>LR738714.1:116303899-116376581 GCA_902687465.1 Secale cereale | reverse complement strand
GCCGCCCCCCCTCGAGCCCCAAGTCATCGCCGCCGCTAGCCACCCGCCCGCACCGCTGCCCCGCTGCAGCCACCCGTCGCCGCGCCAGCCCGCGGCCGCTGGACGCCGCTGCTATACGCCGCCGCAACGCCAGCCGCCGCACCCCGTCGCCCCGCGCGCCTCGCCCGCTAGCCACCGCGGCCGTCGGACGCCACCACCGCCGACACCGTCGCTGACCCGCCCCGCCGCCCGCAATGTGCCGCCGCCCGTGAACCCGACCCGACCCGGCGGCCGATCCGATCCGCTAGGTAAAACCGCCGGTTTTTTAAGTTTTTTATTTTTTGTTTTATGTTAAAACCTAGATCTGTTTTTTTAAACCCCTAGATTCATTTTTTGGTTTTATTAAACAACGAACGTCCGCTGTTTAGATCAGAAAAATGAACGCTCGCTATTTAGAGTTATTCTTTTTATGTTATTTTTCATCAGGGACCTATCCACAGTTAATTTATTTATAGATCAGTCCCTGGTTTTCAAACGATCATTACTTTCTACTCGTTAGTCAGAATTAGATGTAACCATCGGCAATTTTTTCGTTTTGATCTTATCTTTCAAGTAGTGAAACTCAAATTTGTTTTTGAAAGTTTTAAAATTTGAATTCAAACAGATTAGTATTTGAACTTCTTTTGATCGTAACTTGAGTTTCGCAACTCCGTTTGAGTTGATTATTTTTGCAAATCGAAGATCTTGACCTAAACTTTCTGATAAGGCCGAATTTAATTAATTTTGGTACGTTTAGAAATTGTTTTCTGTTGCAAGAGTTATTCTTTTGTTTTCGAAGTCTTTCGAGATCTGTTCTTTGATTTTGTTGCATGGTTGCTTATGTATGCTATTGTTTGATTGCGATAAAATTTTCGGAGTGCGAAGCGTGCTACTACGATTCGCTAGGTTTGAACGATCGTCAGCAAGGCAAGTTCATACTTTGATCATACTTTCCAATACACAATGTTTATTGCGTTAGTTCTATCCTCAAAGATTGCATGAGTAGGACTTGATCACATGCGGTATTGCTTAGTAGTTCATGAGGTAGGAACCCAGTGACTTGCGATCAACCAAGGGAATATACGCTTTGTTACTTATTGCTTAGCCATGCGTAGACGTGGATTGGTATGTGAGATTTCATGAAAGTTGTGAGTGTAATAACAACTAAGGGAGTGTTTAAGGTGGCAACTTTAATACACAACTGGGTGGATTGGTTGCAGGGCACTTGGAGAATCCAGTGTTGTCCTAGGAGATCCTAGAGGACCCGTGTGATTATCCTATGGAATGCGACCCAGGCTCAAAGGGATCATATATCATTCATGCCTAGAAACTTCCGTGTGCAACCACATGCCATTATGAGCTCTGGCATAGTTGAGTATGTTGTGTGAGCTCTTTCAGTGGTGGACTAGTAGATGTAGGGGAAAGTAGGTGTACCGGTCCATCCGGGGTAAAGAGTAAATGCTTCTGAAAGACTATGTCTCGGTCATCCGGTTCTCAAACACCATGTAGTGCGAGAAGTCAAACGGAGGCGATCGAGTCTTGTGGGAAAAAGTGCAGAAACCTCTGCAGAGTGTACAAACTATTCATGAGTAGCCGTGTCCCCGGTTATGGACATCTTGAGTATCCTGGTATTTGAATTATGGATTGATCTCAACACTCTATTTAATTAATTTGTTGGGTTATTAATGACTTTGGTAATTTGGGATTGAGATGGAGGAACCATTCTCAATATTGTTTTATTAAACTGAGTAGTAAATAAAATTTATTCCTTTGTTGTAGGAAAAAAATTAGCTTTATGAAAAAAAACAACCTTACAGCCTCCACCAGCCAAATATGCATATAGTTGTAGACATTTGTTCTTCATTACTCCCTCCGTCCAGTGAAGAGTGAACATCTAGAGATTTTAGGACAAATTATGGAGTGAAGTAAAAAATGCATTGGAAAAGTGCAAGTCATCATCTCTCCCCTCTTTAATTAACCAACCCCCAATGAGCTAAGTGCATGTAAAATTTAAGAAGACCATGTGTAGCTTCTTATTGGTCTTGATTATCGTGTGATGAGAGAGAAGTATCTTTTTCTACTTTAAAGTGCATTGGGAAGATAGAAGTACACTCTTTTGTGGACAAATTTTATAGCCAAACGTTCACTCTTTACCGGACGGAGGGAGTACTTGCTACAGTGTGTTCTTGCCAGCATATTCAATGTGCTGACCTACACGGCTGCAACGTCTCATGTTGTAGAGTTTACCGACGAACAATAAGGTGCGATTAGGTCATTGTCATGCACTCAATGTTTACCGTGGAGTTGGATGGACTCAACTTATCTTCGATGCTTCCGAAAGATTCGTATTAGTTTATTGTTATTAGATGGCCTTCAGCCATATTATTGTAATAAGACTCCTTATGAGGATTTTCGATGTAATAGTGTGATTGAAACTCTGCTATAAATCCTCGAAGTACTATGTGTGTCAGCATACCGATCCAGGGATGACACTGAGCACAGATACTCCGGTCCATTGGGATCGAGGTCGCTACAAAGATATAAGTGAAGCACTAGAGCAAATCCTTAGCTCATAAAAATTTAAGTGAATCATAGAGAGCTATTCTATCAAGTCATGGAATAATTTTGGCTCTCTCAAATAGATATGTACAATAAGGATTGATGACTTAAAAAGCAAGAAAAAATAAGCAAAGACTCATATCATACAAGACGCTCCAAGCAAAACACATATCATGTGACTAATAAAAATATAGTTTCGAGTAAAATACCGATGGTCGTTAGAAGAAAGAGGGGATGCCACTCGGGGGCAGCCCCAAGCTTAGTTGCTTGCTTCTCTTCGGATAATAGTTTGGGATGCCGGGGCATCCCCAAGCTTAGGCTTTTTCTTACTCCTTATCCCTTCATCCATTGTAAGATAACCCAAAACTTGAAAACTTCAATCACATAAAACTCAACAAAACTTTCGTGAGATCCTTTAGTATAAGAAAGCAAATTACTACTATAAGTGTTGTAGTAAACCAATTTTTATTTTGTATTTGTATTATATATACTGTATTCCAACTTTTCTATGGCAAAAACTCATCAAAGCAAACCATAGAATCATCAAAACAAGCACATAAGACAATAAAAACAGAATCTGTCAAAAACAGAGCAGTCTGTAGTAATCTGGAAGTTTCGAATACTTCTGCAACTCTAAAAATTCTGAAAAAATAGGGCCACGTGGGAAATTTGTATATTAATCTTCTGCAAAAATAATCAACCACAAAGCACTCTTCTGTTAAAAACGAGAATTTTTCTCGTGAGCGCAAAATTTTCTGTTTTTCAGCAAGATCAAACCTACTAACACCCAACATTATACTAAGGCTTTGCTTGGCACAAACCTTTATTCAAACCTCAAAACACATCTCAACAGAGGTATTAAAGGTCTTTTTATTTAAAACAACATGGAAATCAAAAATAAAAAACATACAAGTTGGGTTGCCTCCCAACAAGCGCTATCGTTTTACGCCCTTAGCTAGGCATAAGGCAAGGATCTAAGTTTGGTCATCCTTGTCTTTTTGAAAGAAAAGTGAAAATTTCTTATCAATGGCATTTATTTTTCTATGTTGTGAAAGCACATGGCCATTAATAGTTGAAGAAAGATTAAGAATGTTGCAAAAATTCACATCTAAACTAGCTTTCATCTCTTGAATTATCTCATTTTGGTAAAAAACACATAAGGGTAGTGGATTCAACCTCTTTTTCTTTCGGCTACCCAAATATGGTTTTCATCTTTTCATAAGTATCAATGGCGTCTCCTCTAAGAAATCTGTCTTCAAATATAGAATCGAAAACTTGTTTAAAGGAAGAAGGAAAACCAACATAAAAACTTTTCAGGTAAATCTCTATCTGGTATTGGGGTACATAGCTAGCTCGGATGGACAATAACCTATCCCAAGCATCTTTCAAAGACTCATCAAGCAGATAATGGAAAATTCCGGGGCCATCTTCATCAAGATCGCTAACATGTTCTTTAACAACCCCGTTAAGCCTTTCCATAGCATCATTATTTATGAGCTTAGAGAGGACAGAGGGGTTATCTAAGGTACTAAAACTCAGGAGAAAACCCTTAGCCTTTTAAGGTCAGTCATGGTGACAAGAGCTCAAATAGATCTAGCAAGAGAAACGGCGAACGAAAAAGATGGCGAATAAAAATGGCAAATTTTTGTGAAGTGGGGGAGATGAAAACGAGAGACAAATGGAAAATAATGTAATTGCGAGGAGATGAGATTTGTGATTAGGAACCTGGTATATGTTGAAGGTGCTCCCCGGCAATGGCGCCAAAAATTCCTTTTGATGACTGCTAGAACTAAGTCGGTATTTCCCCAAAGAGGAAGGGATGATGCAGTTCAGCAGCGGTAGGTATTTCCCTCTGTGATGAGACCAAGGCTATCGAACTAGTAGGAGAACCAAGCAACACAACGTAAACATCACCTGCACACAAATAACAAATACTCGCAACCCGACGTGTAAAAGGGGTTGTCAATCCCTTTCGGGTAACGGACGTGATAGAGTTGTAAATATTGATAGATTGAATGATTAATAAGATAAATTGCAGTAAGGTATTTTTGGGTTTTTGGTTTAGTAGATATGAAAATAAAAGAAAAGGAAAATTGATCGCCAAGGCAAATAATATGAGAAAGAGACCTGGGCGCCGTAGATTTCACTACTGGCTTCTCTCGAGAAAAATAGAAAACGGTGGGAAAACAATTACTGTTGGGCAATTGATAGAACTTCAAATAATCACGACGATGTCCAGGCAATGATCATTATATAGGCATCACGTCCAAGATTAGTAGACCGACTCCTGTCTGCATCTACTACTATTACTCCACACATCGACCGCTATCCAACATGCATGTAGAGTATTAAGTTCATGGAGAAACGGAGTAATGCAATAAGAACGATGAAATGATGTAGACAAGATCTATTTATGTAGAAATAGACCCCATCATTTTATCCTTAGTAGCAACAATACTTACGTGTCGGTTCCCCTTCTGTCACTGGATCAAGAACCCTAAGATCGAACCCACTACAAAGCACCTCTCCCCATTGCAAGATAAATAGATCAAGTTGGCCAAACAAAAACCAATATCGGAGAAGAAATACGAGAGTATAAGCAATCATGCATATAAGATATCAAAAGAAGACTCAAATAACTTTCATGGATATAAAAAGATAGATATGATCATAAACTCAAAATTCATCGGATCCCAACAAACACACCACAAAATAGTTACATCATATGGATCTCCAAGAGACCATCATATTGATAATCAAAAGAGAGAGATGAAGCCAGCTAGGTACTAACTACGGGCCCGTAGGTCTACAAGGAACTACTAACGCATCATCGAAGAGGCACCAATGGAAGTGGTGAACCCCTCCGTGATGGTGTCGAGATTGGATCTGGTGGTTCTGGACTCTGCGGCCGCTGGATCGAAATTCCGTCGACTCCCCTAGGGTTTCCGGAATATTGGGGTATTTATAGAGCAACGAGGCGGTCCGGGGGGAACCCGAGGTGGGCACAACCCACCAGGGCGCGCCTGGCCCCCCAGGTGTGCCCTAGTGGGTTGTGCCCCCCTTGGAGCTCCCCCCAGGTGCAGCCCTGGCCCATTGGATGTCTTTTGGTCCAAAAGAATCCACAAAAAGTTTCGCTGTGTTTGGACTCCGTTTGATATTGATTTCATGCGATCTAAAAAACATGCAGAAAACAACAAGTGGCACTTGTCACTATGTCAATAGGTTAGTACCAAAAATGATATAAAATGACTATAAAATGATTTTAAAACATCCAGGAATGATAATATATCAGCATGGAACAACCAAAAATTATAGATACGTTCGAGACGTATCAACGTCCGGTCGGCGTCGGACGTCCGGCCGCTGTAAACTTTGTTGGCTGGCTCCTAGGCTAGCTCGATCCTCGAGGCGTCGGACGTCCTCTCCTCGTCGATCGTCCGAGGGCAGTGATCTTCAGGCAGCTCATTCTCTTGGTCATTATACTTGTTGTCCTTGCTGTCTTATCCGTTGGATGTAGTTGATCCATGGCTATCCTCTAGGTACCTGATCATGCATAGAGTTTCCGCCTTAGGTAGTAGGCATGTCTCATATGAGGAAAGTGGTAGTTTGGAAAGGAGCGAGTTCACCTTATCTTCGATAGCCTTGGCTCGGGCTCTTGTCATAGGACCAAGTGGTGTCATGGGAGATGTAGATACGTCCATGGGGATGCTCGTGGGATGCTCTTCATTATCTCCCCCCTTGGGAAAGATCCAACCTCAAATCAAAAGCTTCATCACCATGGTAGGGAGAGACGTCTTTGACATTGAAGATGTGGCTCACGGAGTACTTGTCACGTGGGATGTCGATCTTGTATGCATTGTTGTTGAAGCGTGCAAGCACCTTGAATAGTCCATCGTCTCGAGGTAGTAACTTGGACTTGCGCTCGTTGGGGAACCATTCCTTGCGAAGGTGTAGCCACACAAGATCTCCAATGTCGAATGTGATGGGTCGCTTCTTGACTTTGATCTTGGACGCGTGTCGTTGAACTTGATGCTCGATGGTGTGCCTTGTATCTTCGTGCATCTTCTTGAGATAGCTTGCTCGTGCACTTGCTTCCATATTGATGCACTCTTGTAGAGGTAGATGAAGAATGTCCAATGGGGACAACAGGCTGAAGCCGTAGACGACCTCGAAGGGGGACTTGCCGGTTGTTGAGTGTCTTGCGCGGTTTTAGGCGTACTCGGCGATGGGAAAACATTGCTCCCATCCATTGATGTTCTTCTTGATAAGCACGCGAGGAAGCGTCGACAGCGTGCGGTTCGCCACCTCCATTTGGCCATCGGTTTGTGGATGGTATGCCAAAGAGAATAGTAGCTTGATTCCGAGCTTGGTGCAAAGTGTTTTCCAAAAGTAGCTAAGAAACTTGATGTCGTGGCCTGATGTCACGGTCTGAGACGATCTTCTTGGGCACTCCATGTAAGCAAGATTTCCCTACAAAAGATATTTGCAACATGTGAAGCATCGTCTATCTTGTTGCATGGAATGAAATGAGCCATTTTGGAAAAACAATCCACAACAACAAAGACAGAATCATTTCCATTTTGAGTTCTAGGCAAACCAAGGACAAATTCCATGCTAATGTCTTCCCATGGTTGATATGGAATAGGAAGTGGCATGTAAAGACCATGGGATTGAGCTTTAAATTTAGCTTTGCGACATGTTGAGCACCGGTTGGTGAAGCGTGAGACGTCGCGGAGCATCTTGGGCCAATAATATTTCTTGTTAAGCATTGCAAATGTCTTGTCGCGTCCGAAGTGTCCCATAAGTCCTCCTCCATGAGATTCTTGCAAAAGTAGCAAATGAAGAGAAGACTCACGAATGCAAAGTTTGTTAGCTCTCATAAGATAACCATCCTTGATGTAATATCGTTCCCAAGATGTATTCGTAAAACACTTAGCATAAGGATTTGCAAAGAAAACATCATGCTCATACAAGTCTTTTATGTGCTCAAAGCCAATAACATTCAACTCAAGTTGAGTGACAAGCATGCATTTGTGGGATAAAGCGTCGACAACTACATTTTCCTTGCCCTCAATATACTTGATCACTGTGACACCCCGAGACCGATGCGCCAGGTGTCAGACAGTTATTCGTCGTCGTTGCCATGTCATCTGCTTGCGTGTTGCATTTTGCCATGTCATTGTGTGCATTGCATCAACATGTTTTCAAAACTTGCATCCATTCGTAATTGCCCCGTCCTCTTCGTTGTCCGTTCTGAGCCCAGACACACTCGCACGCGCCTGCGGTACCTCCGTATATTTATTTTATGAGTGGCCAGAAAATGTTCTCGGAATAAGTCGAAACTTGGCGTGTGGTCTTATTATAGTGTAGACAGACCGCCTGTCAATTTTCAGCGCATTCGGAGCTCGTTTGATAGCCCAACGGTTAACCGCGTTAACCGCCGAAAGCCCTTTCTCTTTTGGCCCAGCACCCCTCTTCAACAGCCTGCTAGCCCATCCCAACCACCTCCATGCTCTCGGTCGTTGGATCATGATCGTGTGGGCGAAAACCACACCTCCTTTGGACACTCCTAGCTCCCTCTACCTATATATATGTGTCTCCCCCCGTAATTTTTCGCAGATGAAACCCTAGTCCCGCTCCCCTCGCGCCACCGGATATGTCCGTCCGCGCCGGACATGTCCAGCCCCCACGTTGCTCCGGCCAATCCACCGCCGCCACGTCAGCGTCACCACCGCCCTCCTCTACTCAGGGCGCGACACGTCACCCGCGCACCGCCTCTCTCTCCTCCCTCCTCCGCGAGGCCCGCCGGGGCCTGCGCCTGGCCCGCCCGGCACGGCCAGCGCCGCCGCAGGCCCGCGCGCCCCTGGCTCCCGATCGCGCCCGCCCGCTCCGATCTCCGCCGCCGCCCGCCGCCCTCCGCCGCACCCACCTGGCTCCCTGCCCCGCTGCTCCAAGTTGCCACCGCCACCGGAGGCCCCGGCCTCGAGCTTCCGCCGCCGCCCTTAGAGCTCGCCGCCACCAGAACTCAACCTCGCCGGAGTAGACTCCCCGAGCACCGCCGGCCGCCCCCGACAGCGGATCCGGGATCCCCGTCCCCGGATCTATCCATTCCCGTGGTCGGCCCGTCCCGGCCGTCTACTGGACCGCCTCCCGCCGGAGTCCACCACTGCCTCGTCGTAGGCATGCCACCTCCGGCCTCGACCCTGTTCGAGACGATGACGAGCGCTCACATTGTCCGCCAAGGCCGCGTGGGCCACCTTCGGCCCAGGCCCAGGCTTTGCCGGCCCACCTCACCTCTTCATCGATCCGGCCCGGGAGGCCCAGTGGTGGGCGCCCGCTAATCTCCGCCCCATTGCATTTCAGATATTTAGCGCTCGTTCGGACTTGTTGTTTTTTGGCTAAGTCCCTGAGATATGTAATCATGTGTGCATCTTTGTGTCACTGTAACTTTTTGCGTGTTTATCCAAATTGAGTGAATGATATGTCCAAATGTTCGTCTCGTGATGCTCTTCACATTGTTGTACTATGGCATGCTTGTTTGAGTTCATCTTGATGTCTTAATCTTCGTTGCAAAACTGCTATGTCATATTAGTGTCAAGTCCTTGTTATCTATCATCAATAGGTTAGCATCTTTGAGAGGTCACATCTTTGTCCATGTTGATCCAAATGAAGTGTATGCTATGTCAAAATGTTCATTGCGAAGTGCTCTACATGATGGTGGCTGTTGCGATCATGTTAGTTGCCATATTGCTATGCTTATCTCTGTTGCAAGAGTGCATGTGGCTGTTAAGTGCTGAAACTTGTTATGAGATGCTGATTTGTCATTTTTGTATCTTTACGTGTGATTTTTGTTTGAGCTACATGTCAATATGTTTTAGAAGCACAATCATGCCATCTTTGCTGTGGTGCAATCCAATTTTCATGATATGCCTTGTGGTGTTTGCAACAAGCTTGCGAAGTGGCCGACCCACTGTTGCTATTTTCTGAGACTTGTTGAAAACTGCGAAGTCTGAAACTGTTATAACCTGATGCCATGTTTGCTTGATGCCCCACTCAAATCCATGAAAGTTTTGGGATGTCCAATGATCATGTCTTGTTGTCCATGTTATAATCTATCCATCCATGTCCTTGTTTGCCATTGTAGCCAGCTGTAGCTTGTTTATTTCTTGCTCTCAAGTTGCTATAAAATGTTTCTATCAGCCTGTTATCAACAAGTTCAGTTTTGCCATGTGAATAACTAGTGTTCTATGCATCCTATGGCCATGTTCTTGGCATGAGTAGCTTCATAAACATGTATTCTTGCTGTTGATTATCTTCACATGCCATGATATGCTCTGTGATGAGTTGCACAAGCTTGCAAACATGCCTACTTGTCGTTGTTGCTGCCATGTTTAATTTATTTTCACTAAGTCTGTGAAACTATTATCTTTTGCAATCTTGCCATGATGTTTTAAGCATGTTCTAGTGCTGTTTTGTAGTAGCTCTTTGGTCATGCTTGTAGTGCTTGACATGTACATGCTTGCCATGCCCTTTGATGCCATGAAGTGTTATTGTATCATGTTGTTTTGATGTCAACTAAGTGCCATGTTGCTGTTTTGGACAACTTGTTATTATATCTTGTTCCATGTGTATGTGATGAACCGTTGCTCCGTTTTGAGCGTATTCTACATGAAACTTGTGTGTTTTTGCATGTAGATGCATAATATCATGTTGTTTACATGTTTGGGGTGTGTTTGCTTGTTGTTTGAATGCATCTTGCATCCATACCATGCTTAACTTGTTTTGCTCATATCTTCTAGGCCGTAGCTCCGAATTAAATGAACTTTATATGAAACTTGACTAGAATTTCGAGTAGATCATCATGGTGCATGTTAACTTGCTATTTAAAAACTTTAACTTAAGGTTTGTGTAGATCTGGACCAATTTTGAAATTTGCAAGATGGCTTACCAGAGTTGTTATATGTTGTTTCGGGCCTCATCTAAACTTGCTTCGTGTGTTGTTCTTGCATGATTCATCCCTTGCCATGTTTTGCATCATATAGACTTGTCGTGCATCATACTTGGTTGAGCATTATGTCATGTTCTTGTGTGGTGTGTTAACCATGTAGTGTGCTCCTTCTCGTTAGTGCTTGTTTCGTTGCGATCGTGAGGATTCGTTCGACTACACTTGGTTCGTCTTCGTGGCTTCTTCTTCGTCTTCTTCTTGGACTCGTTCTACTTCCTCGCGGGATTCTAGGCAAGATGACCATCCCCTTGGATACCTTTACTATCATTGCCATGCTAGTTGTCTCGATGCTATCTCTATATGTCACGCCACCTATCTATTTGTCAGCCTCTCCTTGTTGCCATGAAACCTCTAACCTTTGACACCTTCCCAGCAAACCGTTGTATGGCTATGTTACCCGCTCGCTCAGCCCCTCTTATAGCGTTGTTAGTTGCAGGTGAATATGAAGATTGCTCCATGTTGGAACTTGTTGTTGGAATATCACAATATATCTTATATATAATAACACACCTATATACTTGGCAATGGGTGGAAGGCTTGGCCTTTTGCTCGGCATTTTGTTCCACTCATGGCACCTTAAGAACCGATAAACCGGCGTTGTGTTCCTTCATTATGCGTTCCTAACACGGTTGGGGTTTATGGGCCCCCCTTGATAATTCGCAGTGCTTAAAGCTTTTCCAGCAAGGCCCAACTTTGGTTTAAATTTGCATCATAATAAAAACTTAATTAATTAATTAAATTGCATAGGGAGTTAGCGCTACCCGAGGATTCTTCTACATACAGGGGGGCAGCGCTGATGGTGTTGGTCCCAAATGGGCAGACTGCGGGGCCACCACAGGGAAACTCGAGAATTGGCTCCCGTAGGTTGTCCCATCCGGTCGTGGCTAAGACGAGATACGCGTGACTACTATCAGGGTGTCGGCACGTCGGGAGGTCTTGCTCGATTAGTTTTACCTTTGTCGAAATATCTCGAGCACGGGATTCCGAGAATACTCGGGTCTTCCCAACATGGAGTTGCGACTCCGCAGATCGTGAGCTTGTGGTGGGCTAAGTTGGGACACCCCTGCAGGGTTATGATCTTTCGATAGCCGTGCCCGCGGTTATGTGGCAGATTGGAATTTGTTAATGTCCGGTTGTAGAAAATTTGATAGAGGATTCGAAATAAAATACACAAACTGTGTGAGTAACCGTGACCATCTCTTTTCACTTGAGAAGAGAACACGGTGGAGTTATGTTTGACTCGTAGGTAGTTCAGGATCTTTAGCGATCATTACTACTTTGCGATCGCTTGCGTAGATGCTCATCTTATTCTTGTACTCGTAAGTTCGCCACCTTACTTTGCTTAGCTGCTGCTGCAACCTCACCACTTAACCTCTCCATACCCATTAAGCTTGCTAGTCTTGATACCCATGGTTATGGGATTGCTGAGTCTTCGTGGCTCACAGTTACTACAACAACAATTACAGGTGCAGGTTTCCGATGACTTGACGTGAAAGCGATGTACTTGTGTTGGAGTTCATTCTTCTTCTGCTTCGTCAGTCTTGGGTTAGGTTCCTGGTCGGCAGCCTGGGATAGCAAGATGGTTGTCGTTGTGCTTTTCATGTTTGCATCCGTAGTCGGATGTCTTGTATTGATGTTGTTGTATTCATTTGACTTGTATGAATTGTTGTATCCCCATGTATTTATGTAATGGTACGATGTAATGATATCCATCTTACTAAGTGCCTGAAATGCGGTTGTGCCTCAATCAGAAGTTTCATCTAGTGATCAAGATAGAATCGCATCTTGGGCGTGACAAGTTGGGAACAGAGCCTCGACCAACCATAGGAGCCCCCTTGATTGATCGTAGTTTGGCCGTTGTCGACTCTAGCAAAAAAGTATTTTTGGAGTCTAGTTATATCGGAGAGTAGGAATTATTTTTACTCCCCTGCCCCTTCGTCGCTCTTGTGAGGAATCTTGACGTAGATATTTGGAATTACTCCTCTTCTCCTTCAAAATTTTTGAGGATCACACAGTTAGATTTCCGATCGTTGCGATGTCCGCTCTTTTCATTTGGTGCACCTCTCATCAAGTTGATTTGACCCATCTCGTCTTTTGCTTCAGTCCTCAGTTCTTTCCAACCGGTGTTGTTTTCCTCGTCCGATGTGGTTTTTCTTTTTCCCACTCGCCCACCCTTTTTCTTCTTGGAGCCGGAGTCCTTAATCGAGTATCCATCCTACTCGTGCTAAGCCTTTGCTTTCTTTCCTTAATTATTTCAACTGGTGAATTCTCGTCTAAGTTCGTCATTCTTCATCTCTTCTTCTTTTCCGGTGGATTCAATTCAAGTATTCAGTGTTCATCATATTCTTTTCCCTCGGCTCAGATGTTCCCCTTGCTAGTTCGCTTCTCGCCATTTAATCGTCCCGGAGTTCCGAAGAAATCTCAGGAGATTTGTCTGTGTTCCAATTAATTCAAGGTTGTCACCTCATTCGAGTCTTTCAATCGTTCTGGTGCATCATCTCCTTTTCATTCCATTTCAACGGAGTTTTCTCTTCGGTGGCCCCTAACCCACATGTCTTTTCCTAGGATCTTACCTAACTCTTCTAAATTCTCGGAGTATTCCCAAATTCTTTTTAAAGTATGACGTAAGTATGGATTCCATCAGTCATAGCCCTCCTTCAAGATCGCTTTCAAAATCTTTCGTGTTGATTCGACCTTCCTCTTTTCTTTTCCGGAGTATCTCAACAATTTTGGTTGTGTTTCTCGTCGACCTTTGTAGACCGAAGAAGAGTTTTACTCTAATTCTTGTCCGCTCTATCGAAGGTTCTTCGTTCAAGATCGTTGCTATCTCCTTAATTGTTCCGATCATCAAGACTTCTTTTCTTTAACCATCGGGAGTATTTCATGAATTCTTTTCCTTTGTGTACCTCCGAAGGCCATCATTTCAGAAGATTTCTTCGTTCTCAGTTTTCAACTTCTTCCTCCAAATATTCTTCATTGATGCCTCTTCGTTTGTCTCACATTCGTCCGGTGCTTCGTTCAAGTATTCTCTAATCAGTTCGCAATCTCTTCGTTCTCTTGTATCTTAATTTCCCCAAGTGCTTTATTCTTCCTGGTGATTCATTCTCTTCTATTCACTCAATTTCAATTTCTTACGGTGGTTCATTCTTTTTCATCACTCGGTTTCAATTCTTACGGTGGTTCGGTCAATATTCCTTTTTCCGTTGTCATCATATCAATTCTTTTGTTCTTTCTAATATTACCGGTGGTTCATGAAGATTCTCGAAAGTTTCAAGATATATCCCTCTTAATCAATTTCAACGCGAATAAGTGATATGCGAATCCATTGCTTTCATCAATTTAATTGATGAAGGATAAGCATAACATAATTCTTATTCCTTTTTATCAAGTTGATTAATCCCTTCCTTCGGAATTTGTTCTTGTTGAGTAAATTCTAATCCCAAGTGCTTTAATCTTTTCTTTCCCGAAGTTCAATAGTTTCTCAGCCTTCTCGTCGGAACCCTGTCTAAATCAACGCAAGGACTTATTCTTATTCTTCTCATCCTTCATCATCCTTTTGTTACCGGAGTTCTTCATGGTGGCTCTTCGCGACTCAAATCATTCTTCAAGTGTTCATCAAATTCTTTTGGATCAAGTGCAAGCTTTATTCCTTTTTGTCTCGAGACGCAAATAATTCTCCGTATTCTTTTGAAGTGGAGTTTTGCATTCTTTGCTCTTCTCAGCTCATCAATATTTTGGTTGCGGCATAATTCACCTCAAGTCTTGAGATGTTTAAATAAGTCCATAACAAGCTTATTCTTTTGTTATTGATCATCTCAACAACTCCGTTCAAGTCTTTCTCTTATAAATTCTCGTTCATGTCACTCGTGCTCAAAGTTGTCATATTCTTCTCCATTCTTTTAATTCCATTATTTCAATTCTTCCGGAGGCGTTGTGTTGTTTATCTCGTCAAGTATCGCTCCTTATTCTGAACTTCATGTTCTATTCCTTCCATTTCAGCCGGAGTGCTGCCCGAATTCCTTCGTGGAAATTCCTTTCTATCTCTTATTAACTGAGTGGTTTCGAATTCATTCTTGTTCCTTCAGCTCTTGTTTCATGCCTTTCAACCTCCTTGATTATCGTCGTATTCCGTGTTCCCCTTGTCTAACGAAGTGTTTACAACTTCGTTCTTCTCCGTCGTGTTCATTCTTTCAAGTTGTTCAACCCCTCAAGTCTCCTTGATTTCACCTTCTTCCTTTTACCTTCCATCTCGTTCCTAAGATCTCGGGACGAGATCTCTTGTTAGTAGGGGAGTGTCGTGACACCCCGAGACCGATGCGCCAGGTGTCAGACAGTTATTCGTCGTTGTTGCCATGTCATCTGCTTGCGTGTTGCATTTTGCCATGTCATCGTGTGCATTGCATCAACATGTTTTCAAAACTTGCATCCGTTCGTAGTTGCCCCGTCCTCTCTGTTGTCCGTTCTTAGCCCAGACACACTCGCACGCGCCCGCGGCACCTCCGTATATTTATTTTATGAGTGGCCATAAAATGTTCTCGGAATAAGTCGAAACTTGGCGTGTGGTCTTATTATAGTGTAGACAGACCGCCTGTCAATTTTCGTCATATTTAGAGCTCGTTTGATAGCCCAACGGTTAACCGCGTTAACCGCCAGAAGCCCTTTCTCTTTTGACCCAGCACCCCTCCCCAACAGCCCGCTAGCCCATCCCAACCACCTCCATGCTCTTGGTCGTTGGATCGTGATCGTGTGGGCGAAAACCACACCTCTTTTGGACACTCCTAGCTCCCTCTACCTATATATATGTGTCTCCCCCTGTAATTTTCCGCAGATGAAACCCTAGCCCCGCTCTCCTCGCGCCGCCGGACATGTCCAGCCTCCACGTCGCTCCGGCCAATGCACCGCCGCCACGTCAGCGCCGCCACCGCCCTCCTCCACTCAGGGCGCGACACGTCACCCGCGCACCGCCTCTCTCTCCTCCCACCTCCGCGCTGCCCGCCGGGGCCCGCGCGTGGCCCGGCCAGCGCGGAGGCAGGCCCGCGCGCCCCCGGCTCCCTTTCACGCCTGCCCGCTCCGATCTCCGCCGCCGGCCGCCGCCCGCCGCCGCGGCCGCCTGGCTCCCTGCCCCGCCGCTCCAAGTCGCCACCACCACCGGAGGCCCCGGCCTCGAGCTTCCGCCACCGCCCTTAGAGCTCGCCGCCGCCAACACTCAACCTCACCGGAGTAGCCTCCGCGAGCACCGCCGGTCGCCCCCAACACCGGATCTGGGATCCCCGTCCCCGGATCTGTCCATTCCCGTGGTCGGCCCGTCTCGGCCGTCTGCCGGACCGCCTCCCGCCAGAGTCCACCACTGCCTCGCCGTAGGCATGCCACCGCCGGCCTCGACCCTGTTCGGGACGACGACGAGCGCTTGCCTCGTCCACCTAGGCCGCGTGGGCCACCTTCGGCCCAGGCTCAGGCTCTGCCGGCCACCTCACCTCTTCACCAATCCGACCCGGGAGGCCCAGTGGTGAGCACCCGCTAATCTCCGCCCCTTTGCATTTTAGATATTTAGCGCTCGTTCGGACTTGTTGTTTTTTTGGCCAAGTCCATGAGATATGTAATCACGTGTGCATCTTTGTGTCACTGTAACTTTTTGCGTTATTATCCAAATTGAGTGAATAATATGTCCAAATGTTCGTCTCATGATGCTCTTCATATTGTTGTACTGTGGCATGCTTGTTTGAGTTCATCTTGATGTCTTAATCTTCGTTGCAAAATTGCTATGTGATGTTAGTGTCAAGTCCTTGTTATCTGTCATCAACATGTTAGCATGTTTGAGAGGTCACATCTCTGTGCATGTTGGTCCAAAAGGAGTGTATGATATGTCAAAATGTTCATTGTGAAGTGCTCTACATGATGGTGGCTGTTGCATTCATGTTAGGTGCCATATTGCCATGCTTATCTCTATTACAAAAGTGCATGTGGTTGTTAAGTGCTGAAACTTGTTATGAGATGTTGATTTGTCATTTTTGTATCTTTACGTGTGATTTTTGTTTGAGCTACATGTCAATATGTTTTAGAAGCACAATCATGCCATCTTTGCTGTGGTGCAATCCACTTTTCATGATATGCCTTGTGGAGTTTGCAACACGCTTGCAAAGCGGCCTACCCGCTGTTGCTATTTTCTGAGACTTGTTGAAAACTGCTAAGTCTAAAACTGTTATAACATGATGCCATGTTTGCTTGACGCCCCACTCAAATCCATGATAGTTTTGGGATGTCCAATGATCATGAATTGTTGTCCATGTTATAATGTATCCATCCATATCCTTGTTTGCCATTTTAGCCAGCTGTAGCTTGTTTATTTCTTGCTCTCAAGTTGCTATAAAATGTTTCTGTCAGCCTGTTATCAGCAAGTTCAGTTTTCCCATGTGAATAGCAAGTGTTCTATGCATCCTATGACCATGTTCCTGCCATGAGTAGCTTCATAAACATTTCTTCTTTCTGTTGGTTATCTTTACATGCCATGATATGCTCTGGGATGAGTTGCACAAGCTTGAAAATATGCCTACTTGTCATTGTTGCTGCCATGTTTAATTTATTTTCACTAAGTTTGTGAAACTGTTACCTTTTGCAATCTTACCATGATGTTTTCAGCATGTTCTAGTGCTGTTTTGTAGTAGCTCTTTGGTCATGCTTGTAGTGCTTGACATGTACATGCTTGCCACGCCCTTTGATGCTATGAAGTGTTATTGTATCATGTTGTTTTGATGCCAACTAAGTGCCATGTTGCTGTTTTGGACAGCTTGTTGTTATATCTTGTTCCATATGTATGTCATGAACCGTTGCTCCGTTTTGAGCGTGCCCTACATGAAACTTGTGTGTTTTTGCATGTAGATGCATAATATCATGTTGGTTACATGTTTGGGGGTGTGTTTTCTTGTTGTTTGAATGCATCTTGCATCCATGCCATGCTTAACTTGTTTTGCTCATATCTTCTAGGCCGTAGCTCCGAATTAAATGAACGTTATATGAAACTTGACTAGAATTTCGAGTCGATCATCATGGTGCATGTTAACTTGATATTTAACAACTTTAACTTAAGGTTTGTTCAGATCTGGACCAATTTCGAAATTTGCATAAGAGGGCTTACCGGAGTTGTTATATGTTGTTTCCGGCCTCATTTAAACTTGCTTCGTGTATTGTTCTTACATGATTCATCCCTTGCCATGTTTTGCATCATATAGACTTGTCGTGCATCATATTTGGTTGAGCATTATGTCATGTTCTTGTGTGGTGTGTTAACCATGTTGTGTGCTCCTTCTCGTTAGTGCTTGTTTCGTTGCGATCGTGAGGATTCGTTCGACTACACTTGGTTCATCTTCGTGGCTTCTTCTTCGTCTTCTTCATGGACTCATTCTTCTTCCTTGCAGGATTCCAGGCAAGAAGACCATCCCCTTGGATACCTTTACTACCATTGCCATGCTAGTTGTCTCGCTGCTGTTGCTATATGTCGCGCCACCTATCTATTTGTCAGCCTCTCCTTGTTGACATGAAACCTCTAACCATTGACACCTTCCCAGCAAACCATTGTTTGGCTATGTTACCCGCTCGCTCAGCCCCTCTTATGGCGTTGTTAGTTGCAGGTGCAGATGAAGATTGCTCCATGTTGGAACTTGTTGTTGGAATATCACAATATATCTTATATAGAATAACACACCTATATACTTGGCAATGGGTGGAAGGCTTGTCATTTTGCTTGGCGTTTTGTTCCACTCATGGCGCCTTAAGAACCGATAAACCGGCATTATGTTCCTTCATTTGGCGTTCCTAACACGGTTGGGGTTTATGCCCCCCCCTTGATAATTCACACTGCTTAAAGCTTTTCCAGCAAGGCCCAACTTTGGTTTTAATTTGCATCATAATAAAAACTTAATTAATTAATTAAATTTCATTGGGAGTTAGCACTACCCGAGGATTCTTCTACATACAGGGGGGCCAGTGCTGATAGTGTTGGTCCCAAACGGGCAGACTGCGGGGCCACCATGGGGAAACTCGAGGATTGGCTCCCGTAGGTTGTCCCATCCGGTCGTGGCCTGAGACGACATACGCGCGACTACTACCAGGGTGTCGGCACGCCAGGAGGTCTTGCTGGATTAGTTTTACCTTTGTCAAAATATCTTGAGCACGGAATTCCGAGAATACTCGGGTCTTCCCAACATGGAGTTGCGACTCCGCAGATCGTGAGCTTGTGATGGGCTAAGTTGGGACACCCATGCAGGGTTATGATCTTTCAAAAGTCATGCCCGCGGTTATGTGGAAGATTGGAATTTGTTAATGTCTGGTTGTAGAAAATTTGACAGAGGATCCGAAATAAAATACATGAACCGTGCGAGTAACCGTGACCGTCTCTTTTCACTTTGAGAAGAGAACACGGCAGGGTTATGTTTGACTCGTAGGTAGCTCATCTTATTCTTGTACTCATAAGTTAGCCACCTTACTTTGCTTAGCTGCTGCTGCAACCTCACCACTTAACCTCTCCATACCCATTAATCTTGCTAGTCTTGATACCCATGGTTATGGGATTGTTGAGTCCTCGTGGCTCACAATTACTACAACAGCAGTTGCAGGTGCAGGTTTCCGATGACTTGACGTGAGAGCGATGTACTTGTGTTGGAGTTCTTTCTTCTTATGCTTCGTCAGTCTTGGGTTAGGTTCCTGGTCGGCAGCCTAGGATAGCAGGATGGATGTCGCTGTGCTTCTCATGTTTGCATCCGTAGTCGGATGTTTTGTATTGATGTTGTTGTATTCATGTGACTTGTATGAATTGTTGTATCCCAATGTATTTATGTAATGGTATGATGTAATGATATCCATCTTGCTAAGCGCCTGAAATGCGGTTGTGCCCCAATCACAAGTTTCATCTAGTGATCGAGATATAATCACATCTTGGGCGTTATAATCATGTAAGGAAAAGACTAAATGCATTCACTCCACTTAGCATGCCCCTTGTTTAACTTAGTTTGACCCATAAGATACTTAAGTGTTTCATGGTATGTGTGAAGAATGAACTCATGAGGGCGGAGGTAGTGCTCCCAAACATGCAAGGCTCTCACTAAAATGTATATCTCTTTGTCATAGATAGGGTAGTTAAGTTGCGCTTCGGATAGTTTTTCACTAAAGTAAGGGATCAAGCGCTTCACTTGCATTAACACGCCTCCTATGCCGGTACCACTAGCATTGCAATGTACCTTGAAAGGTTTATCAATGTTGGGTAAAGCAAGCAAAGGTGCATGTGTAAGCAAGTTTTTAAGCTCATTGAACGCAATATCTTGAGAGGGACCCCAAACAAAGGGTGCATTCTTCTTGCTCAAAGCATGTAAAGGCGCATCAATCGTGCTAAAATTCTTCACAAATCGTCGATAGAAACCGGCTAGGCTAGGAAGCTAAACACTTGTTATAAGTTCGTTGGTTTGGGCCAAGTTGTAATAGCTTCAATCTTAGTTTCGTCTACACGCACACCTTTGGAGGAAACAACGAATCCTAGGAATAGAAGTTTGTCTACACCATATTTGCATTTCTCCATGTTAGCATAGAGTTTATCTTTGCGAAGGGTTTGCAAAACAGTGCTAAGATGAGTAACATGATCTTTTAGAGACTTGCTAAACACAAGGATGTCATCGAAGTAGACCACGACAAAGATACTAATGTAAGGTCTAAGTACATAGTGCATGACTCTCATAAAAGTACCGGGTGCTTTGGATAAGACCATTGGCATAACGAGCCATTCATATAACCCAAATTTGGTCTTAAATGCGGTTTTCCATTCATCACCCTCTTGTATGCGGATTTGGTAGTAGCCACTCTTAAGATCAATCTTAGAGAAGATTGCGGCTCCGCTAAGTTCATCTAGCATATCATCTAAGTGCGGTATGGGGTGACGATATCTAATGGTGATAGCGTTGATTGGACGGCAATCGGAACACATTCAATAAGTACCATCTTTCTCAGGGACAAGGATTACCGGAACGGCACAAGGGCTCATGCTTTCGTGTACAATACCATTGTCGATGAGTTGTTGAACTTGCTATTGGATATCCTTGGTTTCTTCGGGGTTCACACGGTAAGGTGCCTTGTTAGGAAGAGGTGCTCCGGGGTGAGGTCGATGCGGTGTTCAATGCTGCAAAGAGGAGGTAGACCCGGAGATAGCTCATCGGGTAAGACATCTCGGAATTCCTGCAAGAAATGCGACAACACTAAAGGTAGAGGTGGTGAAGTGCTAGGTTTTTTCGCTTCTCCTTTGCATAAGAGCACAAAGTGAAGGATGCTTGATGGGTTCTCACACACTTCTCTCATCTCACTTTTGGTGGCGAATAGCACTAGCTGTTTCTTGTCGCTCATCATGGAGGCACTCGATTTGGACTTGTGGGTCTCACTCTCCTTTTGGTGGGTCACTCTCTCACCATTCTCTCCACGATGTTCGGTTGATACTTGCTTGTCTTCGACCACTGGACTTGGCGACATTGGTCATAGCACAAAATCCTTACCCTTCGTCTTGAAGCTATAATGGTTGGTACGTCCGTTGTGGATGACTCCGCGGTCGAATTGACATGGCCGTCCAAGAAGGAGGTGGAAAATGGACATATGTACCACATCAAACTCCTATGTTTCCTTGTAAGTGCCTATCTTGAAGGATACTTGCACGGCGTGCTCGACTCGAATAGTTCCTGCGTTGCTAAGCCATTGGACCTTGTAGGGGTGGGGGTGCTTCATCTTGACTAATTGAAGCTTGTCGCATAGCTCTTCACTTGCCAAGTTGTGACAACTTCCTCCATCGATAATGACCTTGACGGAACGTCCATTGATGCCGGCCTTGGTGTGGAAGATGTTACAACATCAGTCTTCATCTTGTTTGTGTTGAAGTGTCAAGACTTTGGGGACACCGAGATTGGGACACTGGTCATTGTCACAAAATACTTGATTGTCTTCATCCTCATTCACTTGACGATGCATGGCCACATGCTCAAGGGCTTCCGTTTCATCATCGCTCATCGAGTCATAGGAGCCATCGTTGTTGATGATCATGGTCTGTACGTTTTTCCACTCAAATGACTTGTGGCCTTGTCCTTGACATTTGAAACATTTGATGGAACTCGTCTTGGAGATATCCTCGGTAGGAGTTGTAGATGATGAAGCTCTCGGCTTGAAGTTGTTCGTAGTAGGAGGACGACTTGATGTTGTCGAAGTATTGTAGTTTGACTTGTCTCCTATGCTTGGAGATGGTTTGGTATAGGTAGGAGGCGCCAAAGTCTTTGAAGCTTGACTGTAGGAGCCGTAGTTCTTGGAAGTGAACTTGGAGTACTTGTAGTATTCTTGTACTTGTCGCTCCACTTTTGTTGCTTGGTTTACTAGCTCGAGGAGGTTCGTGTATGGTTGGAAGTCAGCAATTTTCTTGATAGGATAGTTGAATCCATTCAAGAATCTCTCCATCATTTTCTCTTCATCTTCCATGATGTTGTCTCTTATCATGGCAATCTCCATTCCCTTGTAGTACTCTTCAACGGACTTGATGCCTTGCTTGAGGAGTTGCAACTTTTTGAACAAGTCCCGGTTGTAGTGTGTTGGCACAAAACGCGCTCTCATGACATCCTTCATTTGGTTCCAAGTGGTGATGGGTGGTTGATAACCCACAAGTATAGGGGATCACAACAGTTTTCGAGGGTAGAGTATTCAACCCAAATTTACAGATTCGACACAAGGGGAGCCAAAGAATATTTGTAAGTATTAGAAGCTGACTTGTCAATTCAACCACACCTGGAGATTAATTATCTGCAGTGAAGTAATCATTATCGAAGCAATATGATAGTTTTTATAGTAGTGGCAGCAGCAGTAGTATCAGTAACAGTGATACTAGTAGTTTTGTAACAAGTGCAACAGTAACAATAGCAGTAGTGACTTAGCAAGATCAATATAGGATAAATTCTTAGGCATTTTATCGGAAATTTGTTGGATGATATTCATCATGTGACAGTCATAACCTAGGGCGATACGGCACTAGCTCCAGTTCATAAATATAATGTAGGCATGTATTCCGTAAATAGTCATACGTGCGTATGTAAAGAACTTGCATGCCATCTTTTGTCCTACCCTCCCGTGGCAGCGGGGTCCATATTGGAAACTAAGGAATATTAATGCCTCCTTTTAATAGAGAATCGGAAGAAAGCATTAACACGCGGTGAATACATGAACTCCTCAAACTACAGTCATCATCGGGAGTGGTTCCGGTTATTGTCACTCTGGGGTTTCTAGGTCATAGCACGTAGTAGGTGACTATAACTTGCAAGATCGGATCTAAGACATGAATATAATGGTAACATCATAAACGGTTCAGATTTGAAATCATGGCACCCGGGCCCAAAGTGACAAGCATTAAGCATGTCAAAGTCATAGCAACATCAATCTCAGAACATAGTGGATACTAGGGATCGACCCTAACAAAACTAACTAAATTACATGATGGATCTCATCCAACTCCTCACCAACCAGCGAGCCTACGAAGGAATTACTCACTCCCGGTGGGGAGCATCACGGAATTGGTGATGGAGAAGGGTTGGTGATGATGAAGGACAAAGATCCCCCTCTCCGGAGCCCCAAACGGACTCCCGATCTGGCCTCCCTATGAAGAACAAGAGGTGGTGGCTGCTCCGTCTCGTAGATCGTGATAATTTTCGTCCCTGATTTTTTTTCTACGCAAATGTGAATATATAGTATCAGGGTTGATGTCTGTGGGGACACCAGGTGGGGACAAACCTGCTGGGCGCACCAGGAGGGGGGGGAGCGCCATGGTGGGTTGTGCCAACCCAGGTGCACCCCTCCGGTGGTTTTTGGCTCCAGTATTTTTCTTTTATTATATAAAAAGTCCTCGCAAAGTTTCGTTCCAATCTGAGAACTTTTATTTTTGCACAAAAACAACGCCATGGTAGTTCTGCTGAAAACAACGTCAGCCCGGGGTTAGTTTCATTCAAATCATGCAAATTAGAGTCCAAAACAAGAGGAAAAGCGTTAGGAAAAGTAGATATGTTGGAGACGTATCAACTCCAAGAAGCTTAAACCTTTGCTTGTCCTCAAGCAATTCAGTTGATAAACTAAAAGTGAGAAATAAAAAACTTTTACCAACTCTTTTACTCTTGTTTGCATAAATAAGCTTAAACAGCACCAAGGTTTTCAGCCAGCATTATAACCAACCATGTCGACAATAACTCTGGAAAATTATAAAAACTCATATCAATGTCATAATCAATTAGTGAGCAATAATAAGATATCTCAAATAACAACACATTATAAAAACAACCATGATATAATATGACAATAGTGGTATCTCGCTAGGCCTTTCTAAGACCGCAAAACATAAATGCAGAGGACCTCCAAAGTCCGAGCAGCGACTGAACATTGTAATTGATGGTAGAAATTATCAAATCATGATAACACTCAACATTCCCTACACACAATGCATAGGCATGACAACAATGCTATCAGATCTGATGCTTATTAGAGAAGGTGATGACATAACATAAAAGTAAATAGATAGTCCCTTCGCAGAGGGAAGCAGTGATTTGCAGAGGCGCCAGAGCTCAAGTTTTTTTAAAACATAGGTAAATGATATTTTGAGAGATGCACCCTTCTCATTTACTTCGCGACTATCAGTTATTGATATCTCCCATGCTAAACACACTAGTGGCGGTTCCCAAGAAGGAAAGTAAAGGTTTGGACTCCATTGGGAGTTTTTGTTTGTTTATTTATAAGATTTTTCTTTTTGCAATTTGGGACTGGGAATCCCTATTACCGCCCTTTTCTCCTGCGATTGCGAGCAAATAAACACTCGACCTAAGAATAACCCGCTTAGCATGGAAGATACCGACCACCTCTTGTCGTTCCATGAACGATCCAGGCACACAAAAAGGATATTTATTTGAAGTTTTTAGAGGTGGTACATGCAAATTTACTTAGGACGGTAGGGTAATACCGCATATATGTAGGTATGGTGGACTCATCTGGAATAACTTGAGTTTTTGAATTTGATGCACAAGCAGTAATCCCGCTTAGTACAAGTGAATGCTAGCAAATAGGTTGAGAAGCGGCCAGCTAGAGAGCAACAATGGTCATGAACATGCATCATGCATAATAAACATTGGACACACGCATGAGTAGGATATGGACACCATGAACATAAATATCATAGAGGCTATGTTGGTTTTGATTCAACTACATGCATAAACATGCGCCAAGTCAAGCCACTCGAACATTCAGAGGAGGATACCATATCATCGTACTACATCACGATCATTTTAACGCAATGTTGATATCCAAGATAAATCAGTATCAACTCTTAGGTACTTATGCATGGCATGTGAAACTATAATCTCTAATTATCATTGCAAACATGTTTAATCATAATGGGCAGAATCATGGATACTAGGTTTAACCTATTTACATAAACAGAACAAGTTGAGTTCATACCAGTTTCTCTCTGCCACGACCAATTCATCGAATATCGTCATTATTGCGTTTCACTTGCCGACCTAATGATGTGATATAATTATAATGGTGCAAGAGTGTTGTGGACTAAGCTGGAATCTGCAAACATTTTATTCAACAATGAGAAGACAAGGTAAAATGGGTTCTTCATTAGATGAACAATCATGCATAAGAGAGCCACTCAACATTTGGTCTTCTCCTTAGTACGACTCGGAAATAAAAAGAAAGAAATTTAGAGAAACATACTGAAATATTTTTGGAGTTTTTGTTTTCCAGAACAAGCAAACCAAAGAGGAAACAAAAAACGAGAAAAAATATTTGCACGGGAAAACTCCCAACAAGCAAAAGAAGAACAAGGAAATCTTTTTGGGTTTTCTTCTTAATATTGCAACTAGGCAAGCATAGAAAGTAAACTAACTACAGCTAGACACATTTTTGTTTTGTTTTTCCAAGGTCTTTTAAACACACAAGAAGAAGGCGAGAAAATAAATTAAGTATGGTTAATACAATAAAAAAGTGTGAACACCGCCGATTGAGATGTGTGAACATGAATGTAAAGTTGGTGAGAAACACGTACTCCCCCAAGCTTAGGCTTTTGGCATAACTTGGTATGCAGTCAGTAGCCTGAATAGTAGTCGGGGTACTGAGGAGCAGGCATCCACTCATCCCACTTTTGAGGCTCCTCCTCTCCTGCAGCCTGGGCGTTCCGATAGGCAATGATATCTGTAGGCATAATTCTGTATCCGCCCCTAGCGATAGGATCAAACAAAGCAGGTGTAGGCAGTGGAATGATATCACGAGTAGTCACGCAAAAAACTAGGTTATAAGGAATAGGAATGTTAGGATAATCGACAACAGTAAACTGGTGGTGATCCATAACAGCGCGATCTAGGTAAACCTTGGGTAAATGAAAATCATGGAGGTGTATCTGAACGTTAAAGCGAGTCACCAAGCGACTGGTGTAAATACCTCCATGTATTTTACCCTTAGACTTATTATTATGGATGCGACGTTCTATAATAGCTCCCAAGCTATAAGTGTTGTCGCCCTCGAGTGCACGACGCAAAACAGCAAGGTCTGGTGAACTGAGTGCACCCACCTTCTCTCTAGCTAGCAAGTAATTTTTAATGAAAAGAGCAAAATAACGAACAATAGGAAAATGCAAGCCAGCGGCAGTGATACCCGACACCCCTCTCTCATCACCCACTATCAAAGTACGGTAAAAGCTTTCAAACTTTGTGGGTCTAGGCTCTGCCAAACTACAATCTGTAGGAAGCAAGCATATTTCGCAAAATTCAGTAAGTGGTATCTAATGGGGTTCAACATATAATTTAAACTGCACCTCATGGGGATTATTCCTAGGGCGAAAATTAAAACTTTGCACAAAGGTATTTGTGAGGAGATGATACTATTCACATTCAGCCGTAATGAAGTCGGTGAGGCCGGCATTAGCAGCATATTGTGCAAACTCTTTAAGGATTCCGGCATCTTCCATGAACAGAGTATGCGACCACTCCCATGGCCGTATCTCCGCCAATCTCCGGACATGGAGATCACTATCAGATGACTTCCCAATCACTCCTTTGGAGTTCTTCTTGGAAGCAAACTTTCTAAAGATACTCATGTTTTTCCTATGAACAAAATTCTGAAAAATTTTAGTCCCAAATTTTTTCTCAACAAAATTGATAGCAACTACTCATAGGGAAACATAGAAACCATAGCAAGCATTCAAACTATTTAGAACTGTAAGAATTCAACATGCAAGCTCATCTACAACAGAACCAGGAGTAGCTAAATATTCAAAACATACACAACTAGAACATAATCTAATTGGACAAACGGAGGAGTCACATACCAAGCAACAATCCCCCGAAACAGTTTTTGAAACGGAGCTTCGAGCAAAGAGATCGAAATCTGCAGGTTTGAGAGCAAGAACACGAGGGAGAGAGCAATGGAGAATTTTTTCTGGAGGTAGGTGATAAAGTGGTATAAAGAGATAAAGGAGAGGGCCCATGTGGGGACCACAACCCACCAGGGCGCGCCCAGGTGGGTTGTGCCCACCTGGTGCACCTCCCTATGATATTATTTGGATAAGAAATTCTTAAATAGTCGGAAAAAATCATGTTAAATGTTTAGGGCATTCTGAGAACTTTTATTTTTGGGCCATTTTTTATTGCATGGGAAATTCAGAAAACAGACAAAACATGTCATTTTTTAATTAAACTAATAAAACCATAAAGCAAAAGGTAGGGACAGAAGGTAGTGCTTACTAAATTCATCAACTTCATATTGCTAAAAAATAACTCATTAATAAGGTTGATCAAGTCTTATTAACAACCACTTTCGATTAGCATGAAACCGAAGAACTTCCGTAAATCACTAAGTTACCTCTACGGGGATATGAAAGTCCCCAACAATAAGCATTTAATATTTCTTTTTAACAATAGGTAGAGGTATTTGAAAACTTCCAATAGTGATTGTCAAAGATTATTCAATAACATGAACACCATTCACTTGGAATTGTTTCTTAGGGAAGTGCACCGTATGCTCATTACCATTAATATGAAAAGTGACCTTGCTTTTATTGCAATCAATAACAACCCCTGCAGTGTTCAAGAAGGGTCTACCAAGGATAATCAACATGTTGTCAGTCTCGGGCATCTCAAGTATAACAAAGTCAGTCAAAATAGTAACATTAGCAACAACAACGGGCACATCCTCACAGATACCGATAGGGATGGCAGTTGATTTATCAGCCATTTGCAAATATATTTCAGTAGGTGTGAGTTTATTTAAATCAAGTCTTTTATATAAGGAGAAAGGCATAACACTAACACCAGCTCCTAAATCACATAAAGCAGTTTTCACATAAATTTTTTTGATGGAGCAAGGTATAGTTGGTATTCCTGGGTCTCCAAGTTTTTAGGTACTCCATCCTTAGAAGTATAATTAGAAAGCATGATGGAGATTTTAGCTTCTGGTATTTTTCTGTTATCGGTGATGATGTCTTTCATGTACTTTGCATAAGGAGGCGTTTTCTAGATATCAGTCAAGTGAGTACGCAAAAAGACTGGCCTCAACATTTCAGCAAATCGTTCAAATTCTTCATCGTCTTTCTTTTTAGTTGACTTGGATGGAAAGGGCATAGGTTTTTGAACCCACAGTTCAATTTCTTTATCGTGTTTCCTAGCAAAGTCTTGTTTATCATATATTTTATTCTTAGGTTGTGGGTTATCAAGATCAACTGGTGGTTCTGTCTCAACATCATTATCTGGTTCTCTTTAGTTATTTAATTGAATACCTTCATGAACATTAGCATTGTCCTTTTCATTATCACTAGATGGATGTTCATTACCAGATTGAGTTTCAGCATCAGAGATAGAAACATCATTATCATTATCAGGAGGTTTTTCTACTTCAGGTTCACTAGTAGCATGCTAGGTCCTATTAGTTTTCTTTTTCTTTTTCTTTTTAGGGGGACTAGGTGCGGTGGTGCTATTTATTTGTGAATCCTGTTCAATTATTTTTGGGTATCCCTCGGGATAAAGTGGTTCATGAATCATTTTTCCTCCTCTAGTTGCAACTCTAACAGCAAAGTCATGTATGTTGCTATTCATTTCATAAAGTAATTCTCTTTGAGATTTAGCAACTTGTTCTAGATCGGTTTGTACCATAGAAGCATGTTTTCCTACAGCTCTGACATCATTTGAAATTCTAAATAACAAGTCACTCAAGCGAGCAATCATATCGGAATTATATTTCAATTGTTTCCTAATGTAATTTTCAAACTAATGAAGGCATTGAATAGTGTGCATATTGTGAGGATTATCATTGTCATTAAATTTCATTAGAGAATTTACCTCTACCAGCTTAGGCAGTGGTGGTGCATTAAGCCCATATATTTCTTCAATAGGAGGTAAAATATTAACATCCTCAACTTAAATACCTTTTTCCTTCATAGAGTTCTTGGCCTCTTGCATATCTTCAGGGCTGAGATATAATATACCCCTCTTCTTCAGAGTGGGCTTAGACGGTGGTTCAGGAAGAGTCCAATCATCATAATTTTTCAATATATATTCAATGATTCTTCAGCTTATCCAATAGTTCGTTCCCTGAAAACCCAACCAGCACAACTATCTAGGAAGTCCCTAGAAGCATCAGTTAGTCCATTATAGAAGATATCAAGTATTTCATTTTTCTTAAGAGGATGATCAGGCAAAGCATTAAGTAACTGGCAAAGCCTCCCCCAAGCTTGTGGGAGACTCTCTTCTTTAATTTGCACAAAGTTAAATATTTCCTGTAAGGCAGCTTGTTTCTTATGAGCAGGAAAATATTTTTCAGAGAAGTAATAAATCATATCCCTGGGACTACGCACACAACCAGGAGTAATAGTATTGTACCAAACTTTAGTATCACCCTTTAATGAGAACGGAAATAATTTGAGAATATAGTAGTAATCGGTTTTCTCATCATGAGTAAAAAGGGTGGCTATGTCGTTTAATTTAGTGAGATATGCCACAACAGTTTCAGTTTCATAACCATGAAAAGGATCAGATTCAACCAAAGTGATTAACTTTGGATTGACAGATAATTCATAATCCTTATCATCAATAAAGATGGGTGAGGTAGCAAACTTAGGATCATATTTCATTGGGACAATTACATTTGAGCCCCTAGTTGTGTCACACCCGTGTGTTTTGCCCCTAAATTCAAAAAACCCTCGTTTCTGTCCAAGCTTGTTTGCTCCTCTAATGCTTTTGCCCTTTGACCATTTGATCGTAACTTTGAAAACATCATAACGAACTCATACTAACTCAGAAAAATGCATACACGATATCAAAATGTTTGGAAAAACATCACCTATATGTGCACATCATTTGCATTCATGAAAAAAGTGTTGAAAATCCAAAAAAAATTCATATGAGCTCAAACTAAGTTATAGACTTTTCAACACTGTTGTCATGAATGCAAACAACATGCACTTATGGGTGATGTTATTTCGAACATTTTGATATCTTATTTGCATTTTTCTGATTTAGTCTGAATTTCTTATGAAGTTTTCATTGTTGCGGTCAAACGGTCAAAGGGCAAAAGCATAAGAGGATCAAACGAGCTTGGACAGAAACGTGGTTTTTTGAATTTAGGGGCAAAACACATGGGTGTGACACAACTAGGGGCTCAAATGTAATTGTCCCTATTTCATTCTCGCATTCAGAGACTTTTCTTTATACTTGCATAATATTTTTTCTAGATCATCTCTATCATTACAAGCAAGAATATCTCTAGTTGTTTCCTCACTCATAACATAACCTTCGGGTACCTTAGGCAATTCATATCTAAGAAGGCTAGTTCTATCAGGTGTTTCAAAATTTTCAGTTTCAAGCTCATCATCAGATTCAACAACATCATGTTGTCTTACTCTAGTAATTTGTTCATCAAGAAAGTCACCAAGTGGCACATCGTCATCATGCAAGGTACTAGCATCATCATAAGTATCATTCATATCAAAAGTAGCATCATCAATAACTTGCGACAGATCAGGAGTAATAGCATGTGGTGGTGTTGCAAGTTTACTTATAAAAGAAGGTGAATCAAAAGCAGAACTGGATGTTAGTTCCTTACCTCCCCTCGTCTTCGAGGGAAAAAACTTAGTCTTAGCATCCTTCAGATTCTTTATAGTGATAGATTGATAATAATCCCAAGTGACTCAACAAATAGAGCTATGCTCCCCGGCAACAGCGCCAGAAAGAGGTCTTGATAACCCACAAGTATAGGGGATCGCAACCGTTTTCTAGGGTAGCGTATTCAGTCCAAATTTATAGATTCGACACAAGGGGAGCCAAAGATTATTTGTAAGTATTGGCAGTTGAGTTGTCAATTCAACCACACCTGGAGATTAATTATCTGCAGCAAATTAATCAGTAGCAAAGCAATATGATAGTTTTGATAGTAGTGGCAGCAACAATAGTAAAGGTAACAGTGATAGCAGTAGTTTTGTAATAAGTGCAACAGTGACGATAGCAGTAGTGACTTAGCAAGATTAATATAGGATAAATTCGTAGGCATTGGATCAACAATTTGTTGGATGATATTCATCATGTGACAGTCATAACCTAGGGCGATACGGCACTAGCTCCAGTTCATGAATATAATGTAGGCATGTATTCCGCAAATAGTCATACATGCTTATCAAAAGAACTTGCATGACATCTTTTGTCCTACCCTCCCATGGTAGCGGGGTCAATAGCATTAACACACGGTAAATACATGAACTCCTCAAACTATGGTCAATACCCGGAGTGGTTCCGGTTACTGTCACTCCGGGGTTGCTGGGTCATAGCACGTAGTAGGTGACTATAACTTACAAGATCGGATCTAAAACATGAATATAATGGTAATATCATAAATGGTTCAGATATGAAATCATGGCACCCCGGCCCAAAGTGACAAGCATTAAGCATGGAAATTTCATAGCAACATCAATCTCAGAACATACTGGATACTGGGGATCGGCACTAACAAAACTAACTAGATTACATGATGAATCTCATCCAACTCCTCACCAACCAGTGAGCCTACAAAGGAATTACTCACTCCCGGTGGGGAGCATCATGGAATTGGCGAGGGAGAAGAGTTGGTGATTTCTAAGAAAGAAGATCCCCCTCTTCGGAGCCCCAAACGAACTCCAGATCTAGCCTCCCGATGAAGAACATGAGGTGGCAGCTGCTCCGTCTCATAGATTGCTATAATTCTTTCTCCCTGATTTTTTTCTATGCAAATGTGAATATATAGTATCAGTGTTGATGTCTGCGGGGCCACCAGGTTGGGATAACCCACCTAGGCGTGCCAGGAGGGGGGGGGGGGCTAGTGGGTTGTGCCCACCCAGGTGCCCCCCTCTGGTGGTTCTTGGCTCTAGTATTTTTCTTTTATTATATAAAAAATCCACGCAAAGTTTCATTCCATTCCGAGAACTTTTATTTCTGCACAAAAACAACACCATGTTAGTTCTGCTGAAAACAACGTCAGTCCAGGGTTAGTTTCATTCAAATCATGCAAATTATAGTCCAAAACAAGAGGAAAAGCGTTAGGAAAAGTAGATACGTTGGAGACGTATCAGTGGTTCACCTTTGGCCTCCCGCCTCTCAATGACTTGTTGCCACCAGATAAGAACATTGTCTTGGAAATCAAGGATGCCATAACGATCTTCTTCTCTTCATCATAGTTGTGGAGTCGGAAGATCTTGTCAACTTTCAATGCCCATGAGAGGTAGTCTTGGGGATCGATGCTTCTGGAGAACTTTGGCATTGTAAACTTGAGCTTGCCAGAGCGATGCTCTTCATTGTTTGCTTGCCTATTGTTAGGGCGTTCTTGGGGTGGAGGATTATCAACCGCTAGTTGCTCTTGGCATGGTTGATTCTCATTGCCTTGTTGATCTTTCCGAACTTGTGGTTCTTGTCGAGCTTGTTGTAGTTCTTATTGAGCTTGTTGCTCTTGTCGCGCTTGAGGAGGAGCTTGGCATTGCATTCTCGCTTGATAGCGCCTTTCTTGAACTTCATCCCGAAGTGCTTCTTCCTCTTTGCGAGTATGTCAGTTGCGTGCGGCGACGACACGATGTGAGTCACGTAGTGCACGTTGCGCCTCAAGAGCTTGCTCTTACCGCCATTGTTGTTCTTGATGTTGTGCCTCAGCACCTTGCTCTTCTTGGTGTTGGCGCGGTCTCTCTTTTTGTTGTTGGCATAAGTGTTGTCATTCTTACGCTTGCTAAAATGTGGCTTGGTTTTGATGGTGTCGATGTTCTTGCTCTTCAAGTTGCTCTTGTGAAATCTTGCCATGAAGTGGGTTCCGATTTGCACGTCGGTCTTGGAACGCGGCTTGACGAAGAGTGTTCAATGTAGGTGTACTTGAGCCGGAGATGGAGTCGGAATGACGACTTGATCGGATCCGTCTTTGAGATGACGTAGATGAAGAGTGTCGATTGATCATCAAGGTTTGTAGCTCGTCAAACTGAGAAGACATGTTGACGTTGATGTGGTCGAAGTGTTCTTTTGTTCACGCTTCAGAATGCCTCAAGTCGGTGGTGAGTAGCTCAATGCGCTCTTGCGTAGCTTCATTCTCTTGATGTAGAGATCGTTGGACACAAAATAACTGAACCTTCATGACGTAGTTGTTTGATTCTTGAGGATCATCAAATAGCGGGTTCATAGATGTACTTGGCCTATCCATCATTGCAAGCAAGTATGTGAGTGGAAGAAGGAAAGAACTAGACCAAAGGTACCTTGACCAATATTGAGAGTGGATCAAATATCACTCAATGATGTAACAAGGAAATAGCAGAATTGGTACCATATCTCATCAATCTCTCACACCTATACAATAAAAGCCTTTGGTGGACCTTGGTTAGGATGGTGGACCAAAGTATGCAATTGTTAGTAAGACTCAATGATGTTGAAAAGGATTCGCAAATTTGCCAATGCAACAAGAAGACCTATAGCTATAAGTGATACGCGAAAACACACACGCAAATAGATAAACGGGGATGTGCAAACCAAGGAATGAGTAGAAAATGTGGAATCCACGGAAAATGCTCTTGTTGCACACCACTAGAGAGACACTAGCACGATTGCACAATAGGCGGATATGAGACTTGTGCACGGCCTACTAGGAAAAAATGCAACGACTTCTATCCCAAGTATGCTATATGCTTGTTGTTTCTATGATATGATCTAAGATGGTCGAGTATGACAATCTTAATGTTGCCATGGTTCCTGCTTAAAAGCTCTTGTTTATCTTCCTCTTTTGCTTAAAAGCTTGGTTGGCTCTTTCTTTTTGAGCTCTTTTGCTAGGGCACTTATGCAAAACTTCTCGAACCAAGATAGCAATTGTGTATGTGCTCTTACAACCTTGTGACATGATAGATGATGTCAAGATACCAAGATGATATATGATACCAAGATGATACCACAAGTTTGTATGCGATGCAAATGAAGCTCGTATCGGTGATACCAAGATGACCACTAATGTGCACAAGTGTCGTTGCCCGACAATACTCAAATGGCTAGTCTCGATAGGAAAGCTAGGCAAAATGGTCGATGAGGGTTATCAATGCAAATGCAAGGTAGGATACACAAGGTGTCATCGATGTTACCGTCCTTGTCGAGGTTGAGAGGTGGTGTTGTCGATGTCGTTCTGTTCCAAGTTATCCTAAACACCCAAGGAAACGGATAAACCACGACTTAAATGATCCAAGACAAAATGTGTCAACTTGTCGAAGATGGAAATGGGTATTCGGTAGTGTTTGTGGTATTGCAAATGTGGGTATTGGAAAGGTTTTGTGGTGTATAGTTGTATTGGTATGCGTATGCGGAACGGGGAAAGTATCGATGGTATAGGGGTGCGTATGAGTATGCGGAAGTGGATCGAAAGCTGGAAAAAAAAATAACTTTCATCAGTTTCGGTCGGACATCCGGTGGTGGTCGGACGACCGGCCGTCGTCGGACGGCCGGTGACTATCGGACGTCCGGTGCCTGGGCGATTTCGGACACGGGATGAACAACTAGGGTTCGTGGATGGGGGGCAAAATTGCGCAAAATTTGGCGAATTTGTGGATGGAAATTGGGGTAAAGATGGGGGAAAGGTATATCCACTCGTGGCAAAGCAAATCCACGGATCAAATCCAACAAAACTTCATCATACCAACAAATCACATGAAACAAATTTGGGCTATTTTTGTTAGGAATTTTCGAAATTTAGGAAGAACACACCAAAATCAAGCTAGAAAACGGCAAGGGGGGCTCCTATTTTGTGAGAAACCTTTGCTCTTGATACCAAGATGTTGTAGGGTGGATACCCTAAGGCCGATCTTACACAAAATGGAGGGAATCCCACGAAGAACATGATGAACATGGGGAAGAACGGGGAGAAATCGCAAGGGAAAACACTCTAGAACGACGAGAACAATCACACATATGCTAGATTGATGAATAACACGAGTGACACAATGATCGAAACACAATAATGGATGATACAAAAGGTGGGTCTTCTCCGCGAGAAGGTCTTGAATTCGGTGTGGATCTTCTCCGTAGGGAGGTCGCAGACTCTCATAGGAGTAGAGCCACTAAGGTGAGCAAACCTCTAGTCTAAGATGAGCTATCACAATGCTAACCCTAACTAGGAGGAGGTGTTGGAGTATATATAATGTAGGTCCACGAAGGGGTAAGTGAGGGGTACATGGGCTTCGGCCCAATACACTGTGCACACACAGGTGACTGACGTCCGACGGTTACTAGACGTCCGGTGGCTTGCGAGGGACCGGACGTCTGAGAAGCATCGGGCGTCCGATGTTTCGGCTCGAGTTTTGAAGTGTCAGACGTCCCGTCGGGGTCCGTCGTCCAGTGGAGCATGTTCTTCCGATGTTTTGGTTTTGTCTAGAAGCATCAGTCGTCCGGTGGGTGTTGCTACCTCTTGAGCTTGCGTTGGGTTTCCCTTAAAGAGGAAAGGGTGATGCAGCAAAGTAGAGTAAGTATTTCCATCAGTTTGAGAACCAAGGTATCAATCAAGTAGGATATTATGCGCAAATCGCCAAATACCTGCGCAAACAATCAAACAACTTGCACCCAACGCTATAAAGGGGTTGTCAATCCCTTCTTGGTTATTTGCAAAAGTGAGATCTGATAGAGATAGATGAACTAGTAAAGTAAATATTTTTGGGTTTTTGGTTTATAGATTGAAAAGTAAAAGATTGCAAAATAGTAGATCTGAAACTTATAAGATGTGAAATAGACCCGGGGTCCATAGGTTTCACTAGAGGCTTCTCTCATGATAGCAATATTACGGCGGGTGAACAAATTACTGCCAAGCAATTGATAGAAAAGCGCAAAGTTATGACGATATCTAAGGCAATGATAATGAATATAGGCATCATGTCCGTGTCTAGTAGACCGACTCCTGCCTACATCTACTACTATTACTCCACACATCGACCGAAATGATTATGCATCTAGAGTATTAAGTTCATAAGAACAGATTAACGCATTAAGTAAGATGACATGTTGTAGTGAAATTAACTCAAGCAATATGATGAAAACCCATCTTGTTATCCTCGATGGCAACAATACAATACGTGTCATGTCCCCTACTGTCACTGGGATTGATCACCGCAAGATTGAACCCAGAGCAAAGCACTTCTCCCTTTGCAAGAAAAACCAATCTAGTTGGGCAAACCAAAACGATAGTTCGAAGAGAATTACTAAGATATCAAATCATGCACATAAGAATTCAGAAGAGACTCAAATAATATTCATAGATAATCTGACCATAAATCCACAATTCATCGGATCCTGGCAAACACACCACAAAAGAAGATTACATCAGTTAGATCTCCAAGAACATCGAGGAGAACTTGGTATTGAGGATCAAAGATAGAGAAGAAGCCATCTAGCTACTAGCTATGGACCCGTAGGTCTGTTGTAAAATACTCACACTTCATTGGAAGGGCAATAGGGTTGATGTAGATGCCCTCCGTGGTCGAATCCCCCTCCGACAGAGTACCGGAAAAGGCCTCCAGATGGGATCTCGCGAGAACATAAGGTTACGTCGGCGGAAAAGTGGTTTCGATGGATCCTCTGTTGTTTCTAGAATATTTGGGAATTTATAGGCGAAAGAAGTAGGTCAGGGGGGGGTCACAGGGGCACACAAGGTAGGGGGACGCGCCCTACCCCACATGGCGCGCCTTCCAACCTTGTGGCCGCCTCGAGGCTCCCCTCGCGTGTACTCCAAGTCCCGTGGATGTCTTCTGGTCCAAGAAAATTCCTTATAAAGTTTCGGTCCATTTGGACGCCGTTTGATATTCCTTTTCTGTGAAACTCAAAAACAATGAAAAACAGAAACTGGCACTAGGCTCTAGGTTAATAGGTTAGTTCAAAAAAATCATATAAAATAGCATATTAATGCATATAAAGCATCCAAAACAGATAATATAATAGCATGGAATAAACAAAAATTTTAGATAGTTGGAGACGTATCAGGCGTCGGCCGTCCGGGCGCTGCAGGGTGTCGGACGTCCAGTCGACGTCGGACACCCGGTCGTTGTAGACTTCTCTGGCTGGCTGGATCCTCCAGGCGTCGGACGTCCGGTCCTTGTCGGTCGTCTGAGGGCAGTGATCTTCAGGCAACTCCTTCTCTTGGTCCTTATAGTTGGTGTCCTCGCTGTCTTGTCCGTTGGATGTAGTTGATCCATGGCTATCCTCTAGGTACCTGATCATGCATAGGGTTTCCGCCTTAGTTAGTAGCCATGTCTCATATGAGGAAAGTGGTAGTCCGGAGAGGAGCGAGTTCACCTTATCTTCGATAGCCTTGGCTCAAGCTCTTGTCATAGGACCAAGTGGTGTCATGGGAGATGTAGATACGTCCATGGGGATGCTTCACATCATGTATCCTCCATCGACCACTCCCTCTATCGAAGACGAGGGTCGAAGGTGGTGCGGTAGTATGCATATGCGGGATGCAATGTCCTCATTCCGCTTCTGGTGTTTTCTCCAATGGCATCGGAGGTTCTTGGATTCTCCCAGTAGTTAGAAGAGAGGAGCCAACTAGTAGAGGTTGCTAGGACTGATGATTTTGATAATTAGTATGCGCAATTTCCCGGTTAAAGCCTTTGATGCATAGGCACGATAGCCACATTCCTCGTCTCTTGTCTATTAGTTTTTCCAACTTGCATCTCTCGTATGTTTGTCTATAGTTCGGTTGACATGCGTCTGGGCAAGCAGATCGATGTAGATCCACAAGGCAAGCCGACGACTGTAGCCCAAAATTTGAGATAATTAATATGGCCACATCTCCTTCCTCTTGTGCATGTCCTATCTAGCCTAATAGCCTAGTGCTAATGAATATTCTTTTCCTTGTCCTAATTGTTTTTTTCCATGGACTACATTACGCAACCCTGGGTCCGCAACCCAGCATTTCCAGTAAATCCGTCAACCAGGCCCAATTGAAGAGAAACACCAACTTATGAGAAGCCTTGGGCCCTCTCCCCTCAAAAGACTAGCCTGATAGGAGGGGTCACCCAGCCCTTATAATTCGTGTTCTGCCTCCACCACAACCGATGTGGGACTAAACCCAACAATCCTACCCACACACACCGGTCACCATGGCCCCACTAAAAACAGCTATTCCAGCCCACCAATATTGACCGACCACATGTGAGTCCATTGAGATTTATTCTGGCCACGTGGGATGATGCCAATTATTACGCAATCCCAAGTCTGCAAACTGATGGGGAACGTAGTATTTCAAAAAAAAAAAATCCTACGATCACGCAAGATCTATCTACTAGATGCATAGCAATGAGAGGGGAGAGTGTGTCTACATACCCTCGTAGACCGAAAGCGGAAGCGTCTAGTGACGCGGTTGATGTTGTCGAACGTCTTCGCCATCCAACCGATCCAAGAACCGAACGTACGACACCTCCGCGTTCAGCACACGTTCAGCTTGATGACGTCCGACGAGCTCTTGATCCAGTTGAGCTTCACGGGAGAGTTCTGTCAGCACGACGGCCTGGTGACGGAGATGATGAAGCTACCTGCGCAGGGCTTCGCCTAAGCACTGCAATGGTATGACCGAGGTGTGTTTCTGTGGAGGGGGGCACCGCACGCGGCTAAAACGATGTTGCTTGTGTGACTTTGGGTGCCCCGTGCCCCCATATATAAAGGAGCAAGGGGGAGGTGCGGCCGGCCCATGTATGGCATGCCAGGAGTAGGATTCCTACTCCTAGTAGGAATAGAAATCCCCTTCCTATTCCTACTAGGAGTAGGAAAGGAAGGAGGAGAGGAGAAGGAAGGAGAGGGGCGCCCCCACTCCTAGTCCAACTAGGAACCCTAGGGGGTGCGGCCAGCCCTAGTGGGAGCAAGGGGGAGGTGCGGCCAGCCCTAGTGGGCTGCCTCTCTCTCTCCCTCATTGGCCCACTATGGCCCATACTCCCTCGGGGGGTTCCGGTAACCCCCTCCCGCACTCCGATTTTATCCGATAACACCCGGAACACTTTCGGTGTCCGGATATAGTCGTCCAATATATTATTCTTTATGTCTCGGACATTCCGAGACTCCTCGTCATGTCCGTGATCTCATCTGGGACTCCAAACTACCTTTGGTACATCAAAACGTTAAGCGTGCGGACCCTATGGGTTCGATAACTATGTAGACATGACCGAGACTCATCTCCGGTCAATAACCAATAGCGGAACCTGGATGCTCATATTGGCTCCTACATATTCTACGAAGATCTTTATCGATCAAACCGCATAACAACATACGTTGTTCCCTTTGTCATCGGTATGTTACTTGCCCGAGATTTGATCGTTGGTTTCTCAATACCTAGTTCAATCTCGTTATCGGCAAGTCTCTTTACTCGTTCTGTAATACATCATCTCATGACTAACTCATTTGTCATTTGCTTTCAAGGCTTATTATGATGTGTAATACCAAGAGGGCCCAGAGATACCTCTCCGACACTCGAAGTGACAAATCCTATTCATGATCTATGCTAACACCACGAAAACCTTCGGAAACACCTGTAGGGCATCTTTATAATCCCCCAGTTACGTTGTGAAGTTTGATAGCACAGAAGGTGTTCCTCCGGTATACGGGAGTTGCATAATCTCATAGTCATAGGAACATGTATACGTCATGAAGAAAGCAATAGTAGTAAAACTAGACGATCAAGTTGCTAAGCTGACAGATGGGTCTTGTCCATCACATCATTCATCTAATGATGTGACCCCGTTGATCAAATGACAACTCATGTCTATGGTTAGGAAACATAACCATCTTTGATTAATGAGCTAGTCTAGTAGAGGCATACTAGGGACTCTCTGTTTTGTCTATATATTCACACATGTACTAAGTTTCCGGTTAATACAATTCTAGCATGATTTTTTTTCATGATATAAGGAAATATAAATAACAATTTTTATTATTTCCTCTAGGGCATATTTCCTTCAGTTTCCCACTTGCACTAGAGTCAATAATCTAGTTCACATCGCCATGTGATTTAATACCGATATTTCACATGGTTATGTGAATAACACCCATAGTTCACATCGCCATGTGACTAACACCCAAAGGGTTTACTAGAGTCAACAATCCAGTTCACATCACCATGTGATGAACACCCAAAAGAGTACTAAGGTGTGATCATGTTTTGCTTTGTGAGATAAGTTTAGTCAGCGGGTCTGTTACATTCAGATCCGTATGTATTTCACAAATTTCTATGTCTATAATGCTCTGCATGGAGCTACTCTAGCTTATTGCTCCCACTTTCAGTACGCATCCAGATTGATACTTAGAGTCATCTGGATTAGTGTAGAGCTTCCATCGGTGTAACTCTTTACGATGAACTTTTTATCACTTCCATAATCGAGAAACATTTCCTTAGTCCTCTAAGGATAATTTTGACCGCTGTCTAGTGATCTACTCCTAGATCAAAATTGTACTCCCTTGCCAAACTCAGGGCAAGGTTCACAATAGGTCTGGTATACAACATGTCATACTTTATAGAACCTATGGCTGAGGCATAGGGAATAACTTTCATTCTCTCTCTATCTTCTGTTGTGGTCGGGCTTTGAGTCTTACTCAACTCCTTACCTTGTAACACAGGCAAGAACCCTTTCTTTTGCTGATCCATTTTGAACTTCTTCAAAACTTTATCAAGGTATGTGCTTTGTGAAAGTCCAATTAAGCGTCCTGATCTATCTCTACAGATCTTGATGCCTAATACAGCAGCTTCGCCGAGATCTTTCTATGAAAAACTCCTTTCAAATATCCCTTTATGCTTTCCAGAAAATTCTACATCATTTCCGATCGACAATATGTCATTCACATATACTTATCAGAAAGGATGTAGTGCTCCCACTCACTTTCTTGTAAATACAGGCTTCACCGCAAGTCTGTATAAAACTATATGCTTTGTTCAACTTATCAAAGCGTATATTTCAACTCCGAGATGCTTGCACCAGTCCATAGATGGATCGCTGGATCTTGCACATTTTGTTAGCACCTTTAGGATTGACAAAACCTTCTGGTTGGATCATATACAACTCTTCTTTAATAAATCCATTAAATAACGCAATTTTGTTATCCATTTGCCAGATTTCATAAAATGCGGCAAGTGCTAACATGATTCGGACAGACTTAAGCATCGCTACGAGTGAGAAAATCTCATCGTAGTCAACACCTTGAACTTGTCGAAAACCTTTCACAACAAGTCGAGCTTTGTAGACAGTAACATTACCATCGGCGTCAGTCTTCCTCTTAAAGATCCATTTATTTTCAATGGCTTGCCGGTCATCAGGCAAGTCAACCAAAGTCCACACTTTGCTCTCATACATGGATCCCATCTCAGATTTCATGGCCTCAAGCCATTTTGCGGAATCTGGGCTCATCATCGCTTCCTCATAGTTCGTTGGTTCAACATGGTCTAGTAACATGACTTCCAGAACCGGGTTACTGTACCACTCTGGCGCGGAACGCACTTTGGTTGACCTACGACGTTTAGTAGTAACTTGATCTGAAGTTTCATGATCATCATCATTAGCTTCCTTGCTGATTGGTGTAGGAATCACTAGAACTAGTTTCTGTGATGTACTAATTTCCAATTCGGGAGAAGGTACAGTTACCTCATTAAGTTCCACTTTCCTCCCACTTACTTCTTTCGAGAGAAAGTACTCCTTCTCTAGAAAGTATCCATTTTAGCAACGAATATCTTGCCTTTGGATCTGTGATAGAAGGTGTACCCAACAGTTTCTTTTGGGTATCCTATGAAGACACATTTCTCCGATTTGGGTTCAAGCTTATTAGGTTGAAACTTTTTCACATAAGCATCGCTGCCCCAAACTTTAAGAAACGACAGCTTAGGTTTCTTGCCAAACCACGGTTCATACGGTGTCGTCTCAAATGGATTTAGATGGTGCCATATTAAACGTGAATGCAACTGTCTCTAATGCATAACCCCAAAACGATAGTGGTAAATCGGTAAGAGACATCATAGATCGCACCATATCTAATAAAGTACGGTTACGACATTCGGACACACCATTACGCTGTGGTGTTCCAGGTGGCGTGAGTTGTGAAACTATTTCACATTGTTTTAAATGAAGGCCAAACTCGTAACTTCAAATATTCGCCTCCGTGATCTGATCGTAGAAACTTTTATTTTCTTGTTACGATGATTTTCCACTTCACTATGAAATTCTTTGAACTTTTTCAAATGTTTCAGACTTATGTTTCATCAAGTAGATATACCCATATCTGCTCAAATCATCTGTGAAGGTCAGAAAATAACGATACCCGCCGCGAGCCTCAACACTCATCGGACCACATACATCAGTATGTATTATTTCCAATAAGTCAGTTGCTCGCTCCATTGTTCGAGAGAACGGAGTCTTAGTCATCTTGCCCATGAGGCATGGTTCTCAAGCATCAAATGATTCATAATCAAGTGATTCCAAAAGCCCATCAGCATGGAGCTTCTTCATGCGCTTTATGCCAATATGACCTAAACGGTAGTTCCACAAATAAGTTGCATTATCATTATTATCTTTGCATCTTTTGACTTCATTATAATGAATATGTGTATCACTACGATCGAGATCCAACAAATTTTTATTGGGTGTATGACCATCGAAGGTTTTATTCATGTAAATAGAATAACAATTGTTCTCTGACTTTAAATGAATAAATGTATTGCAATAAACATGATAAAATCATATCCATGCTCAACGCAAGCACCAAACAACATTTATTTAGGTTCAACACTAATCCCGAAGTATAGGGAGTGTGCGATGATGATCATATCAATCTTGGAACCACTTCCAGAGCACATCGTCACTTCACCCTTAACTAGCCTCTGTTCATTCTGCAACTCCCGTTTTGAGTTACTAATTTTAGCAACTGAACCGGTATCAAATACCCAAGGGTTGCTATGAACACTAGTAAAATACACATCAATAATCTGTATATCAAATATACCTTTGTTCACCTTGCCATCGTTCTTATCCGCCAAGTATCTAGGGCAGTTCCACTTCCAGTGACCATTTCCTTTGCCATAAAAGCACTTAGTTTCAGGCTTGAGTTTAGCTTTGGGTTTCTTTACGGGAGTGACAACTTGCTTGTCATTCTTCTTGAAGTTCCCCTTCTATCCCTTTGCCCTTTTCTTGATTTCTACCTTCGCCGATTTCAGCATCATGAAGAGCTCGGGAATTACTTTCATCATCCCTTGCATATTATAGTTCATCACGAAGTTCTACTAACTTGGTGATAGTGACTAGAGAACTTTGTCAATTACTATCTTATCTGGAAGATTAACTCCCACTAGATTCAAGCAATTATAGTACCCAGACAATCTGAGCACATGCTCACTGGTTGAGCTATTCTCCTCCATCTTGTAGGCAAAGTACTGTTAGAGGTCTGATACCTGTCGACACGGGCATGAGTATGAAATACTAATTTCAACTCTTGGAACATCTTATATGCTCCGTGGCGTTCAAAACGTTTTTGAAGTCCTGGTTCTAAGCCGTAAAGCATGGTTCACTAAACTATTAAGTAGACATCATATCGAGCTTTGCCAAACGTTCATAACGTTTGCATCTGCTCCTGCAATATATCTGTCACCTAGCGGTGCATCAAGGACATAATACTTCTGTCCAGCAATGAGCATAATCCTCAAATCACGGACCTAGTCCGTGTCATTGCTACTAACATATTTCAACTTATATTTCTCTAGGAACATATAAAAATAAACGGGGAGCTACATCGCTCGCTATTGATCTACAACATAGATATGCTAATACTACCAGGACTAAGTTCATGATAAATTAAACTTCAATTAATCATATTACTAAAGAACTCCCACTTAGATAAACATCCCTCTAGTCATCTAAATGATCACGTGATCCAAATCAACTAAACCATGTACGATCATCACGTGAGATGGAGTAGTTTTCAATGGTGAACATCTTATGTTGATCATATCTACTATATGATTCATGCTCGACCTTTCGGTCTCTAGTGTTCCGAGGCCATGTCTGTACATGCTAGGCTCGTCAAGTTTAACCCAAGTATTCTCCATGTGCAAAACTGTCATACACCCGGTGTATTTGAACGTAGAGCTTATCACACCCGATCATCACGTGGTGTCTCGGCACGACGAACTTTCGCAACGGTGCATACTCAGGGAGAACACTTGTACCTTGAAATTTTTGTAAGGGGTCATCTTATAATGCTGCCGTCGTACTAAGCAAAATAAGAAGCATAATAAGATAAACATCACATGCAATCAAAATATGCGACATGATATGGCCATCATCATCTTGTGCTTTTGATCTCCATCTCCAAAGCATCGTCATGATCTTCATCGTGCTAGACACCATGATCTTCATCGTAACGTCGTGGTCGTCTCGCCAACTATTGCTACTACTATTATCGCTAACACATAGTGATAAAGTAAAGCAATTACATGGCCTTCACAATTCATACACTAAAGAGACAACCAAAAGGCTCCTACCGGTTGCCGATAATTTACAAAACATGATCATCTCATACGATAACGTATTACTCATCACGTCTTAACCATATCACATCACAACATGCCCTGCAAAAAGAAGTTAGACGTCCTCTACTTTGTTGTTGCAAGGTTTACGTGGCTGGTACGGGATTAGCAAGAACCGTTCTTACCTACGCATACAAAACCACAATGATTTTTCGTCAAGTGTGTTGTTTTAACCTTCACAAGGACCGGGCGTAGCCACACTCGATTCAAGTAAAGTGAGAGAGAAAGACACCCGCCGGTCACCTTTAAGCAACGACTGCTCATAACGATGAAACCAGTCTCGCGTAAGCATACGCGTAATGTCGGTCCAGGCCGCTTCATCTCACAATACCACCGAATCAAAGTATGACATGCTGGTAAGCAGTATGCTTATTATCGCCCACAACTCATTGTGTTCTACTCATGCACATCATATATGCATAGACCTGGCTAATGATGCCACTGATGGGGAACATAGTATTTCAAAAAAAAATCCTATGATCACGCAAGATCTATCTACTAGATGCATATAAACGAGAGGGGAGAGTGTGTCTACGTACCCTCTTAGACCAAAAGCGAAATCGTCTAGTGACGCGGTTGATGTTGTCAAACGTCTTCGCGATCCAACCGATCCAAGCACCGAACGTACGGCACCTCAGTGTTCAGCACACGTTCAGCTTGATGATGTCCCACGAGCTCTTGATGCAGTTGAGCTTCACGGGAGAGTTCCGTCAGTACGACGGCGTGGTGACGGAGATGATGAAGCTACCGGCGCAAGGCTTCGCCAAAGCACTGCAACGGTATGACGGAGGTGTGTTTCTGTGGAGGGGGGCACCACACACGGCTAAAACGATGTTGCTTGTGTGTCTTTGGGTGCCCCCTGCCCTCGTATATAAAGGAGCAAGGGGGAGGTACGGCCGGCCCATGTATGGCGCGCTAGGAGTAGGATTCCTACTCCTAGTAGGAATAGGAATCCCCCTTGCTATTCCTACTAGGAGTAGGAAAGGAAGGAGGAGAGGAGAAGGAAGGAGAGGGGTGCCCCCCACTCCTAGTCCAACTAGGAACCCTAGGGGGTGGGGCCAGCCCTAGTGGGCTGCCTCTCTCTTTCCCTCATTGGCCCACTATGGCCCATACTCCCTCGGGGGGTTTCGGTAACCCCCTCTGGCACTACGGTTTTATCAGATAACACCCGGAACACTTCCGGTGTCCGAATATAGTCGTCCAATATATTAATCTTTATGTCTCGGACATTCCGAGACTCCTCATCATGTTCGTGATCTCATCTGGGACTCCAAACTACCTTTGGTACATCAAAACTCATAAACTCGTAATACCGATCGTCATCGAACGTTAAGCGTGCGGACCCTACGAGTACGAGAACTATGTAGACATGACCGAGACTCATCTCCGGTCAATAACCAATAGCAGAACCTGGATGCTCATATTGGCTCCTACATATTCTACGAAATTCTTTATCGGTCAAACCACATAACAACATACATTGTTCCCTTTGTCATTGGTATGTTACTTGCCCGAGATTCGATCGTCGATATCTCAAAACCTAGTTCAATCTCGTTACCGGCAAGACTCCTTACTCATTCCGTAATACATCATCTCGTGACTAACTCATTAGTCATTTGCTTGCAAGGCTTATTATGATGTGTATTACCGAGAGGGCCCAGAGATACCTCTCCGACACTCGGAGTGACAAATCCTATTCTTGATCTATGCCAACACCAAGAACACCTTCAGAAACACCTATAGAGCATCTTTATAATCACCCAGTTACGTTGTGACATTTGATAGCACACAAGGTGTTCCTCCGTTATACGGGAGTTGCATAATCTCATAGTCATAGGAACATGTATAAGTCACGAAGAAAGCAATAGCAGTAAAACTAAACGATCAAGTTGCTAAGCTAACGGATGGGTCTTGTCCATCAAATCATTCTTCTAATGATGTGATAACGTTGATCAAATGACAACTCATGTCTATGGTTAGGAAACATAACCATCTTTGATTAACGAGCTAGTCTAGTAGAGGCATACTAGGGACTCTCTGTTTTATCTATGTATTCACACATGTACTAAGTTTACGATTAATACAATTCTAGAATGAATGATAAACATTTATCATGATATAAGGAAATATAAATAACAATTTTATTATTGCCTTTAGGGCATATTTCCATCAGTCACCAGCACTTCTGACCAACATGCGTCAGCCAGGCTTATGTAGAGTCACGAAGTCCTGGATTAAGGGGTCCTCGGGCCGCCGGCCTATTGCTTATCGGCCGGACTGAAGGGTTATTGTGAAACCAAGCTAGAGCATAACCCATGACCGGATAGAAGATCATCGGAGCCGTGGCGTGTCCTCCAAGTCAAGATCATGAATGATCTTTCCTTCTTTGTGACCGACCTCATGTAACCCTAACTGTAACGACCCAGATGTAACAATTCCCAATATGGCAATATATTCTTCGTTGACTTAATCTATTCCATTCTGGGATCATCCTTCATTTCGGGTATTTTGTGTTTTGCGTTGAGCGAGTGTGCATATCACCATGTCATGTCATCATGTGCATTGCAACGCATTCGAGTTGTCACTTGCACCCGGTCGTGTTCATTTCTCTCCGTTGTCCGTTTCGAGTTCCGACACTCATACACGTGCCCGTGGTGCCTCCGGATCCTACTTTTGTAAGTGGCCGAAAAACATTCTCGGAATGAGGTGAAAGTTGTTGTGCGGTGTTGTTATAGTGTGGGTAGACCGCCTATCAAATTTCGTTCCATTTGGAGGTTGTATGATGCCCCAACGGTTAACCACGTTAGCCTCCGGAAGCCTCTCTCTCTTGGCCCAACACCCCTCCACAACAGCCGACTAGCCTAGCCAAACCACCTCCATGCTCTCGGTCGTTGGATCACGATTGTGTGGGCGAAAACCGCACATCATTTGGACTCTCCTAGCTCCCTTTACCTATAAATATGTCCATCTTCCCCGAATCCCGGATCCAACCCTTAATTTTCGCTCCTCACCCCGCCGGACACGTCCGCGCCACGCCGGACGCGTCCAGCCGTCGCGCCCGGCGAATCGGGCTGCACCACATGGCACCCTGCCACTCGATCTCCTCCCACCACATCGACAGCCGCCGCGGCCCATGGTCTGCCTGCGCCCGGGCCGCGCCGGGCTCGACTGCTACGCCCCACCGCGCATCGTCGCCGCCGCCTCGCACCTCCATGCGCGCCGCCGGCCCCGTCCTCCGCCGTCGCCTCCGGCCTCCTCGTCGCAGGCACCGGCCTCCACCGCCGCCTTGTCGCCGACCAGCGCCGCCCTGCGCCTCGAGCTCCGCCGGAGCACGCAGCCGCTCCTCCGCCGGTGCCACACCTCGCCGCTCCTCCACCGGACCCATGCCTCGTCCGCCTCCCACCGGCCGCCGCCTCCCCGCGTCCTCCGACGAGCTCCGGCCACCGCCGGTCCCGTCTCCGGCGAGATCCTGTGGATTGGGACAAGATCCACCGGGAGACGAACCAAACGGCGCATCCGCGCCCGGATCCCTCCGTCCCGCTCCACTCTGTCCACGTTTGACTTTTCGTGAGGGTATATTTTCTTCAAGTCCCGAATCTATGTTATTTTGTTGCCTCCTTAGTCATGTCATAACTCCATGCCCGTAGCTCCGAATCGCGCATATGATATATGGAAATGTTCATCTCGAAGTACTCTATGTGTTGGTATGACTTTTGTGCATGTTAGGGTTCATCTAGATGCCTTAATATTCGTTGAAAAACTGCTATGTGATGTTACTGTTTCAGCACTAGTTGTCTGTTAACAATATGTGTGCATGTTCGTGAGGTCGTAACTTTGTGCATGTTGGTCCAAATGGAGTGTATGATATGTCAAAATGTAAGTCTTGTGAAGCTCTTTAATATGGATGCATTTGCATATATGTTAGGTTGCGTTATGCCATGTTTAACCCTGTTGCAAAAGTGCTTGTGGCTCTTAAGTTGTTGAAAGTGTTATCACTTGGTGATTTGTCTTTTTCGTAGCATTTTGTGTGATTTTCTTTTGAGCCACATGTAAACATGTTTTAGGAGCATAATCATGTTATCTTTGAAGTGGTGCATTTGGTTTTCCATGATATGCTCTGTGGTGACTTAAACAAGCTTGTAAACATGCCATGTCAATGTTGTTGTTTTTACACTTAGTGAAAACTGCTAAGTCTGGAATCTGTAATAACATGTTGCCATGTAAACTTGATGCCACAATCTTTTCCATGCATGTTTTGGTATAACTACTGAGCATGTCTTGATGTCCATGTTTTTTTATATCAATCCATGCCTTTGTTTGCATATATGCCCTACTGTAGCTTGTTGTTATCTTGCTCTCAAAATGCTTGAAATCTGAATTGTCAGCCTGTTAACAGAACATTCATTTTGGCAAAGCTCATGTTAAGCAACCCTTGCATGTAATGAATTGTTTCTCTGGATGATCTGCAAGTATATTATGTCTTCTTCATGCTCATGTAATTTTCATGCTTGTTATAATTGTGTTGCTTGCTGGTGTGTGCCTCCAAAGGTAGCAACATATCGTTTCTGGTTGCATGCCCAGTAAATTTCACTAAGTTTGAGAATATGTTAACTTATTGAATCTTGCCATGCTTGTTTAATTATGTTCCACCAAGTTTTGGGGTATGCTCTGAGTTCATACTTGTTAAGAATCATGTCTACTTCACATACATGCCTTTTTCCTTTGTGTTTGGGGGCTATAGCATATTTAAACCTTGCTCCAAAGATGTCATGTTGCTGTTAACTTCAGTTTTGCATTGCATCTTGTTTTGCTTGCCTTTTGCAAACCATGCATCCGATTCCAATGATTTTTATATCGATTTTGACTGAAATCTTCCCCTCTATCCAGTGGCTTGGTTGGTTGCCCAAGATGAAGCCATTTCCATCTTGTTCTCCTTTAGGCTCGAGAGCACCCTCATGCATATGCACAACATGACTTGCATCCCATGACATGTCTTGCATCATGTAGTTTGTGCCTTGCACCGTGATTGATCTTGGACTGTTGTTGTGATCTTGTGTTGGGTAGAGCCGGGAGCCAATACCGAGTTCGAGGATCTTGTTGAGACTGAGTTTGAGGGGCCTTCTTACCATCTCACCGAGGACTTAACAGGCACGATGATTGTTCCCCGATATCACCTCTATCTTTGCTTTGCTAGTTGACTCAATCTATAGTTATGCCTCGATGCCTATTCTTGTCTTGTCAGCCTCCTATGTTTCCATGAAACACTCTAACCGCCTTCCTAGCAAACCGCTGATTCGCTAAGTACGCTTTTGCTCAGCCCCTCTTATAGCGTTGTTAGTTGCAGGTGAAGTTTGAAGATTGCTCCATGTTTGGACTTGTTTTATTGGGATAACACAATATATATCTTATTTAATTAATGGACATATATATTGGTTATGGGTGGAAAGCTTGGCCTTCTGCTTGGTGTTTTGTTCCACTCATGCCACTTTAGGACCCGATAAGCCGGTGTTATATTCCTTGATTTTGCGTTCCTAACACGGTTGGGGTTTATGGGTCCCCCTTGATAATTCGCATTGCTTAAAGCTTTTCCAGCAAGGCCCAACCTTGGTACTACATTTGCCTAACAACTACAAACTTGCATAGGGAGTAATTAACCCGAGTGCTTAATCAACCCCCGAGCTAGTGCTCCTCATGAGTGTTGGTCCAACCTAGAGCACCTTGCGTCGCTCCCTTGGCAACTTGGACTTCAGCGATCCGTAAGCTTAGCTCATCCGATCGTGGCCTGAGACGAGATACACGCGACTCTAATCAGGGTGTTGGCTTGTCGGGAGGTCTTGCTGGATTAGATTTACCTTTGTCGAAATATCTTGAGCACGGGATTCCGAGAATACTCGGGTCTTCCCAAAATGGAGTTGCGACTCCGCGGATCGTGAGCTTGTGATGACGTAAGTTGGGCACCCCTGCAGGGTTATGAACTTTGGAAAGCCGTGCCCGCGGTTATGCGGCAGATGGGAGTTGTTAATATCCGGTTGTAGATAACTTGACACCATATCCTTAAGAATACACTACCTGTGTGAGTAACCGTGACGGTCTCTTTTCGAAGGGGTTTTCGGAAAGTGAACACGGTGGGGTTATGCATGAACGTGAGTAGCTAGGATCACTTATTGATCATCTTTGGCGACTGTTGGCACATATCCTCATCTCGCTCTAACTTCGTAAACTAGTTGTTTAGTGCTTGCTGCAACCACTTTATTACCTTTCCACACCTAAAGGGCTTTGTTAGTTTTGATACCCGAGAATGGGATTGATGAGTCCTTGTGACTCATAGATTACAACACAAACCAGATGCAGGTACAACTGAGTACGACGCAGAAGATGGACAAGAACTTCACTAGGAGTTCGATGAAGAGCGTGGCCGTATGTATGTGACGTATCCCGACGATCAGTAGTGGTTCCTACTAGGGGCGGTCAGGACTTGTTGTTGTGGTATCTTTTCTCGTTTGATTTCGTCCGTAGTCAGACCCTGTGTTATTTGGATGAATGTATGAATGTTGAATTAATTGTGTGATGTGGCGAGTGTAAGCCAACTATTTCTCTCTTTCATCCTTGTTCATTACATGAGTTGTGCGAAGATACCACGCTTGCGATCATTCTAGAATGCGATTATGTCTCTAACTCGTGCCTCGACATGTAGGAGATATAGTCGCATCTTGGGCATTACAAGTTGATCTAGGAGCCCCCTGATTGATCGAACTGCTGCTGATGTTGAGTCTAGGCACACACTTAAAAATATTTTGAGTCATATATATATATATATATAGGGTGGGTCTATTCTCATAACACCCCTTAAGACCTTATTCTCATAACAAAAACCTTATTCTCATAACAGCCCCACTTAAATAGGTTTCTAGCGCGGATATCGGGGAAACTGATCCACGAGAACCTATGGGGACCGGCGTACCGAGCCCCTTTCGGTTTGGCGGGGGCGGAGATCGCACGAAGAGCAGATCGAGGCGAAGCACACGAGCAGTTTACCCAGGTTCAGGCCGCACGGATGCGTAAAACCCTACTCCTCCTTTGTGGTTTGTATTGAGTTCTTGCTCGGGAGCGTTGAGTGCTACAGTATACACCAGCAGCTAAAGAGACCGAGCGTGAGTGTTCTGATCGTCCTCCCTCCTCCCTACGTTGCGCATGGGCCTCCTTTTATATGCTCAAGGGGTCACCGACAGGTGGCAACGTAGACAAGGGTAAAAAGGGAAAGGTGTTGTAGTTGGTACAACTACCTGTACAGTGTATCATACCTAACCCTGACGGCAGGGGACAAGAGCATTAAATTCCCGTCTGCGTCACCCAAACAGTGCAAAAAGGGTCCGTCAAGGACGCCACCGTTCGCCATGATGGCAATCTTGTCAGCGCCGCTTGCCACCGCGCACCGCTGGCTGCACAGCCTCCCGTCACGTACGCCTGGAAGGGTCCTAGAGCGACACGTTAGCGGAAGTGCTGGAGCGTGGATACATAGTGGTAGCTTGCCGCGGCAAACGCCTTGCCGCGGTTGTTGCCTTGTCGCGTCCGGGAGCTTGCCGCTCACCGGGCCTTGCCAGGACGCGTGGCGCATCGCGGCAAGTTCCTTGAGATGCCTTGGTTGGCCTTCCTGGCAAGCTCCTCTCGCCGGGGTCTTGTGCCTTGAGTGGCCTTCCCGGCAAGCTCCTCTTGCCGGGGCCTTGTCTCCTTGGCTTGAATACTTTGTTCTTGAATGGCTCAAAAGGAACCACGGAGGACCTTGGCGGTCACCCGGCAAGCCTTGCCGCGGGATGCTGCGACTGCCCGTGCACAAGTTCGGGATACTAGGGTACCCCTACTCTAGTACACCGACAGGAGCCCCCGGGCCTGGGCCATACACGGTGCCGAGCGCTGTTGGGCCAGGCCCAAAACAGGGCACGGGCACGCGCGGCCTGGGTTACGCCGTATCTCTCTCCGTATCCACCGCGCCCTCCCTGAATGGCACGCGTTGATTGCGGCATCGTGGGAGAGATCGTGGGTGGTTTCTTTATTCGGAAAGGCGGAACGTCCGCCCCCTCCCTCCTTATAAGCAGGGGAAACAGGGGCAGTTCGCCCATCCGCCAGTTGCTACTCCTACGCTGCTCCCCCTTCTTCCCAAAGCTGAAAGAGAGCAGCGCTCTGCCCTCCATCGCCACCAGCACCACCAACGCCGTCCACCTCCCTCACCACTTCCGCCATGGCTCCGAAAGCCGAAAAGGGGAAGGGCGTGAAGTCGGCTGAGGCGCAGCGGCTCGCGGCACTGCAAAAGGAGCGGGCAATCTCCCCCCCCCCCAAGCTCGCCGCGAGGGAGATGAGGGAGTACTACTACCTCTTCTGGTCGGGGGAGACGCGAGCGCATCCGCGCACGAAGGTACTTCCAGCCGTCGCTTGGAAAATGGCCCCAACTGGATATCCCTTCTTCGCCTTGTTCTTCAATTGCGGGCTTTGCCCTCCTTTCTCTGAGTTTTTTTGTGATATTATGAACACCTACGGGTTCCGCCTCCTTGATTTCACCCCCAATGTCGTTCTGACCATGGCAGTTTTCGCACATCTCTGCGAAAACTTTGTCGGGGTCTATCCAAACGTAGCCCTTTTCCGCCACTTCTTTATGCCCCGAGTTGAGAGAGGAGAGCCTCTATCCGGCGGAATCGCCTAGATCTCGAGAGCCGGCAAGAAGGACGCTTATCTGGAGGGAGAGTTCCGTGGCAAGTGGGAGGAATGGAGAGCAAACTGGTGCTGGATTGTCGAGGAGAACCCGCAGCCGTTTACCGCCCGGCGCCAAGCCCCAGTAGTACGCGGCAGCGATTGGAGCAACGTGGCCCCGGAAGATGATAGGCTGAAGATTGCCGTCACCCGGATCCAACGCCTCAGGCTTGCCGGGCTCACTGTAGGTGCGGTTGGCGCAGATTTTCTTCGCCGCTACATCGCCCCCCTACAGGAGAGGAGGACACCCGCCTAGGAATTCAAGAATTCGGCGGACATCATGAGGCTGCGCCCGTGCCTCAATTTCAACTTCACTGTTCTGGAGCTTAACGCGATGCTCCATGAGCTGTTCAAGTACGACCCTGAACATCCCGAAGTGTTCAGGTTGCCGAAGGACGTCGTTCCGCTGTGCAACAACTCCGCGCTCGACCGCATCCGTGCAATGATGCCGTTGTGTGACTCGCACGGAATCGTCCCAACTTGGCAAGAGCCTGAAGATGTCGTTGTGCAGGAGTTCTTCGACAGCTTGGTAGAAAAGCCGGTCCGCTCCGACGAAAAGAAAGGCCTCACTCACGACACCATCGATGCGGAGATGAAGCACATCGCCACTAGGCTGGAAGAGGCGGCGGCAGCCGCAGCCGCGGGCGAGTTTGGATTCACCGTGGAGGAGGCAGAGGCAGCGGAGGCGGCAAGCCTTGCCGAGCGAGAGGAGTTTGCCGGCGAGGAAGAGCTTTCCGGGCATGACGTCGAGTCGAGCGAGCCCGCCGAGGATACGAGCGGCTCGTTGGAGATCGATTCCTCCTCCTCCTCATCTTCGGACAGCTCGCCGTAAGCAGAGCCCCCCCAGCTCCACCGAGAAGGCGTCTCCGCAAGGCCGGGGACGTAGCGGAGCAGCAGACGAGTCGACAGCCGCCGCGCCGCGCGACACGCTCCACCACGGCAAGTACTGTTGCCGCGGGAGCACCTCACACTACTGCGGCAACCGGAGCGGGTTCTTCCCGGACCGCCGCTTCTGCTCCTGCCGCTTCTCACGCCACGGCGGCAGCCGAAGCGGGGTCGTCTCAGACCACCGCCACTGCTCCCGCCAAGCGGCCAAGGGAGCCTACTCCTCCGCCTCCTCGCGCCGGACGTGAGCCGGACTTCGACTTCTCTGCGCTTAGCTCCGACAAGGAAGAAGAAGAGTAAGATTCTTGTTGTACTTGTATTTCTTCAATTCTTGCTGTTTTGTCTTGTATCTCATTTGCCTTACTCCGAACTTATCCCCTTTCAGGACTCTGGCCCAGAGAGCGGCGAAGAGAGCCAAGGTCCCGGCGAGGAGAGAGGAGGTGATCATCGTCGAGGACGAACCCACTGAGACCACCTTGCCGGACCCGGCAACTAATCTTCAGAGCAGCCCCGAGCGCAGCCCCCAACGTAAGTATATGGTTCACTTTCCGCTGTTAGGCGCGCGTGGATGCTCTTCCTTTGCTGACATCTGATTGTTGGTTTGTGTAGGAGCAGAACAGCCCCACCAGGAGCGCCCGGAGGCCGCCCCCGACATGCCATCTGCTTCGACTACGTCGCCAAGGGAGAGTTCTCCGGCAAGGGTCTCTCCGGCAAGGGAGAGTTCTCTGCCAAGGGAGAGTTCTCCGCCAAGGGAGAGCCCTCCGGCAAGGGAGACTGCAGAACCCGGCGCAAGTAATCCTCTTGCTTCAAAACTTCCCTTGGGTTCTTCTTCTTTTGATCTTCTTTTTGGATATTTGCTTGACTTTTCTCCCTTTTCCGGCTGTCAGACCCATCTGCTGCTGAGCCGATGGAGACTGAGGTTGCTGCCGACGACGCTGCTGCCACCGAAGAAGCAGCCGGCGCTGATGACCCCGCCGGCGAAGAGGCCGCCAAAGCTGCCGCCGCAGCAGCTGGCGAGGGGTCTGGCGATCACACTGACGGCCCTGAGGCCGCAGGAGCGCCAGGCGCTACGCCGATCGCCGATCCCTCCGCCGCTGCTGCAGCGCCAGGCTCCGAAGATCCCCATCCATGCATCTACTTGAAGGCCGGCGATGACGTCTTCATCAATCTCCCCTGGGCGTCAAGCTCCAGGGCGCCGGTCGAAGGAGAGAGCTTTGATGGAGAGGTGCTCGCCTCCGCTGGGCTGACGCTAGTTGATGCGCCGAGCAGCAGCAGCGGCGAGCCTGAGGAGGAGCGGCTGCTGCGAAAGCTGTTGTCGCTCTACCGCGCTCGGCAAGCCAAGCTAGAATCCCGCGAGGCGCTTGTCGCGAAGGCGGGAGTGGACATCGAGAAGCGCGCGGAGGAGCTCCGGGGTCTCAACCAGGAAGCTCTCCGGTCCCTGGCAGAGGAGCGGGAGCAACTCGCCGAGGAGTAGAAGGCCTTCTTCCTCGAGAAGGCTGACGTCGAAGAGCAACATCGGCTTGCCGCTGAGAAGCTGTCTACGCAGGAGGGCGAGCTGGCGCAGCGGAAGATTAACCTCGACAGCCACGAGGAGGAGCTTGCCGCGCGCGAGCAATCACTTGGCGGAGCTCTCAAGCAAGCAGAGGATGCTGCCGCAGCTGCCGAGGCCGCGAAGAAGGAGCTGGAGACGAAGGTGGCGCGGCTGGAGGCCGATCTCAAGGCGAGCGGTGAGGAGCTTTCCGCGCTCAAGCGTGAGCGGGAGAAGGATGCCCACAGCAACTTGGAGCTGCAAGTTCGTCTTGCCGAGAAGGGCAAGGAGCTCAGCGGCGCCAAGGACTCCAACGCAGATCTTGAGTTGAAGCTGACTGCTTTGACCAAGACGCTGGACGGCGCCAGGGAGCAGGAGGCGGCCTTGAAGGAGGAGATCAAGGCCGACAAGGCGCTGCTGGCGAGTGCTGCTGCCGTCCAGAACACTTTTAGGGAGACCATGGAGCACTGGACGGAGGGTCTCGTGAATGCTGCCGCAGATATCGACAGGGAGCTGGTGCAGCTGGGGATGGAGGATCTCGGGTATCCCTCTGATGAGAACCTCCAACCAAGCGCCAAGCTCACCTTGTTCTTCAAAGGCGTGGCGACGGCCCTCCAGCGACTCCGGGAGAACATCCCAAAGTAGCTGGCCGACGAGTCGCGCAAGATCTGCGCGGGAGCTCTTCAGAAGGTGTTGGTGAAGGTGGCCTTCCGCAACCCGGGCCTCAACCTCACCAACGTCCTCCGGATGCCGATCTGGAGCCGCTCAAGGCCCTTGTCGCACCCATTGTGGACAAGGTGAGCGGGATCAAGAGGGTTGAGGGCGATCGCGTAGACTAGGCCGCCCGTTTTCTTCTTTTCTTGTCGCTGCTAGTCATGTTACGAGAACAATCTGTTAGAGCTGCGACAAGCTACCTTGTAATATAACTCTATTTTGGGTAGTGATTGCAATGTTATTTCCTCTACTTGCTTCCTTCCTTTGTATGTTTTTGCCCTACGCTTTTAGGGAACTTGCCGGCGTAGGTACCTTAGCCGCGAGCGCTGATTGCGGGACGTCAGCAGCCTGCTGGCGGTGCCGTTACCGACAAGAAACCTTGTCGCAACTAGTCGCAGCTCACTTAAGTTGTTGAGCGGACTCGAAACAAAGTAAGGGTGCAACTAGCTACGAGTTGCAGCACACTTAAGTTGTTGAGCGGACTCGAATCAAAGTAAGGGCGCAACTAGCTACGAGTTGGTTCCTCCGCGCACAGGTTTTCCATACAAAGCACGGTCGTTCAAGGAAGATAACTTAAATTTTTTAAAAAAATCTGATTGCTCAAGCTTTGGCAACTTAGCTTTTCTGTTGTTTGCTTCTCGGTAAGGCAAAACTTTCTTGAACGACGCCTGGTCCATACCATTATCTTCTCCTTCCCTCCCGGCAAACTTGTGGGCGAGGGAACCTTCCTTTCCTTGAGAAAAAGAAAGAAGAGAAGATAAAGATATGGAGCCTTACGGCTCGTTATTGCTTACCGGGGGTAGGTGCTGCACAAAGTGTCAGTTATCACATGCAAAAAATAGAAAGCATGAAATTGACAAGATGTGCGGAGCACATGAGCTTTACTTATGCACGGGGTCTGCGCCCGGCTTTGTACAAAGGATTACATGCAATAGCCGCAAGACTTGTACAAAAGGTGGTTGCCGGAACGGGTTCCGGCAACCGCGCCTTACAGGTAAAACTTACGAAGATGCTCAATTTTCAGGAGTTGCTCACCGGAATGCCATCTTCGGTCTCAAGGCGGACAGCGCCAGGCCTAGTGACTCGTTTCACCCGGTAAGGGCCTTCCCACTTCGGCGTCAACTTGTTGGAATTCTTGGCGGACTGAACGCGCCGAAGAACAAGGTCGCCTTCCTCGAGACTTCTGGCGTTAACTTTGCGGCTATGGTAGCGGCACAAAGCTTGCTGGTAGCGTGCAGCTCGTACAGCAGCCTGAAGACGGTCTTCCTTAAGGAGCAGCACGTCATCTTGTCGCAGCTGCTCTTGCTCAAGCTCATCATAAGCGAGCACTCGAGGTGACCCGTATACGAGTTCTGTGGGGAGAACTGCCTCTGCTCCATAGACTAGAGCGAAAGGTGTCTGGCCAGTGGCTCGATTTGGCATCGTCCTGATCGACCAAAGAACCACCGGCAGCTCCTCAATCCAGTTTCTTCCGCACTTGCACAGCTTGTCGAAAGTCCTGGTCTTGAGCCCGCGCAGCACTTCAGCATTTGCCCTCTCCACTTGACCGTTGCTTCTCGGGTGAGCAACAGAAGCGAAGCAGACCTTGGCGCCAAGATCTTGGACGTACTGCATGAAGGTGCGGCTCGTGAATTGCGTACTGTTGTCGGTGATGATCCTGTTAGGAATCCCGAAGCGGCAAACAATCGACCTGAAGAACTTGACTGCTGACTGTGCTGTCACCTTCCTCACTGCTTCCACTTCCGGCGACTTTGTGAACTTGTCGATTACGACGTACAAGTACTCAAAGCCCCCGATTGCTCGGGGGAAGGGGCCAAGGATGTCGAGCCCCCAGACCGAAAATGGCCAGGATAAAGAGATCGTCTGGAGAGCTTGAGCTGGCTGGTGTATCTGCTTGGAATGGAACTGGCACGCTTCACACTTGGTTACTTGTGCAGTTGCATCCTGGAGGGCTGTCGGCCAAAAGAAACCTTGCCGGAATGCTTTGCCGGCAAGTGCTCTTGTGCCAATGTGGTGACCACATATGCCTCCATGTATCTCTGCCAACAGCTTTTGTCCGTCTTCCGGTGGATACACTTCAATTTCACAACGTTGACTCTTCTTCTGTACAGTGTGTTGTCGACAAACTGGTACATACTTGACTGCCGGGCTACTCTTTCCGCTTCTTCTTGCTCTTCGGGAAGTTCTCCTGTCTGAAGGAAACGGACAATCTGTTGTGCCCATGCTGGAGCTTGTGGCTCGACAACAAGGACTAAAGGCACATCTGCTGCTGCGGGAACATCCGCTTCTACGGCGAGAACCTGCGGCTCAGCTGGAGCTTGACGTTCCCCGGCAAGCTTGCCGGAGCAAAACTTGTCGGGAGCATCTGCTTCAACGGAACAAACCCTAGGGCTTGCCGGAGCAGACTGCTCCTCAGCGTTCTTGGTGTTGATCTTGGGGACCTTCTTGGCGGCGGCTTCGGGAAGCTCTGCCGGAAAATAGTCACCAGAAATCAACTTCCTCTTCTTGCACTGTCCAGTTGATGGCGTTACGGACGGTTGAGTCAGCTTGAGCACAAAGATCCCTGGTGCCACAGGTAACTTAAGTGCGGCGCACTTCGACAGCACATCGGCAATGTCGTTCTGAGCTCTTGGGACATGCTCCATCTGTAGGCCGTCAAAGCGCTCTTCTAGCTTTCTCACTTCATCAACGTAGGCTTCCATCAACGGACTCTGATAACTCTTGTTCACTTGGCGGACGACAAGCTGCGAGTCACCCCTAACAATGAGCTTCTTGATCCCAAGGTCTGCCGTGATCCTGAGACCGGCAAGCAAACCTTCATACTCTGCGGTATTGTTTGTTGCTTGCTCCTTGGGAAAGTGCATCTGGACTACGTACTTGAGGTGCTCTCCGGTGGGTGCGACAAGCAGCACACCAGCACCGGCGCCTTGCAGTGAGAAGGCACCATCAAAGTACATCAGCCAGTCTTTGCTTGCTTCCTTGACGGGGATGCTCGTTTCTGGAAATTTTTCATCTGGTGTTGGCGTCCACTCTGCTATGAATTCTGCCAATGCTCTGCTTTGGATAGTTGAAGTGCTCTCAAACTTGAGGCCAAAGCTTGGCAGTTCCAGTGCCCACTCAACAATCCTGCCTGTTGCTTCTGGATTCTGCAGTATCCTCTTCAGCGGAAAACGAGTGACAACTGTGATCTCATGTGCTTGGAAGTAATGGCGCAGCTTTCTCGAGGCCATGAGAAGGCCGAAAAGCAATTTCTGCACACTAGAGTACCTTGACCTAGCCCCCTGCAGAAGGGAACTGATAAAGTAAACTGGGCGCTGCACCATTCTCTTCTGTATCTCCTCGCGCGCCTGCGCAGATCCATCTTTGTCGGGACCAGAGCTTGTCGGGGAAGCCCCCTGCTTGTCGCTGGATGCGCCTGCCGCGGTTGCTGGCTCATCATCCGCCTACCTCTCCGCTACTAACGTAGCACTAACCACTTGATTGGTTGCTGCTAGATACAACAGCAACTTCTCTTGTGGCTTAGGTGCGACAAGTATTGGAGTGGAGGACAGGTATCTCTTCAAGTCTTGCAGCGCAGCCTCCGCTTCCGGAGTCCATTTCATTGGACCTGCCTTTTTCAATATTTTGAAAAACGGCAGGGCACGCTCAGCAGACTTAGAGATAAACCTGCTGAGAGCAGCCACACAACCGGCAAGTCTTCGTACATCCTTGACGCGCTTTGGTGCTTCAATCTGCTCAATGGCCTTGATCTTGTCGGGATTGGCTTCAATTCCCCTCTGAGACACGAAGAACCCAAGAAGCTTGCCGGAAGGGACTCCAAACACACACTTCTCGGGGTTGAGCTTGAGGCTGATCTTGCGTAGATTTGCAAAGGTCTCGTCTAAATCTTGAATCAGAGTTGCCTTGTCCTTGCTTTTGACCACTATGTCATCCATGTAGGCTTCCACATTTCTGTGTATTTGTGGCTCAAGAGCGACATGGACTACCCTTGCAAATGTTGAACCAACATTCTTTAAACCGAAAGGCATCCGTATGAAACAGTACGTGCCACATGGAGTGATGAATGCGGTCTTCTCCTCATCCTCTTCTGCCATGAAGATCTGATGGTATCCTGAGTATGCGTCCAGAAATGAAAGCAGGTCACATCCGGCCGTGGAGTCAACAATCTGGTCAATGCGCGGCAAGGGAAATGGGTCTTCGGGACAAGCTTTATTGACATCGGTAAAGTCGATACAAAGCCTCCATTTCCCGTTTGCCTTGCGCACGACTACAGGATTGGCCAACCACGTAGGATGGAGGACTCCTCTGACAAGGCCTGCTGCTTCCAACTTCTTGATCTCTTCTACGATGAATTCTTGGCGCTCCACTGCTTGTTTCCTGACCTTCTGTTTGACAGGCCGCGCATGAGGACAGACGACGAGATGGTGCTCAATTACTTTCCTAGGAACACCGGGGATGTCAGACGGTTGCCACGCAAACACGTCGACGTTCGCCCGCAGGAAAGCAATGAGCGCGCTTTCCTATTTAGGGTCAAGAGTGGCACTGATGGTGAAGGTACCACCAGTGCCGTCCTCCTTGGCGGACACTTTCTTGGTCTCTGGCGGAGCTGCCATTGTCTTCTTACACTTGCCGGTGGAGCTCGATGGTGCGTCCTCGACAGTAGCGCAGCACTCCGAAGAGGTGCGCTTGCCGGAGTGGGCATCAGAACTCTTGCCGGACTTGGTCTTCTTCTTCCCCCGGGAGCTTCAACGGCAGGTGACTTGCTATCTGTTGCGGCTGCTGCTTCCCGGTAGATCTTGTCGGCGCAAATAAGAGCATCCTTCTTGTCGCCAGGGACAGAGATGACACTTATCGGGCCTGACATCTTCAGCATGTTGTATGCGTAGTGAGAGGCCACCATGAACTTGGCGAGTGCTGAACGGCCGAGTATCCAATTGTAAGGCAATGGAAAATCGGCAACGTCAAAGGTGACCCTCTCAGTCCTGAAGTTCAACTCGCTGCCAAATGTCACCGACAACGTGACCTTCCCCTTCGGCTTGCTCCTTCCTGGGTTGATTCCTTGGAATGTGCCGGTCTCTTCGAGCTCGCTGTCAGGGATCTGGAGTTTCTGGAGTACAGCGGAGGAGATCAGGTTCAAGCCGGCCCCGCCGTCAACTAACATCTTAGTGACCTTGAGGTTGCGGATAGTTGGTGAAACCAACATCGGCAAGCACCCGACCGCAGTTGTGCGATCAGGGTGGTCCTCAATATCAAAGATGATAGGCGTGCTGGACCATTTCAGAAGCTTGCGTGCTTCGACAGGTGGTTCTGCCGCATTGACTTCCCGCACCCACTGCTTGAGTTGGCGGTGTGAAGTATGCAGAGAAGCACCGCCGTCAATGCACAAGACCTCTGTGGCTTTCTGGAACTCCTGCTCACTGGTCTCGACATCATCCATGTCTTCATCGTCGTCGTCATCTTCATCCTTGTCGCGGCCGCGGGGAGGTCTGTCTCCTTGCCGCTGCCTGGCCTTGCCGCGACGTCCTCCCCGGCCGGGGCGCTTCAGGCCGGATCCTCCAGCACCTCCTTGGGCCTTCTCCTTGTCGCGTCGCTCGTATTCAGCCTTTTGCTGCTCGACAAGCTGCTCGACTTTCTTGCAGCTCTGGAGGTCATGGCCCTTGGTGCGGTGGATCTTGCAGTACTGCTTGTCGGTGCCGTCCTGCTTGTCGGCGACCGCCACAGCCTGGCAGTTGGTGCATGCAGCAATCTCCTTGCCGGAGCCACCAACTTTGGCTTTCTTGGTGCCACCTTCGTTGTCGGACTGCTCAACGACTAGCACATCTTTGCATTTCTTCTTCCTGTTGTTCCGCCGCCGGTTTTTCTTTGCCGGGGCAGCATCCTCGCTGTCAGATCCTCCTGCTCCTGTATTCTCTCCGGGGAGTTTCCTCCCTTCCTCAGCACGTGCACACTTGTCGGCCAGGGCATATAGCTCACTGACGTCTCTGATCTTGCACATCGCCATCTCCTCCCGCATCCTGCGGTTACGCACGTTCTGATGGAACGCGCTGATGACCGCGGCAGGGTGGACGTCTGGGATGTTGTGCTGTACACGGCTGAATATCTGAATGTACTTGCGCAAGGGCTCTCCTTCCTTCTGGGCGAGCAGATGAAGGTCACTTTCTTGGCCATGAGGTTTGTGGCCGCCTGTAAAGGCGCCGACGAACTGATGGCATAGGTCTGCCCAGGAGGATATGGAGTTGTCCGGCATGTGCATGAGCCAGGACCTGACGTTGGGCTTGAGCACCAGCGGGAAGTAGTTGGCAAGGATCTTGTCGTCCCACCCCCCCCGGCAGCCTGCACCGCGATGGTGTAGATGCTGAGGAACTCCGACGGATGCGACTTGCCGTGGTACTTCTCTGGTACGTCTAGCATGAAATTCTTCATGCTGGGCCACCGGACTTGCCGCAGCTCACGAGTAAACGCAGGGCAACCTACCGCGTACGGCAAGTCGCCTGGTTCCCCTGGCGCATGCATGTCGACAGAGGGCCCAGCGCGCTGGTCCGATTGACGCCGCGCTTCTCTTCGGCGCTCGATGCGAGTACGAGCGTCTTCTTGCTGCCGTTCGTGAAGAACTTGGCGCTGATCGCGACGAGCTCGCGGATCTGATGACGCGGTGGAGTCGCTGTCGAGGTGGATCCGGCGAGTCGGCGATCTTGGCCTTCGGGCGGAGAGTGCGTGGTGGTTGCACCCCCATCGGTCTTGTCGCCACCGGCTTGTGCCTGGCTAACTTGCCACGGCTGCGATGTACTTGGCTGCCGCGGAGTGTCGCCGTTGGCGAAGCCGATGAGACTCTGAATGGTGGCCCTCCAATCGTCGGTCTTATCTGCCGTTGGAGGGTAGTCTAGGAGCAGTTGAGCTCGCGCCAAAGCTTCCGCTGGAGTGGCGGGTAGCGGTGGCGAACGGTGTGAGGAGCGGGATAGGCTCGAACTTCTAACTATGTTAGAAGGAGCAGTATCCCGTCCAAGTGACCGTGCCTCGCTCGTGCCAGCATGTTGGCGTGCATGTTGGTCTTGAGCATTCCGAGACCCACCAGCTCGATCTTGGTCCAGCAAACGTATGGTACCGTGAGTACCATGACGCTGCCGGTCCCGCGCCTCCTGAGATGGGCGCGGGGCATGCACGGACGCCGAGGTCTTGGAGTGCGCCCGGTCGTTGTGGGGGCCGACTACGCCGCCGATGGGCAGCGCAGCCTTGTCCTTGGACCTGGCAGCACCGTGAGCTCCCTCGTCGACGCCCGTTCTACCGCCGGCGTCTACCCCACCAGCCGTTTGCTCCGGCGGCGGTGGGTTCGGCGCGGACGGAGCAGCCGCCTCCGAAGCCTTCTTCTTCGGCGACATGTCGATGGAGATGATGAAGATCTAGCTCGTGTGAACGCCGGATCAGGGTCACACAACCTCAACGCCCCCTACCTGGCGCGCCAAAGATGTCGGGGAAACTGATCCACGAGCACCTATGGGGACCGGTGGACCGAGCCCCTTTCGGTTCGGCGGGGGCGGAGATCGCACGAAGAGCAGATCGAGGCGAAGCACACGAGCAGTTTACCCAGGTTCAGGCCGCACGGATGCGTAAAACCCTACTCCTGCTTTGTGGTTTGTATTGAGTTCTTGCTCGGGAGCGCTGAGTGTTCTGATTGTCCTCCCTCCTCCCTACGTTGCGCATGGGCCTCCTTTTATATGCTCAAGGGGTCACCGACAGGTGGCAATGTAGAGAAGGGTAAAAAGGGAAAGGTGTTGTAGTTGGTACAACTACCTGTACAGTGTATCATACCTAACCCTGACGGCAGGGGACAAGAGCATTAAATGCCCGTCTGCGTCGCCCAAACAGTGCAAAAAGGGGCCGTCAGGGACGCCACCGTTCGCCACGATGGCAATCTTGTCAGCGCCGCTTGCCACCGCGCACCGCTGGCTGCACAGCCTCCCGCCACGTACGCCTGGAAGGGTCCTAGAGCGACACGTTAGCGGATGTGCTGGAGCGTGGATACAGGGTGGTAGCTTGCCGCGGCAAACGCCTTGCCGCGGTTGTTGCCTTGTCGCGTCCGGGAGCTTGCTGCTCACCGGGCCTTGCCGGGACGCGTGGCGTGTCGCGGCAAGTTCCTTGAGATGGCTTGGTTGGCCTTCCCGGCAAGCTCCTCTCGCCGGGGTCTTGTGCCTTGAGTGGCCTTCCCGGCAAGCTCCTCTTGCCGGGGCTTTGTCTCCTTGGCTTGAATACTTTGTTCTTGAATGGCTCAAAAGGAACCACGGAGGACCTTGGCGGTCACCCGGCAAGCCTTGCCGCGGGATGCTGCGATTGCCCGTGCACAAGTTCGGGATACTAGGGTACCCCTACTTGACCGGCGCCCTGGAGCTTGACGCCTAGGGGAGGTTGATGAAGACGCCATCGCCGGCCTTCAAGTAGACGCTTGGCTTGGGCTCTTCGGAGCCTGGCGCTGCGGCAGCGGCGGAGGGATCGGCGGTCGGCGTAGCGCCTGGCGCTCCTGCGGCCTCAGGGCCGTCAGTGCGATCGCCAGACCCCTCGCCAGCTGCTGCGGCGGCAGCTTTGGCGGCCTCGTCGCCGGCGGGGTCATCGGCGCCGGCTGCTTCTTCAGTGGCGGCGGCGTCGTCGACAGCAACCTCGGTCTCCATCGGCTCCGCAGCAGATGGGTCTGACGGCCGGAAAAGGGAGAAGAGTCAAGCAAATATCCAAAAAGAAGATCAAAAGAAGTAGAACCCAAGGGAAGCTTTGAAGCAAGAAGATTACCTGTATTGGGTTCTGCAGTCGTAGTCTCCGCCGCCGGGGGTCCGCTGGTGCTATCCCTTGCCGGAGAACTCTCCCTTGGCGGAGAACTCTCCCTTGCCGGAGAGTCCCTTGCCGGAGAACTCTCCCTTGGCGGCGTAGTTGAAGCAGATGACATGTCGGGGGCGGTCTCCGGGCGCTCCTGGTGGGGCTGCTCTGCTCCTACACAAACCAACAAATAGATGTCAGCAAAGGAAGAGCATCCATGCGCGCCTAACAGTGGAAAGCGAACCATATACTTACGCTGGGGGCTGCTCTGGAGAATGGTTGCCGGGTCCGGCAAGGTGGTCTCCGGCAAGGTGGTCTCGGGCGCATCCTCTGCTGTTGCGGCGGGTTCGTCCTCGACGATAATCACCTCCCGTTGACGCGCCGGGACCTTGGCTCTCTTCGCCGCTCTCTGGGCCAGAGTCCTGAAAAGGGATAAGTTCGGAGTAAGGCAAATGAGATACAAGACAAAACAGCAAAGAATCTTACTCTTCTTCTTCCTCGTCGGAGCTGAGCGCGGAGAAGTCGAAGTCCGGCTCACGTCCGGCGTGAGGAGGCGGAGGAGTAGGCTCCCTTGGCCGCTTGGCGGGAGCAGTGGCGGTGGTCTGAGACGACCCTGCCCCGGCTGCCGCCGCGGCGTGAGAAGCGGCAGGAGTAGAAGCGGTGGTCCGGGAAGACCCCGCTCCAGTTGCCGCAGCAGCGCGAGGTGCTCCCGCGGCAACAGTAGTTGCCACGGTGGAGCGTGTCGCGCGGCGCGGCGGCTGTCGACTCGTCTGCCACTCCGCTACGTCCCCGGCCTTGCGGAGACGCCTTCTTGATGGAGCTGGGGGCTCTGCTTGCGGCGAGCTGTCTGAAGATGAGGAGGAAGAGGAGTCGATCTCCAGCGAGCCGCTCATATCCTCAGCGGGCTCGCTCGACTCGACGTCATGCCCGGCACGGCTTTCCGCCCCTGCTGCCTCTGCCTCCTCCTCGCCGGCGAGCTCCTCTCGCTCGGCACGGCTTGCCGCCTCTGCTGCCTCTGCCTCCTCCACGGTGAATCCAAACTCGCCCGCGGCTGCAGCTGCCGCCGCCTCTTCCAGCCTAGCGGCGATGAGGTCCATCTCCACATCGGTGGTGGCGCGAGTGAGGCCTTTCTTTTCATCGGAGCGGACCGGCACTTCTACCAAGCCGTCAAAGAACTCCTGATGTTGTTTTAACATCACTATCCTCAATTTTCACCAAATTTTTTGTAGGATCACGCGGGCATTGTGTGGATTGTTCCGATATCTTTGTGACGAGAACATTGTTCTTGGTGCTTCCTGTCATTAGGGTTGTGGCAGTGTCCCCGGGAGTTGAGCTCCGAGGTGTTGTCGTCACAATTGTATCGTTGCAGTTCTAGAATAACAGAGGCGGCCGACATCGAAAACTCTTCTATGCGTGTCTAGTGGTGAGATAACCCCGACGTCACCCAGTACTCGGGGGATAGTTCGGGAGTTTTTCCACAGCTAGTATAGCGGATGCGTTTCGAAGGTCCGAGGTAAACGGTTTCCGAAGGTGCCTGGTTATGTGTTGACGGATGGATACAACTGGATGTAGGATTTATTAGTTGTGTGATATGCGGTGCTTCCCCTGTATCCCCAGCACCAAATTGCATAACCGGAAAGCTTTGGGAATTAATAGGTGGGATTCAAGTAGCTCTTAGGTAATCTTCCAACGGGTGCATGATATGAGGTTGGGGTTCAACATCTAGTGGAGAGGTTATCATGGTCGTTGTTGCACTGGGGGTTGCATCTTAAAGAGTCCTTGGCTATGCTGACTCGTGGATTGCAAGGCCCTTTGTAACACGTGCTATGGGGCATCAGCACGAACATGTCGGACGAAACCTCTATTATGTATTTGTTCCATCTGTTACCTTGTTGTTTTATTCTATCATTTTGTTCTCCCAAGTGGCTTCTCGACAAGTTGATGTACCATTAAGCTATGGAATTCATTCGTTCAATTTCGTTCGGATGTTCGTTGTGAAGACTATATGTTGCAAATATCTATCCGTTGATTCAGCATATCTGTCATTGCTTCAATGGCTAACGGTTGTCACCATCTTCAGGATGGCACCTAAGAAAGTTCCCAGCCAGAACCCAGAGGGTGAAGAAGAGTGTCCTCCTTCGCCTCCTCCTTCGGCTGAGGCATGGAGAGCGATTATGCAAGCAACCAATGCAAACACTCAGATGATCATGCAAATGATGCAGAGTTTCCATGCAAATCAAGGGAATCAAGGCAATCAAGGGAACCAAGGCCAAGGAAATCTGTTCAATCAACCTCACTTTGCTACTCTGAACCAATTCCTTGCCAATCAACCCAAGTCTTTCAGCTACTGTGTTGATCCGATCGATGCTGAAGATTGGATCACAGACATCAAGAAACACTTCGAGTGCAGTAATGTCAGACCTGAGGATTATGTCAAGTTTGCCGGTTTCCAACTCAAGACCAAACGACAGATTGGTGGCAACAATACGAAGACTCTAGAGCGGGTCGTGAGATCTCTTGGACTGACTTTTGTCGCGATTTCCATGCGCACCTCAGCCCTACTAGTGTCACTGAGGGCATGTGTGAGCAGTTCCGCAATCTGAAGCAAGGCACCATGTCTGTCCACCAGTACAATGTCAAGTTCTAGAATCTTGCCCGTTATGCGAAGCAAGACATTCCCGATGCCAAGAGCAAAATCTACCAGTTCCGAGGTGGTCTGAAAATGAACTCCAACTTGCACTCACTCTGTTCGAGCCAGATGAATTTGATAAATTCTACAACATGGCTCTCAAGCAAGAGGCAGCTCGGCTCAAATGTGAAGCTTCCAAAAAGAGGATAAGAGATGTTGTTCACTCCTCCTCTTCCTCTCAAGTGGTCGCCAAGCAGCAGAAGTTCAGGCTCCCGCCTCCTCCAGTGCTCCGTCCTCCGAGTCAGAACAAGCACTCAGGTGGTCGTGGATTTTCCCACCCACCCAACCCAAGCAACCAGAACAAGTCTCAGTACCGAGCGTTCCTCCTTTCCGTCCTGCTTCGGAGGTCACTTGCTACAAATGTGATCTGAAGGGTCACTATTCCAACAAGTGTTCCAACCAGAGGCGCCTTCCGCCTCCTCCACCTGTCAGTCCTACAAGCAACGCTATTGTCAAGCACAACCCCAAGTCTGCAAGAGTGAACCTGACGAACACAACTCAAGCAGACGATTCTTCTGATGTCATAATGGGTAACCTCTTAGTTAATTCAATTCCTGCAAGAGTTTTATTTGATTCTGGCGCATCGCATTGTTTCATGTCAAGACCGTTCGCTACGAAGCATGATTTCATTTCTCAAATGTTGGAAAGACCCTTGGGAATTGTTTCTCCGACATTGTCTATGAGGGCTACTACAATGGTTCCGGACATCTCCATCAAGATGGGCGATTACAAATTTCTAGCTTCCCCAGTTGTTCTCGGCAACTCGGACATTGATCTTATTCTTGGGATGGATTGGCTCTCTAAGCATGATGCACTTATTGATTGTGCAAACAAGGAGGTCAATCTAACTCATCCTTCCGAAGACGTGATTATCTTCGCAGCTCGAGATAACACAATCAGGCTATTCTCTCTCAGTGACATGGGCGAGATTAATGCCATATCCCAGATTCCGGTGGTTTGTGACTACGAGGATGTATTTCCTGAAGAGCTTCCAAGCATGCCTCCCAACCATCCAGTTGAATTCTTCATTGAACTTGAACCTGGTACGGAGCCAGCCTATCGGCGTCTGTACAAGCTTTCCCCTAAAGAGTTGAAGGAATTGAAGAAGCCACTCGACGAGCAAGAACGCATGGGTCTGATCATACCAAGTTCTTCTCCTTGGGGCTGCGGTGCTCAATTTTTCAAGAAGAAGGATGGTACGGAACGATTGTGCGTCGATTACCGGCCATTGAACAAGAAGACAATTAAGAATAAGTACCCTCTCCCCAATATCGATGAACTGTTCAAGCAGCTCAAAGGAGCCAAGGTTTTCTCGAAGCTTGATCTCCGGATGGCCTACCATCAGATTCGTATCCTTGAAGAGGATATTCCCAAGACCGCATTCAGGATGAGTTATGGCTCCTGCGAGTACACAGTCATGTCTTTCGGGCTTGCAAATGCTCCACCCACCTTCTCGCGGATGATGCACTTCATATTCAAGCCCTACACCAATGAGTTCATCCTCGTGTAGCTCGATGATATCTTGGTATGCTCCAAGACTAAAGAAGACCACGCCAATCACCTCCGTTTGGTTCTCGACAGGCTCAGAGAGCACCGCTTTTATGCGAAATTCTCAAAGTGCGAATTTTGGCTCGATGAAGTCCTCTATCTTTGTCATATTATCTCTGCCAAGGGCATTTCTGTTAACCCCGAGAAGGTCGAAGCTATTGTGAAGTGGGAACCTCCTCAGAATGTCAAACAACTCCGAAGTTTCCTCGACGTCGCAAGCTATTGCAGAAGGTTCGTTGAGAACTTCTCCAAGATTGCCAAGCCTCTGTCCAACCTGTTGCAAAAGAATGACAAGTACTCGTGGACTCCCGAGTGTGATGTGGCATTCAATACACTCAAAGACAAGCTCATTTCTGCTCCGGTACTTATTCCTCCGGATGAGTCCAAGCCTTATGAAGTGTTCTGTGATGCTTCATTGCAAGGCCTCGGCGGTGTTCTCATGCAAGACAAGAAGATCGTTGCATACACTTCGCGTCAGCTTAAACCAAATCAGAAGAATTACCCCACACATGATCTTGAGCTAGCAGCAGTTGTTCATGCCTTGATCACGTGGAGACACCTTCTGTTGGGTAGAAAAGTGGGCATCTTCACCGATCGCAAGAGCCAGAAGTACATATTCACCAAACCAAACCTCAACCTCCATCAGACTCGTTGGGTCAAAATGATTCAAGAGAACAATCCAAGCATTGAATATACTCCTGGCAAGGCCAATGTCATTGCAGATGCCTTGAGCAGAAAGGCTTTTTGCAACAGTCTCATCCTCAAAGCGTTCCAACCGGATCTCTGTGAAGCATTCCGGAAGCTCAACCTTCAAGTTGTCCTGCAAAGATTTCTTGCCAACCTTCAAGTCGCTCCTACCTTGGAAGATCAAATCCTTGAGGCCCAACTCAGTGATGCTATGGTGCAGAAGGTGAAACATGGTATTGCCAAGGGTACTCCCAAGTACAAGTGCTATCGCATTGATGACAGAGACACTTTGTTCTTTAAGGACAGAATTGTGGTTCCCAAAGGTGATATCGAGAAACTCATAATGAATGAAGCACATGACTCACTCCTCTCGATACATACAGGAAGCTCCAAGATGTACCATGACCTCAAGCAATCCTATTGGTGGACTCGCCTGAAAAGAGAAATTGCTCAATTCGTGAACGAGTGTGATGTCTGCCGAAGAGTGAAAGCAGAGCATCAACGTCCAGCCGGACTCCTTCGACCTCTGCCTATTCCCGAGTGGAAATTCAATCACATTGAGATGGATTTCGTCACCGGTTTTCACAAGTCCAAGCGAGGAAACGATGCCATCCTTGTGGTGATTGATAAGATCACAAAAGTTGCTCATTTTCTTCCAGTCAAGGAATCCATCAATGCAGCACAACTGGTAGAGGTGTAAACCTCCAGAATTTTCTCTTTGCATGGTATCCCTCAAGTAATCTCCTCAGATCATGGAAGCTTGTTCACTTCCAAATTCTGGGATTTCTTCCAGTCAGCTATGGGTACCAAGATTCGCTCAACACAACTTTTCACCCTCAGACTAGTGGCCAAGTCGAAAGAGTGAACCAAATTCTTGAAGATATGCTCAGGGCATGTGTAATCTCCTTCGGTATGAAATGGGAAGACTGCCTTCCATTTGCCGAATTCTCCTACAACAACAGCTTCTAAGCAAGTGCAGGCAAAGCACAGTTTGAAATTCTCTATGGCAGAAAGTGTCGTACCCCGCTCAACTGGTCCGAGACTGGCGAACGTCAACTCCTTGGAAATGATTTGATCTCAGAGGCCGAAGAGATGTGCAAAGTCATACGTGAGAATCTCAAAGCCGCGCAATCGCGCCAGAAGAGCTACTATGACAGCAAACACCGAGATTTGGCTTTCGACATTGGAGATCATGTCTATCTCCGTGTTTCTCCCATGAAGGGCACTCAGAGGTTCGGTATCAAGGGCAAGCTTTCTCCAAGATACGTTGGCCCTTTCAAGATAATTGGAAAGAGAGGTGATCTAGCCTACCAACTCGAGTCTCCCTCCAACTTTGCAAATGTGCATGATGTGTTTCACGTGTCACAAGTCCACAAGTGCTTCAAGACGCCTGAACGCACCATTTCTTTCTAAGAGATTGATCTTCAGCAAGACTTGTCTTATCATGAGCACCCCATTGCTATCCTTGAAGAAACTGAGCACAAGACCGGCAACAAGTCCATCAAATTCCTAAAAGTAAAGTGGTCACACCATACCGACCGAGAAGCTACAAGGGAACGAGAAGATCATCTCCGTTCTGAGTATCCCGCCTTCTTTCTGTCCTAGATCTCGGGATGAGATCTTTTCGTAGTGGAGGAGAGTTGTAACAACCCATATGTAACAATTCCCAATATGGCAATATATTCTAAGTTGACTTAATCTATTCCATTCTAGGCTCATCCTTCATTTTGGGTATTTTGTGTCTTGCGTTGAGCGAGTGTGCATATCACCATGTCATGTCATCATGTGCATTGCATCGCATTCGAGTTGTCACTTGCACCCGGTCGTGTTCGTTTCTCTCCATTGTCCGTTTCGAGTTCCGACACTCACACACGTGCCCGTGGTGCCTCCGAATCCTCCTTTTGTAAGTGGCTGAAAAACGTTCTCGGAATGAGGTGAAAGTTGTCGTGCGGTGTTGTTATAGTGTGGGTAGACCGCCTGTCAAATGTCGTTCCATTTGGAGGTCGTTTGATGCCCCAACGGTTAACCACGTTAGCCTCCGGAAGCATCTCTCTCTTGGCCCAACACCCCTCCACAACAGCCGACTAGCATAGCCAAACCACCTCCATGCCCTCGGTCATTGGATCACGATCGTGTGGGCGAAAACCGCACATCATTTAGACTCTCCTAGCTCCCTCTACCTATAAATATGTCCATCTTCCCCGAATCCCGGATCCAATACTAAATTTTCGCTCCTCACCCCGCCGGACACGTCTGCGCCACGCTGGACGCGTCCAGCCGCCGCGCCCGGCGAACCGGGCTGCGCCACGTGGCACCCTGCACCCGATCTCCTCCCACCACGCCGCGGCCCGCCCGGCCCATGATCGGCCCGCGCCCGGGCCGCGCCGGGCCTGACTGC
>LR738714.1:116234940-116303784 GCA_902687465.1 Secale cereale | reverse complement strand
CCCCCGCGCATCGTCCCCGCCGCCTCGCGCCTCCACGCGTGTCGCCGGCCTCGTCCTCCGCCGCCGCTTTCGGCCTCCTCGCCGCCGGCGCGGTCCTCCACCACCGCCATGTCGCCGACCAGCGCCGTCCCGCGCCTCGAGCTCCAATGGACCACGCCACCGCTGCTCCGTCGGTGCCGCACCTCGCCGCTCCTCCGCCACACCCGCGCCTCGTCCGCGTCCCGCCGGCCGCCGCCTCCCCGCGTCCTCCGGCGAGCTACCGCCGCCGCCGGTCCTGTCTCCGACGAGATCCTGTGGATCGGGACCAGATCCACCGGGAGACAAACCAAACGGCACGTCTGCTCCAGGATCCCTTTGTCCCGCTCCACTCCGTCCACGTTTGACTTTTCATGAGAGTATATTTTCTCTAAGTCGCAGATCTGTGTTATTTTGTTGCCACCTTCATCATGTCATAACTCCATGTCCGTAGCTCCAAATCGTGCATATGATATATGGAAATGTTCGTCTCGAAGTGCTCTACGTGTTGGTATTGGTTTTGTGCATGTTAGTGTTCATCTAGATGTCTTAATCTTTGTTGAAAAACTGCTATGTGATGTTACTATTTCGGCACTAGTTGTCTGTTAACAATATGTGTGCATGTTCGTGAGGTCGTAACTTTATGCATGTTGGTCCAAATGGAGTGTATGATATGTCAAAATGTTCGTCTTATGATGGTCTTCAAGAAGGATGCATTTGCATACATGTTAGGTTGCATTATGCCATGTTTAACCCTGTTGCAAAAGTGCTTGTGGCTGTTAAGTTGCTGAAATTGTTATCACTTGATGATTTGTCTTTTTCGTAGCATCTTGTGTGATTTTCTTTTGAGCCACATATCAATATGTTTTAGGAGCATAATCATGTTATCTCTGAAGTGGTGCATTTGGTTTTCCATGATACGCTCTGTGGTGACTTAAACAAGCTTGTAAACATGCCATGTCAATGCTATTGTTTTTACACTTAGTGAAAAACTGCTAAGTCTGAAATCTATAATAACATGTTGCCATGTAAACTTGATGCCACAATCTTTTCCATGCATGTTTTGGTATAACTAGTGAGCATGTCTTGATGTCCATGTTTTTGTCTATCAATCCATGCCGTTGTTTGCATATATGCCTTGCTGTAGCTTGTTGTTATTGTGCTCTCAAAATGCTTGAAATCTGAACTGTCAGCCTGTTACCAGAACATTCATTTTGGCAAAGCTCATGTTAAGCAACCCTTGCATGGAATGAATTGTTTCTTTGGATTACCTGGATGTATATTATGTCTTCTTCATGCTCATGTAATTTTCATGCTTGTTATAATTGTATTGCTTGCTGGTGTGTGCCTTCAAAAGCAGCAACATATCGTTTCTAGTTGCATGCTGAGTAAAATTTCACCAAGTCTGACAATCTGTTAACTTATTGAATCTTGCCATGCTTGTTTAATTGTGTTCCATCAAGTTTTGGGGTGTGCTCTGAGTTCATACTTATTAAGAATCATGTCTACTTCACATCCATGCCTTTTGCCTTCGTGTTTGGGGGTTGTAGCATATTTAAACCTTGCTCCAAAGATGCCATGTTGATGTTAACTTCAGTTTTGCATTGTATCTTGTTTTGCTTGCCTTTTGCAAACCGTGCATCTGATTCCAATGATTTTATATCGATTTCGACTGAAATCTTCCCCTCTATCCAGTGGCTTGCTTGGTTTCCCAAGATGAAGACATTTCCATCTTCTTCTCCTTTAGGCTCGAGAGCAGCCTCATGCATATGCACATCATGACTTGCATCCCATGACATGTCTTGCATCATGTTGTTTGTGCCTTGCACCGTGATTGATCTTGTACTGCTGTTGTGCTCTTATGTTGGGTAGAGCCGGGAGCCAATACCGAGCTCGAGGATCTTGTTGAGACTGAGTTTGAGGAGCCGTCTTACCATCCCACCGAGGACTTAACAGGCAAGATGACCGCTCCCCGATATCACATCTATCTTTGCTTTGCTAGTTGACTCAATCTATAGTTATGCTTCGATGCCTATTCTTGTCTTGTCAGCCTCCTATGTTGCCATGAAACACTCTAACCGCCTTCCTAGCAAACCGTTGATTGGCTAAGTACGCTTTTGCTCAGCCCCTCTTATAGCGTTGTTAGTTGCAGGTGAAGTTTGAAGATTCCTCCATGTTTGGACTTATTTTATTGGGATAACCCAATATATATCTTATTTAATTAATGCACATATATATATTGGTAATGGGTGGAAGGCTTGGCCTTCTGCTTGGTGTTTTGTTCCACTCATGCCACTTTAGGACCCGATAACCGGTGTTATGTTCCTTGATTTTGCGTTCCTAACACGGTTGGGGTTTATGGCCCCCCCTTGATAATTTGCATTGCATAAAGCTTTTCCAGCAAGGCCCAACTTTGGTACTACATTTGCCTAACAACTACAAACTTGCATAGGACGTAATTAACCCGAGTTCTTAATCAACCCCCGGGCCAGTGCTCCTCATGAGTGTTGGTCCAACCTAGAGCACCTTGCATCGCTCCCTTGGCAACTTGGACTTCAGCGATCCGTAAGCTTAGCTCATCCAATCGTGGCCTGGGACGAGATACGCGCGGCTCTTATCAGGGTCTCGGCACATCAGGAGGCCTTGCTGGATTGGTTTTACCTTTGTCGAAATATCTTGAGCACGGGATTCCGAGAATACTCGGGTCTTCCCAACATGGAGTTGCGACTCCGCGGATCGTGAGCTTGTGATGGGCTAACTTAGGACACGCCTGCAGGGTTATGAACTTTCGAAAGCCGTGCCCGTGGTTATGTGGCAGATGGGAGTTGTTAATATATGATTGTAGATAAGTTGACACCATATCCTTAAGAATACACTACCTGTGTGAGTAACCGTGACGGTCTCTTTTCGAAGGGGTTTTTTGGAAAGTGAACACGGTGGAGTTATGCATGAACGTGAGTAGCTAGGATCACTTATTGATCATCTTTGGCGACCGTTGGCACATATCCTCATCTCGCTTTGACTTTGTAAGCTAGTTGATTAGTGCTTACTCTAGCCACTTTATTACCTTTCCACACCTAAAGGGCTTTGTTAGTTTTGATTCCCAGGAATGGGATTGCTGAGTCCTTGTGACTCACAGATTACAAGACACACCAGATGCAGGTACAACTGAGTACGACGCAGGAGATGGACAAGAACTTCACTGGGAGTTCGATGAACAGCGTGGCCGTATGTATGTGACGTATCCCGACGATCAGTAGTGGTTCCTACTAGGGGCGATCAGGACTTGTGGTTGTGGTATCTTTTCTCATTTGATTTCGTCCGTAGTCGGACCCTGTGTTATTTGTATGAATGTATGATTGTTGAATTAATTGTGTGACGTGGCGAGTGTAAGCGAACTATTTCTCTCTTTCATACCTGTTGATTACATGAGTTGTGCAAAGATACCATGCTTGCGATCATTCCAGAATGCGATTATGTCTCTAACTCGTGCCTCGACACGTAGGAGATATAGTCGCATCCTGGGCATTACATTAACCCTATCGGTGTCTTTATAAACTGAAGGGTTTTAGTCTTTAGGGCAAGAGCAACATCCAACATCCCATCAACCTAGGGTTTAGCTCGCATGACTGATACGTCTCCAACGTATCTATAATTTTTTATTGTTCCATGCTGCTATATTATCATTATTGGATGTTTCGCAATCATTTTACAATCATTTTATATCATTTTTTGGGACTAACCTATTGACATAGTGCCAAGTGCCACTTGCTGTTTTTTCCTTGTTTTTTACATCACAGAAAATCAATATCAAACGGAGTCCAAATACAGCGAAACTTTATGTGGATTTTTTGGACCAGAAGATACCTAATGGGCCAGAGAGAAGCACCTCAGGGGTGCCCCGAGGGGAGCACAACCCACCAGGGCGTGCCCTCTTTGCTCTATAAATACTCCAATATTCCAGAAACCCTAGAGGAGTCGATGAATTTTTTTTCGAGCCGCCGCAAGTTCCATAACCACCAGATCCAATCTAGAGCCCTTTTCCGGCACTCCGCTGGAGGGGAACACGATCACAGAGGGGTTCATCATCCTCATTGGTGCCTCTTCAATGATGCGTGAGTAGTTTACCACAGACCTACGGGTCCGTAGGTAGTAGCTAGATGGCTTCTTCTCTCTTTGTATCTCAATACAATGGTCTCTTGGAGAACTATTCGGTGTAATGACTTTTTGTGGTGTATTTGTTGGGATCTGATGAATTGTGAGTTTATGATCAGATTTCCCTTCATTTAATGTCCAGTATTGATTATTATAGCCTCGTATTTCTTCTCTGATATTCGGCTTTTGTTTGGCCAACTTGATCTATTTATCTTGCAATGGGAAGAGGTGCTTTGTAATGGGTTTGATCTTGTGGTGTCCTTTACAAGTGACAGAAGGGGTAGCAAGGCACGCTTGTATCGTTAATATAAAGGATAAAAAGTTGGGTTCTATTCCTACATGAATAGATCTTGTCTACATCATGTCATCGTTCTTATTGCATTACTCCGTTTTTCCATGAACTTAATACACTAGATGCATGCTGGATAGCGGTCGATGTGTGGAGTAATAGTAGTAGATGGAGGCAGGTTTATTTTCTTGGATCTTCTTCATAACCATTTGCTTTTCTATCAATTGCCCAATAGTAATTTGTCTACCCATCGCATGCTATTTTCTCGAGAGAAGCCACTAATGAAATCTACGCCCCCCGGGTCTATTTTCCAATCATATACTTCCAGATCTGTATTGCCATTTGCCTTTTCCTTTATTTTCAGATCTATATTATCAAAAACCCAAAAATACCTTGATGCGTTTTATTTGCTTTTATTTGCATCTTTCAATCTACTACAATTTTATCCCGTCAACTCATCACTTTTTGGCATCGTTACCCAGAATGGATTGACAACCCCTTTAATGCGTCAGGTTGCAAGTATTTGTTCTTCGTGTGCACGTACCATTTACATAGTGTTGCTTAGTTCTCCTACTGGTTCGATAACCTTGGTCTCATCACTGAGGGAAATACCTTATCGTTGTTGTGCTGCATCATCCCTTATTCCTTGGGGAAATATTAACGCATGTCAAGCGACTTCGAAGGAACTTTCTAGCGCCGTTACTGGGGATACATCATCAACATCTATCAGGTTCCTAATCATAAATATCATCTCTTTGCAATTTACATTATTTGCCATTTGGCTCTCATTTTCATCTCCCCCACTTCACAAAAATTTGTCGTGTTTATTCGCCCTCTTTTTCGTTCGCCGTTTTCCGGTCGGATCTATTGCCTCCTTGTGTTCTTGTTTACAATTGCTCAAGATGACGCAAGAGAACACTAAGTTGTGTGATTTTTCCAATACCAACAACAATGATTTCATTAGCACTCCGATTGCTCCCCGCCACTAGTGCGGAATCTTGTGATATCAATGCTGCTTTGTTGAATCTTGTCATGAAAGATCTATTTTCCGATACTCCTTATGAGGATGTCGCATCCCATCTTAACACATTCGTGGAATTATGCGATATACAAAAGAAAAAAGATGTGGACAATGATATTGTGAAGTTGAAATTATTTCCGTTCTCTTTGCATGATCGCGCTAAAATTTGGTTTTCATCCTTGCCTCGAAATTGTATTGATTCTTGGGACAAGTGCAAACATGCTTTTATTACTAAATATTTTCCATCCGCAAACATTATTTCCCTTAGAACCCAGATCATGAATTTCAGGCAACTTGAGCATTAGCATGTTGCACAATCTTGGGAAAGGATGAAATTGATGCTAAGGAATTGCCCAACTCATGGGTTAAATCTTTGGATGATCATACAAAAAAATTATGCGGGGCTTAATTTTGTTTCTTGAAATCTTTTGCACTGCACCGCAGGTGGTACTTTTATGGAAATTAATTTAGATGAAGCAACCAAATTGGTTGATAATATTATGGCGAACTATTCGCAATGGCATACCAAAAGGGCGCCTACTAGTAAAAAAGTTAATTCGGTCGAAATTGATTCTTTGAATGAAAAAGTGTATGTTCTCATGAAAATGGTTACTAGTAAAAATGCTCCTATTGATCTTAATGATATGCCTTTGTCTACTTTGATTGAGAAAAATAGTGATGCCATAGATGTGAATTTTATATCACGAAATAATTTCAATAACAATGATTATAGAGGTAATTTGAATCCTAGGCCTTTTCCGGGAAATTCCTCTAATAGTTATGGTAATTCCAATGGTAAATATTCTTATAATAATAATAGGAATGCCTCTGATCTAGAGAACAATATCAAGGAATTTATCAATACTCAAAAGGTTTTCAATGCTTCTATAGAAGAAAAATTGAATAAGATTGATGATATGTCTAGAACTATTGATAGAATTTCTCATGATGTGGAAAATCTCAAGTTGAAATTTTTTGTGCCTAAGGTTGAGGAATCAATTGAGGCTCTCTATGTTTCTATGGATGAAAGTAAGAAAATAACTGTTATGCTTAGAGCTAAAAGAGAATTTTTAGAAAAAAAGCATTTTCTAGTGATTGCTTTCATAAAAATGATGAAGATCTGAAATTGATTGGTGTCCCTTCTATTGATTCCTTGTTTAGTAAAGTTCAACTTGATGGTAAAGGGACTGAAGAAGAGTCAACTTTAGCTAAAAGGCGTCCCGACAATTCGGAGGGTGAAAATCTTATTGAGAAAATTGATAAAAGTAGGTTTGGAGAGGTCAAAACTTTAACTAGTGATGTGCCCACTCTTTTAGATTACAAGGACTTTAATTATGATAGTTTCTCGTTGATTGATTGTATTTTGTTGTTTCAAACCATGATAAATTCACCTCATGCCTATGAACAAAATAAAGCTTTTACTAAACATATTGTTGATGCTATGATCAAAGCTTTAGAAGATAAGTTGCAATGGGAAGTGTCAATCCCAAAATTACATGATGAATGTGAACCCACTATCAAAATCAAGATTAAAAATTATGAGTGCTTTATGTGATTTGGGTGCTAGTGTTTCCACAATTCTGAAATCTTTTTGTGATGTTCTTGGTCTTACCGACATTGAAGATTGTTCTCTTAATTTGCATTTGGTGGATTTTACTATTACAAAGCCTTTGGGAAGGATCAATGATGTTCTTATTCTTGCAAATTGGAAATATGTACCCATAGACTTTATTGTTCTTGACATCAATTGCAATCCGTCTTGTCCTATTATACTTGGTAGACCATTTTTACGCTCTATTGGTGCAGTGATTAAATATGAAAGAAGGGAATATTAAATTACAATTTCTCTTGATGAAGGGCATGGACCACTTCCCTAGAACTAAGATCAAATTTCCTTATGAATCTGAAATGAGGGCAACCTATGGAACTTCCAACAAGGATGACAACACTTGAGATCTTGGTATTATGCCTAGCTAAGGGCGTAAAATAATAGCGCTCGTAGGGAGGCAACCCAACTTGTATCTTTTTGCTTTTTAGGTTTTCTTGTTGTTTTCAATAAAATACCCAATAATACCTCTGGTTTGATGTGTTTTTGTGGTTTAAATAAATGTTTGTGCCAAACAATGCCTTTGGGATGATTTGGTTGATAGTTGATTTGCCCGCGTTGGAAATTCAGAAACTTTTCATCCAAAGTTAGAATTTCTGACAATTAATGGAGTGTGATAAATGGTGTTATCAATATACAAATTTTGCACGTTATCCTAATATTTCTGAATTTTCAGAGCTACAAAAGTATGGCCAAAATTCGCATCTTTACAGAATGATCTGTTTTTGACAGATTCTGTTTTCATTGTGTTATGTGCTTGTTTTGATGATTCTATGGTTTATTTTGAAGAGGTTTTGCCGTAGAATAGTTAGAATACAGTAGATATAATGCAATTACAAAATATGAATTGCTTTGCTATAGTACTTAGAGTAAAGATTGGTTTTGTTATACTAACGGATCTTGCGAGGTCTTGTTGAGTTTTATGTGATTGAAGTTTTCAAGTTTTGGGTGAGATCGCGATGGGTAAAGGAATAAGGAGCAGCAAAAGCTAAGCTTGAGGATGCCTGAGGCACCCTGTCGGTGTACTAAAGTAGGGGTACCTTAGTATCCCGACTTGTGCACGGGCAGTAGCAGCGTCCCGTGGTCGGGCTCACCACGTGCCCGCCAAAGCCCGCTCTAGTTCCCTTGAAGCCATTCAAGAACAAAGTATTCAAGTTAAGAAACAAGACCCCGGCAAGAGGAGCTTGCCGGGAAGGCCGCTCCAGGCTCGAGATCATCCCTTCTGCACAAGACCCTGGCAAGAGGAGCTTGCCAGGAAGGCCAAAGAACAGCATTTCAGAAGACATGCCGTGGCGCATCGTGCGCCCCGGCAAGACCCGGAAAGCGGCAAGCTTCCGGGCCCGGAAAGGTAGCGACCGCGGCAAGGTGCTTGCCGCGGCAAGCTTTCACTGTGTGCCTGCGCTCCAGCTCACCTGGCCATGCGTCGCCCTGGGGCCCTTCCTGGGGCACGTGGCGGATGGCTGTGCAGCCCGGGGTACACGGTGGCAAGACACGATGACGAGGCCTCCGTCGTGGCGAACGGAGGCGCCCGGGCGGACACTTTTGGGGTGACGGCGACGGGCATTCAATGCCCTTGTCCCCCACCGTCAGGGTTAGGTATAGACCACTGTACATGCACTGTACATGCACTGTTACAACTACCACCGATTTTACACTTTTACCCTCATCTACGTTGACACCTGTCGGTGACCCCTTTGAGCTATAAAAGGAGGCCCATGCACAACGTAGAGGGGGTTCGGTTCCGAAACTTGATCACTCCTACGCTCGGTGTAGCTAGTACTGTAGATCTTCTTGCTCCCGATCCAAGAATTCAATACAACCAGGGCAGGAGTAGGGTTTTACGCATCCGTGCGGCCCGAACCTGGGTAAACTGCTCGCGTGTGCCCCTCGATCTGCTCTTTGTGCTCCCTCCGCTCCCTTGCCGTACCGAAAAGGGGATCCGGTTCCATAGGTGTTCGTGGGCGATCAGTTTCCCCGACATCTTTGGCGCGCCAGGTAGGGGGGCGTCGAGGTTGTGCGAACCTGATCCGGCGCTCACGCGGGCGCAACCTTCTTCAAATTCGTCAGCTTCATCGACTACACCAGCATGCCTCCGAAGAAGAAGGCTTCGGAGGTAGGAGGCTCGTCCGCGTCGATCCCACCGCCACCAGAACCAACGGTTGGTGCGGTAGACGCTGGCGGAAGGGTGGACGCCGGCGAGGAAACTCACGGCGCTGCCAAGTCCAAGGACAAGACGGACGACCGAGCCCATTCCAAGACTTCGGCGTCCGTGCACGCACCGCGCCCCTCTCAGGAGGTGCCGGACCAGCAGCGGCGTGGTACCCAGGGTACCATACGCTTGCTGGGACGTGGCCAAGCCGGCGGGTCGCGGGACGCTCAAGGCCAACGCGTCGGTACGAGCAAGGCTCGGTCGCCGGGGCGAGACCCTGCTCCTTCTAACGCTATTAGAAGTCCGAGCATATCTCGCTCCTCGCACCGCTCGCCACCGCTTCCCTCCTCTCCAGCAGAAGCTCTAGCTAGAGCTCAGCTGCTCCTCGACTTCCCTCCAGCGGCGGACAAGGCAGAAGACTGGAGGGCTACAATCCAAAGCCTCATCGCCTTCGCCAACAACGACACGCCGCAGCAGCCGGCAACATCACGGCCGCGGCAAGTCAGCCAAGCGAAGGCTGATGGAGACAAGACCGCCGGGGGTGCAACTACTGTGCACTCCCCGCCGCAGAAGCAAAAATCGCCAGCTCGCCGGATCAACGTCGACGACGACTCCACGGCGTCGTCGGATCCGCGAGCTCGCCGCGATCAGCGCCAAGTCCTCGACGACAGGCGACAAGAGGATGCTCGAACTCGCATCGAGCGTCGAAGAGAAGCACGGCGACAGTCCGACCAGTGCGCTTGGCTGCTATCGACTTGCACGCGCCCGGTGAACCAGGCGACTTGCCGTATGCGGCAGGTTGCCCTGCGTTCACCCGAGAGCTGCGGCAAGTCCAGTGGCCCAGCATGAAGAACTTTAAGCCCGACGTACCAGAGAAGTACGACGGCAAGACCCATCCCTCGGAGTTCCTCAGCATCTACACCATTGTGGTGCAGGCTGCCGGGGGACGCGACGAGAGGATTCTAGCGAATTACTTCCCACTCGTGCTTAAGCCAAACGTCAGATCTTGGCTTATGCACTTGCCGGAGAACTCCATCTCTTCTTGGGCAGATCTGTGCCACCAGTTTGTCGGTGCCTTCATGGGCGGCCACAAACCCCACGGCCAGGAGAGCGATCTCCACATTCTTGCCCAGAAGGAGGGAGAGTCCCTGCGAAAGTACATCCAGAGGTTCAGACGCGTTCAACACAACATCCCGGATGTCCACCCCGCCGCGGTTATCAGCGCGTTCCACCAGAACGTGTGTAACCACCGGATGAGGGAGGAAATGGCGATGACCAAGATCCGGGACGTCAGCGAGCTTTACGCCCTGGCTGACAAGTGTGCGCGCGCTGAGGAAGGGAGGAGACTCCCTGGAGAGGATACTGGAGCAGGAGGAACGGACAGTGAGGATGCCGCCCCGGCAAGGAAAAACCGGCGGCGGAACAACAACAAGAAGAAGAACAAGGAAGTACTGGCTGTGGAGAAGTCCGGCAAGGAGGCTGGCGACAAGAAAACTCAGGCTGGTGGCTCCGGCAAGGAGCCTGCCACTGTAGCCGCCGCCGACAAGCAGGACGGCTCCGACAAGCAGTACTGCAAGATCCACCGCACCAAGGGCCACGATCTCCAGAACTGCCAGAGGGTCGAATACCTTGTAGAGCAGCAGAATGCTGAATACGAGCGACGCGACAATGAGAAGGCCCAGGGAGGCGGAGGTGAGTCCGGCAAGAAGCGGCCGTTCAACGCCCGGGGAGGACGCCGCGGCAAGGCCAAGCAGCGGCAAGGAGATAGACCTCCCCGGGGCCGCGACAAGGATGAAGACGAAGACGACGACGAGGACATGGACGACGGAGACAACAGCGAGCAGGAGTTTCAAAAGGCCACAGAAGTTCTGTGCGTCGATGGAGGTGCCTCTCTGCACACTTCCCACCGCCAACTCAAGCAATGGGTGCGGGAAGTGAATGCGGCAGAGCCACCCGTAGAATCGCGCAAGCTACTGAAGTGGTCCAGCACGCCCATCATCTTCGACCTTGAGGACCACCCTGACCGCACCACTGCGGTCGGGTGCTTGCCGATGTTGGTTTCACCAACCATCCGCAACCTCAAGGTCACCAAGATGCTGGTTGACGGCGGGGCCGGCGTAAACTTGATCTCCTCTGCTGTAATCCGGAAGCTGCAGATCCCCGACAGCGAGCTCGAAGAAACCGGAACTTTCCAAGGGATCAACCCGGGAAGGAGCAAGCCGAAGGGGAAGATAACACTGCCGGTGACCTTTGGCGGAGAGCTAAACTTCAGGATTGAGAGGATCACCTTCGATGTCGCCGATATTCCATTGCCATACAATGGAATACTCGGCCGTCCAGCGCTCGCCAAGTTCATGGCAGCCTCTCACTATGCATATAACATGCTCAAGATGCCCGGCCCGATAAGCGTCATCTCTGTCCCCGGCGACAAGAAGGATGCGCTTATCTGCGCCGACAAGATCTACCGGGATGCAGCAGCCGCGGCAGACAGGAAGACACTTGCCGCTGAAGCTCCCGGGGGGAAGACCAAGACCAAGTCCGGCAAGAGCTCTGGGGCCCACTCCGGCAAACGCACCTCTTCGGAGTGCTGCGCTGCCGTCGAGGACGCACCATCGAGCTCCACCGGCAAGTGCAAGAAAGGAATGGCAGCTCCACCTGCAACCAAGAAGGTGTCCGCCAAGGAGGACGACACTGGTGGTACCTTCACCATCAGTGCTACGCTCGATCCCAAATAGGAAAGCGCGCTCGTTGCCTTCCTGCGGGCGAATGTCGACGTGTTTGCATGGCAACCGTCTGACATTCGCGGCGTTCCCAGGAAGGTAATTGAGCACAAGCTTGCTGTTTGTCCTCACGCGCGGCCCGTCAAGCAGAAGGTCAGGAAGCAAGCGGTGGAGCGCCAAGAGTTCATTGCCGAAGAGATCAAGAAGTTGGAAGCAGCAGGCCTTGTTAGAGGTGTACTTCATCCTACGTGGTTGGCAAATCCAGTTGTCGTGCGCAAAGCTAATGGGAAGTGGAGACTTTGTATAGACTTCACTGATGTGAATAAAGCTTGTCCCAAGGATCCATTTCCCTTGCCGCGCATTGACCAGATCGTTGACTCCACGGCTGGATGTGAGTTGCTTTCATTTCTTGACGCATACTCCGGGTATCACCAGATATTCATGGCTGAGGAAGACGAAGAGAAGACCGCATTCATTACTCCATGTGGCACTTACTGTTTCATACGTATGCCCTTTGGACTGAAGAATGCGGGCTCAACATTTTCAAGGGTGGTCCACACTGCTTTTGAGCCACAGATACACAGGAATGTAGAAGCCTACATAAATGACATAGTGGTCAAGAGCAAGGACAAGGATACCCTGATCCAAGACCTGGATGAGACTTTTGCAAATCTGCGCAAGATACAACTCAAGCTGAACCCCGAGAAGTGCGTCTTCGGAGTTCCCTCCGGCAAGCTTCTCGGGTTCTTTGTGTCCCAAAGGAGGATTGAAGCCAATCCCGACAAGATCAAAGGCATTGAGCAGATCGAAGCCCCGAAGCGCGTCAAGGATGTACGGAGACTTGCTGGTTGTGTGGCTGCCCTCAGCAGGTTCATTTCAAAATCTGCAGAACGCGCCCTGCCTTTCTTCAAAATATTGAAAAAGGCAGGTCCAATGAAGTGGACTCCGGAAGCGGAGGCAGCGCTGCAGGACTTGAAAGGATACCTGTCCTCCACTCCTATACTTGTCGCACCTAAGCCGCAAGAGAAGTTGCTGCTATACTTAGCAGCAACCAATCAAGTGGATAGTGCTGCGTTGGTAGTGGAGAGGGAGGCAGAGGAGGAGCCCACAGCCCCGACAAGCACATCCAGCGACAAGCAGGGGACTTCCCCGACAAGCTCTGGCCCCGACAAGGACAAGCCTGCGCAGGAACAAGGAGAAGTGCGAAAAAAGATGGTGCAGCGCCCAGTTTATTTTGTAAGTTCCCTCTTGCAGGGGGCTAGATCAAGATACTCTGGGGTGCAGAAGCTGCTTTTCGGCCTCCTCATGGCCTCGAGAAAGCTGCGCCATTAGTTCCAAGCACATGAGATAACAGTAGTCACTTGCTTTCCGCTGAAGAGGATATTGCAGAACCCAGAAGCAACAAGTAGGATTGTCGAGTGGGCACTGGAGCTGTCAAGCTTTGGTCTTAAGTTTGAAAGCACATCAACTATACAGAGCAGAGCTTTGGCAGAGTTCATAGAGGAATGGACGTCAACACCAGACGAAGAAGTCCCAGAGACAAGCATCCCCGTCAAGGAAGCAAGCAAGGAATGGATAATGTACTTTGATGGTGCCTTCTCGCTGCAAGGCGCCGGTGCTGGTGTGTTACTCGTAGCACCCACCGGGGAGCACCTCAAGTATGTTGTTCAGATGCACTTTCCCAAGGAGCAAGCGACAAACAATACTGCAGAGTATGAAGGTTTGCTTGCCGGCCTCAGAATTGCAGCCGAACTTGGGATCAAGAAGCTGATTGTTCGAGGAGATTCACAGTTGGTGGTCCGACAAGTAAACAAGAGCTATCAGAGTCCTTTGATGGAAGCTTATGTCGATGAAGTGAGGAAGCTTGAAGAGCACTTTGAAGGCTTGCAGATGGAGCACGTTCCAAGAGCTCAAAATGATATCGCAGATGGCCTCTCAAAGTGTGCTGCAATGAAGTTACCTGTGGAACCAGGGACCTTCGTGCTCAAGCTAACTCAACCATCCGTTACACCATCAGTTGGGCAGAGCAAGAAAAGAAAGTTGGTCTCCGGCGACTACTTGCCGGCGGATCTTCCTGAAGCCGCCGCCAAGATCCCCAGGGTCGACGACCAAGTTGCTGAGGAACACTCTGCTCCTGCGGACCCTAGGGTTCGTGCAGTTGAAGCAGATGTTCCCGGCGAGTCATGCCCCGGCAGGCTTGCCGGGGAACGCTCAGCTCCGGCAGAGCCGCAGGTTCTTGCCGTCGAAGCTGACGTTCCCGCAGCAGCCCTGATGCCTTTAGTCCTTGTTGTTGAGCCTCAGGCCCCAGCATGGGCACAACAAATTGTCCGTTTCCTTCAAACTAGAGAACTTCCCGAAGAACCAGAAGAGATAGAGAGGATAACCAGGCAGTCAAGTATGTACCAGTTCGTCGGCAATGAACTGTACAGAATAAGACTCAATGGTGTCAGATTGAAGTGCATTTCCCGGGAAGATGGACAGAAGCTGTTGGCAGAGATCGATGGAGGCATATGTGGACACCACATTGGCGCAAGAGCACTTGCCGGGAAGGCGTTCCGGTAAGGTTTCTTTTGGCCAGAAGCCCTCCAGGATGCAACTGCACAAGTAACCAAGTGTGAAGCGTGCCAGTTCCATGCGAAGCAAATACACCAGCCAGCTCAAGCTCTCCAGACGATCCCTTTGTCCTGGCCATTTTCGGTCTGGGGGCTCGACATCCTCGGCCCTTTTCACCGCGCTGCCGGGGGCTTTGAGTACTTGTACGTTGCTATCGACAAGATCACAAAGTGGCCAGAAGTGGAACCAGTGAGAAAGGTGACCGCACAGTCAGCAGTCAGGTTCTTCAGATCGATCGTTTGCCGTTTCGGAATCCCTAACAGGATCATCACCGACAACGGCACACAGTTCACAAGCCGCACCTTCATGCAGTACACCCAAGACCTTGGCGCCAGGATCTGCTTCGCTTCTGTTGCTCACCCGAGGAGCAATGGTCAAGCGGAGAGGGCAAATGCTGAAGTGCTGCACGGACTCAAGACAAGAACCTTCGACAGGCTGCACAAGTGCGGAAGAAACTGGATCGAGGAGTTGCCGGCGGCTCTTTGGTCAATCAGGACGACGCCAAATCGAGCCACCGTACAGACACCCTTTGCTCTTGTCTATGGAGCAGAGGCAGTTCTCCCCACGGAACTCGTATACGGGTCTCCTCGAGTGCTCGCTTACAATGAGCTTGAGCAGGAGCAGCTGTGGCAAGATGATGCATTGCTCCTCGAGGAGGACCGTCTCCAGGCTGCTATATGAGCTGCTCGATATCAGCAAGCTTTGCGTCGCTATCATAGCCGCAGAGTCAAAGCCAGGAGTCTCGAGGAAGGCGACCTTGTTCTTCGGCGCGTTCAGTCCGCCAAGAACTCCAACAAGTTGACGCCGAAGTGGGAAGGCCCTTATCGGGTGAGACAAGTCACAAGGCCCGGCGCTGTCCGCCTTGAGACCGAAGAAGGCTTACCGGTGAGCAACTCCTGGAACATTGAGCATCTTCGCAAGTTTCACCCGTGAGGCGCGGTTGTCGTGATCCACTCCGGCAACCACCTTTTGTACAAGTCTTGCCGCTGTTGCATGTAAACCTTTGTACAAAGCCGGGCGCAGACCCCGTGCATCAGTAAAACTTTTGTGCTTCGCACAGCTTGTCGTTTCATGCATTCTTGTTTTCATTGCATGTATTATCTGACACTTTGTGCAGCACACGATCCCGGTAAGCGATAACAAGCCGCAAGGATCCATATCTGTGTTTCCTCCCCTCTTCCTTTTTCTCTCAAGCAGAAGGAGTGTTCCTCGCGCACAAGTTTGCCGGGGGGGGGGGGGAGGAGACAGTGGTATGGACCAAGTGTTGTTCAAGGAAGGAAAGCCTTGCCGAGAAGCAAACAGAACACAAAAGCTAAGTTGCCAAAGTTTGAGCATTCAAAATTTTAAAATTCTTAGTTATCTTCCTTGAACGACCACACTTTGTATGGAAAACCTGTGCGCAGAGGAACCTACCCGTGGCTAGCCGCGCCCTTACTTTGTTTCGAGCACGCTCAACGGCTTAAGTGAGCTGCGACAAGTGTCGCGCCCTTATTTCGTTTCCGAGTTCGCTCAGCAACCTAAGTGTGCTGCGACTAGCTGCGGCAAGGTTTCTTGCCGGCGAGGGCATTGCCAGTAGGCTGCTAAGTGTCCCGCACTCAGCGCTCGCAGCAAGGGTCCCTTTGCCGGCAAGTTCCCTAAAGGCGTAAGGTGGAAAGCATACAAAGTGAAGGGATCAAGCAAGAGAGATAACACTGCATTGACTATCAAAAATAAAGTTATATTACAAGATAACTTGCCGCTATTCTAACCAACTACTATCCATGACTTAATCGACAGCGGCAAGGGAAGCAGAAAGAAGGGAGCCTAGTCTACACGGTCTCCGTCAACCCTCTTAATCTTGCCCGCCTTGGCCACGATGTGCGCAACTTGTGCCTTCAACGCTTCCAGGTCAGCTTCGGGCGGCAAGGTCCGGAGGACGTTCTCGAGATTAATCCCGGGGTTGCGGTAGATGATCTTCGTCAACACCCGCTCCATAGTACCCATGCAAAGCCGGCGCGCCTCGTTAGCCAGCTGCGTGGGGACCCTCTCCCGTAGCTGCGCGAGGGCCGGCGCCACTCCTCTGAAGAACAAGCTCAGCTTGGCGCTGTGGGGGAGGCTCTCATCGGGGGAGTACACGAGGTGCTCTGCCCTCAGCGCCACCATCTCCTTGTCGATGTTGGCGGCGGAGGCGACGAGCGGCACTGCCCACTGCTCCACCGTCCGCTGGAAGTTGTTCTGCGACAGGGCGGCACTGTCCAGCAGCGCCCTTTCAGCCCGGAAATCTTCCTTCAACTTGGACTCCCTATTCCGGGCCCCGTCAAGCGACTCAGTAAGGGTGGAAAATTTTAGCTCCAAGTCTGCGATGGAGTCCTTGGCATCGTTGAGCTCTTTGCCCTTCTCAGAGAGTTGGACCTGCAGCTCCGAGTGGCTGTGGGCGTCCTTCTCCCTTTCAAGTTTGAGCGCGGCAACCTTCTCCTCGCTCGTCTTCAGGTTGAGCTCCAACTGCGCCACCCTCGCCTCCAGGTCCCTCTTGGCGGTCTCTACGGCAGCAGTGGCGTCCCTCGCCTCCTGCAGAGCCCCGCCAATGGACTGCTCGCGCGCGGTAAGGTCGTCCTCATGGCTATCGAGGTCGACCTTCCGCTGGTTCAGCGCTCCCTCCCGCCGAGCCAGATCCTCGATGGCCAGTCGATGCTGCTCCTCAACCTCGGCCTTCTCGAGGATGAACGCCTGGTGCGCCTCGGCGAGCTCCTCGTGCTCCTCCGCCAAGTTCCGGAGGGCCGCTTGGTTGGCGGCGCGGAGCTCGGCGGCGTGCTTCTCCAAGTCGATGTTAGCCTTGGCGGCCAGAGCCTCTCGGGACTCCAGCTTGGCCTGCCTGGCTCGGTACAAGGCCAGAAGCCAGCGCAGGAGCTGCTCCTCTTTGGGCTCGCTGCTGCTGTCGGGCGCGTCGACAACCTTCAGCCCGGCGGAGGCGAGGACTTCTCCATCGAAGCTCTCCCCTTCCACGGGTTCCCTTGATGAGGACGCCCACGGGACTTGGATGAAGACCCCGTTGGCGGCCTCCAGATAGATACCCGGCCCAGTCGTGGCGGCGGAGGGGTCGGCGGCCGGTGCAGCGTCCGGCGCTCCTGCGGCCTCGGGGCCGTCAGTGCGGTCGCCGGTCTCCTCCCCAGCTGCCGCGTCAGTGGCCGCGGGGGTCTCGTCGGCGACGGGCTCGTCAGCAGTGGCGGCGTCGCCAACGTTGTCGCGTGCTTCCTCCTCGGCGATGGTCTCCGTCTACATCGGCTCCGGGGCAGGCGGATCTGACAACAGAAAAAGAAAGAAGAATCGTCAAGCAAATATCGAAAAAAGAAAAGTTCAGAAGAAGGAAAGTACAATGGTTTACCTGCGCGGGCCTCTTCAGTAACGGGGTCCCTCGCCGGGGAATTCTCCCTTGGCTGCGTAGTAGTGGCCCCCGCCGGCGGAGGGCCGCTGGCGCCTTCCCTTGGCGGGGTGTCCTCCCTTGTCGGGGTGCTCGCCCTTGGCGGAGTACCCGCCCTTGGCGGAGCACCCTCCCTCGCCGGGGAGCTCCTCCTTGGCGAGGATGGTGGGACAAGCGGCTCGTCGGGAGCAGTCTCTTGACGCTCCTGCGGCTGCGGCTCCACTTCTACACAAGACAACAAGCAAACAAGACATCAATAAGGATAAGAAGCTCAAGCGCGCCCGATAAGCAGAAAAGTGAACAAGGAACTTACGCTGGGGGCTGCGCTGGGGGCTGCTCTCCGGAGCAGCCGGCTGGTCCGGCAAGCCTGTCGCGGGCGCATCCCCTGCCGCGGCGACGGGCTCGTCGTCCTCGAGGTCAACCACAGGGATCTTGGCCCTCTTCGCCAGCCTCTGGGTCAGGGTCCTGGAAGCCAAACAAGATCAGAGTTAAGCAAGAGAATTCAAGACAAGAGCAATAAGAATCAGAAGAAATAAAAGTTGCGAATGCTTACTCTTCCTCCTCGTCGGAACTAAGGGCGGAGAAGTCAAATTCCGCCTCGCGCGTCCCAGCGCGAGGAGCTGGAGGAGTAGGCTCCCTCGGGTACTTGGCGGGCTCCGGAGCCGTGGGTTGAGAAGACCCCGCGCCGGTCGTCGCCGAGGACCAGGGGGCAGAAGGAGCACCAGAACCGCTTCGGGAAGATCCCCCTCCGCTTGCCGCTGGGACACGGGGCGCCTCCTTGACGACCTTGCTTGTCGTGGTGGCACGTGTCGCACGATGCTTCGGCTGCTGTTGGGGCGCCGGCTGCTTCACCGTCTCAGTGGTCTTGCGGAGGCGCTTCTTCGGCTGTGGCGGAGGACTTGGCGGTGGCGGAGAGTTCTCCAAGGATGAGGAAACGTCGTCGAGGTTCAGTGACCCGCCCGAGTCTTCGTCGGAATCGCCCGATTCGGCGTCCTCCTCGGCGGGCTCACTGGACTCAGTGCCTTGCCCGGCAGCCTCGCTCGTCCCGGCAGGCTCCCCGGCGGGCTTCCCGACAGGCCTCAGCAGTTTGAGGATCTCCTCCTGCTCGGCCTGGCTCACTGCATCCGCTACTTCTGCTTCTTCCACGGTGTACCCAAACTCACCCGCGGCCGCCGCTGCGGCAGCCTCCTCCATCCTGCTGGCGATATACGCCATATGACGGTCGGTGGTCGCACGGGTGAGGCCCTTCTTCTCTTCGGGGTTGCGCGGCCGTTCAACCAGATTGTCGAAGAAAGTCTGCACGGTCTCTTCTGAAGGCATCAACCAAGTAGGATCAACCCCGTGGGAGTCGCACTGAGGCATTGCCGCACGGATGGCGCTAAGGGCAGAGTTGTTGCATAGTGGAACTACTCCGTTCGACGGGGTGAACCACTCCTTGTGCTTGGGGTCATGCTTAAACAGCGAGCGGACCATTCCCTTGAGCTCCAAGACGGTGAAGTTGTAATTCAGGCCGGGGCGCAGCCTCATGAAGTCTGCCGCATTGCCGAACTCCCAAGCAGGCCTCTTCCTGTCCTGCAAGGGGGCAATGCGGCGGCGAAGGAAATCCGCCCCGACCTCACCTACAGTAAGGTTGGCGGCCCGGAGGCGAAGGATCCTAGTAAGGGCAATCTGCAGCTTATCGTCGTCCGGGGCCAAGTCACTCCAATCCTTGCCGCACACTATTGCCGCTCGGCGCGGGGAGGTAAACTGCTGGGGTTCCTCTTCCATGACCCAGCACCAATCAGCCCTCCACTCATCCCACTTGCCGCGGAGCTCTCCAATCAAGTACGCCTCTTTCTTGTTGAGCCTGAAGATCCAAGAGATGCCACCGGAGAGTGGGGATCCAGACTCTACTCTAGGTGTGAAGAAGTGGCGGAAGAGAGCTACGTTGGGGTGGACCCCGACAAAGTTTTCGCACAAATGTGCGAAAACGGCCAAAGTCAAGACTGCATTCGGGGTGAAATCTAGGAGGTGGAATCCGTATGTGTTCATCACATCGCAGAAAAACTCAGAGTACGGAGGACAAAGACCACAGTGGAAGAACAGAGCGAAGAAATGGTAACCTCCCGGATACATATCGCAGGCTTCGGCGGGGAGGACTCTGGTGCGCGGGTGAGCCTTCGTCTCCCTCGCCCAGAACAAGTAATACTTGTCCCGCAGCTCCCTCGCGCCGAGCCTCGGCGGGAAGACCACCATCCGTTTCTGCATGGCTGCCAGCTTCGCCGCCTTATCGGACTTCTCTTTCTTCGCCTTGTCGCTCTTCGCCTTGTCGCTCTTCGGGGCCATGGCGGGGACGGCGAGGGGGGTCGGCGGCGCCGAGGATGCTGGAGACGGCGGAGGAAGGGTGGAGCTCGGCTCTCTGTCGACCTTTGGGGAGGCGGAGAGCGGCGGGGGTTTCTGGAGATTGAAGACGCAATGAAGCAATGGGGGGAAACTGCCCCTGCTTCCTCTGCTTTTAAGGGGGAAGTGGGGGACGTTCCGCATTTTCCCATTAAAGAAACAGGCCACGATCTCTCCCACGACGCCGCAATCGACGCGTGCCATTAGGGAGGGATGCGGCGGATACGGAGCGGGATACTGCGCGCCGTGGGCCGCGCGTGCCCGTGCACTGTTTTGGGCCTGGCCCAACAGCGCTCGCCACTGTGTGTGGCCCAGGCACGGCCGCTCCTATCGGTGTACTAAAGTAGGGGTACCTTAGTATCCCGACTTGTGCACGGGCAGTAGCAGCGTCCCGTGGTCGGGCTCACCACGTGCCCGCCAAAGCCCGCTCTAGTTCCCTTGAAGCCATTCAAGGACAAAGTATTCAAGTTAAGAAACAAGACCCCGGCAAGAGGAGCTTGCCGGGAAGGCCGCTCCAGGCTCGAGATCATCCCTTCTGCACAAGACCCTGGCAAGAGGAGCTTGCCAGGAAGGCCAAAGAACGGCATTTCAGAAGACATGCCGTGGCGCATCGCGCGCCCCGGCAAGACCCGGAAAGCGGCAAGCTTCCGGGCCCGGCAAGGTAGCGACCGCGGCAAGGTGCTTGCCGCGGCAAGCTTTCACTATGTGCCTGCGCTCCAGCTCACCTGGCCACGCGTCGCCCTGGGGCCCTTCCTAGGGCACGTGGCGGATGGCTGTGCAGCCCCGGGTACACGGTGGCAAGACACGATGACGAGGCCTCCGTCGTGGCGAACGGAGGCGCCCGGGCGGACGCTTTTGGGGTGACGGCGACGGGCATTCAATGCCCTTGTCCCCCACCGTCAGGGTTAGGTATAGACAACTGTACATGCACTGTTACAACTACCACCGATTTTACACTTTTACCCTCATCTACGTTGACACCTGTCGGTGACCCCTTTGAGCTATAAAAGGAGGCCCATGCACAACGTAGAGGGGGTTCGGTTCCGAAACTTGATCACTCCCACGCTCGGTGTAGCTAGTACTGTAGATCTTCTTGCTCCCGAGCCAAGAATTCAATACAACCAGGGCAGGAGTAGGGTTTTACGCATCCTTGCGGCCCGAACCTGGGTAAACTGCTCGCGTGTGCCCCTCGATCTGCTCTTTGTGCTCCCTCCGCTCCCTTGCCGTACCGAAAAGGGGCTCCGGTCCCATAGGTGTTCATGGGCGATCAGTTTCCCCGACACACCCCAAGATAATATTCAAGAAGTATCAAGCAACTAAGCTTGGGGATGCCCCCGAGTGGCATCTCCTCTTTCTTCTAACGACCATCGATATTTTACTTGAGACCATATTTTTATTCGTCACATATTTTGAGTTTTGCTTGGAGCGTCTTGTATGATATGAGTCTTTGCTTGTCTTTTAATAAGTGTCCTGGCTATACACACCTATTTGAGAGAGCCAAATTATGCTATGCTTGCTCCTATGCTTCACTTAAATTTTTTAGAGCCATGGAATTGCTCTAGTGCTTCACTTATATCTTGTTGAGCACGGTGTGTTTTTTTATCTTTGAAGAAATTCTTTGATGCTTCACTTAGATTAATATGCGATAAAGAAATATGATGCTCATTTTCTTCACTTATATTTGTTTGATCTTATCAAAAACAACATATGAAACTAGTCCCAAAGTGATAGAAATCCAAGGGGATATAATAAACACTTTCATGAAGATCATTGGACAAAATAAACTTGATTTTTTGTAATACTATTGAGATATGGTGATAGTTATATGTGAGCCACGTTAATGAGTAACTATGTTTTAGTGAGAATATTGATGTTAAGGTTTGTGATTCCCTATGCAAGCACGAAAGTCAATGGTCATGCAATGAAATTACATCCTAGTTGTGTTTGCATTATTCAGTGTTAGTTATGTTTAATGTTCTCTTATGATGGTTTTCGTTCCTTGGTTGGTCGCTTCTCAATCTCTTGCTAGCCTCCACTTTTTAGTAAGTAGAAATAATACTTGTGCATCCAATTCCTGAAGCCCAAGTTATGCCACATGAGTCCACCATACCTACCTATATGCGGTTCTAAGCAAATTTGTATGTACAAACTCTAAATTCAAAATAAATTTCTCTTTTGTGTGCCCGTACCGCTCCTGAAGCAGCGAGGGGTGGCTAATATGTTTCATGCTAGATGTGTTATTCTCAAGAAGAGTATTTTTTCACATGTCGTTGCATGAGAGTATGGTGGTAATAGGGATTCCCAGTCCCGAAATGAAAAAGAAAATTTACTTTATGTTGTCAAATAATAAATTCCTTGGAAAGTGTTGGTATGGAGGGAAACCGTGGATACGACTAGCCATGGCTCGTGAAAGTTTGGTAGAAAAAGGAATAGACTTTATTTTATGTTTGGGAACCGCCTGTGATATATCTAGCATGGAAAGTGTTGGGAACTCTAAGTCGTCCTCGTTGACGAGAAAAGCATGCCACCAAAAATAATTTTATCTCTCAATTTAAGCTCTGAGCTGTGGCACCTCTACAAATCCCTACTTCCCTCTGCGAAGGGCCTATCTTTTACTTTATGCAGTTTTTATTTTTATTTGAGTCTCCATCTTCTCTTATAAAGCACCAACTACGAAACACTATTATCACACTTGAGCATTGGATGTAGCTAATATTTGGACGTGTTGCATGAATGGATCCATGATTGAGCATGGTGGGCTGGGGATAACTTGCTTTAGTATTGATATTTTGAAAGACATGGTTCTTCGTTGACATGCTTGAGTATTAAAGTCTTCATGTCAAAACTAGACTATTGCTTTGAACCATATAAAAGTCCAAATTTCCATGCTATGAAGAAAAAAATATGTGATGAACAAGATAGACAACATTCCACATCAAAAATTATGTTTTTATCATTTACATGCTCAAGGACGAGCATGAATTATGCTTGGGGATGCTGATACATCTCCAACGTATCTATAATTTTTGATTGTTCCATGCTGCTATATTACCATTCTTGGATGTTTTGCAATCATTTTACAATCATTTTTTGGGACTAACCTATTGACATAGTGCCAAGTACCAGTTGCTGTTTTCTTCTTGTTTTTTACATCGCATAAAATCAATATCAAACGCAGTCCAAATGCAGAGAAACTTTTTGTGGATTTTTTGACCAGAAAACACAACATGGGCCGGAGAAGTACCAGTGGGGTGCCCCGAGTGGGGCACAACCCACCTAGGCACGCCTGGGGGCCCAGGCGCGCCGAGGTGGGTTGTGCCCACCTCGATGGCCTCCTGCACCGTCTCTTCGCTCTTTAAATACTCAATTATTCCAGAAACCCTTGAGGAGTCGACGAAATTTTGTTCCAGCCGCCGCAAGTTCCACAACTACCAGTTCCAATGTAGAGCCCTTTTCCGGCACTCCGCCAGAGGGGAACACGACCATGGAGGGGTACATCATCCTCATTTGTGCCTCTCCGATGATGCGTGAGTGGTTTACCACAGACCTACAGGTCTGTAGGCAGTAGCTAGATGGCTTCTTCTCTCTTTGTATCTCAATACAATGGTCTCTTGGAGATCTATTTGATGTAATGAATTTTTGCGATGTGTTTGTTATGATCCGATGAATTGTGAGTTTATGATCATATTTGCCTTGATTTAATATCCATTCTTGATTATTATAGCGTCGTATTTCTTCTCCGATATATTTTTGGCCAACTTGATCTATTTATCTTGCAATGGGAAGAGGTGCTTTGTAATGGGTTCGATCTTGCGGTGTCCTTTCTGAGTGACAGAAGGGGCAGCAAGGCAGACATGTATTGTTGCTATTAAGGATAAAAAGATGGGGTCTATTCCTAAATGAATAGATCTTGTCTACATCATGTCATCGTTCTTATTGAAGTACTCCGTTTTCCATGAACTTAATACACTAAATGCATGCTGGATAGCGGTCGATGTGTGGAGTAATAGTAGTAGATGCAGGCAGGAGTTGGTCTACTAATCTTGGACGTGATGCCTATATACATGATCATTGTCTTGGATATCGACATAAGTATATGCTTTTCTATCAATTACCCGACAGTAATTTGTCTACCCACCGCATGCTATTTTCTCGAGAGAAGCCACTAGTGAACTCTACGGCCCCCGGGTCTATTTTCCAATCATATACTTTCAGATCTATATTTCCATTTGCCTTTTCCTTTATTTGCAACTTTTATTTTCAGATCTATATTATCAAAAACCCAAAAATACCTTGCTACGTTTTATTTGCTTTTATTTGCATCTTTCAATCTACTACAATTTTATCTCATCAACTCGTCTTTTTGGCATCGTTACTCGGAAGGGATTGACAACCCCTTTAACTCATCGAGTTGCAAGCATTTGTTCTTTGTGTTTGGTAAAATTTACATAGTGTTGCTTGTTTCTCCTACTGGTTCGATAACTTGGTCTCATCACTGAGGGAAATACCTTACCGTTGATGTGCTGCATCATCCCTATTCCTTGGGGAAATATTGACGCATCCCAAGCGACATCAATGATCTCGAGGTAGATCGACTCTGTAACCATATCATACACATCGAATACAATTAAGGAGGACATAGGGTTTTACCTCCTGAGAGGTCCTGAACCTGGGTAAACACCGTGTTCTTTGTCCCTTGTTCCCCATCGATCCTAGATCCACAGCTCGGGACCCCCTAGCCAAGATCCGCCGGTTTTGACATTGACATTGATGCTTTCATTTAGAGTTGCGCTATTGGGTCAGTGAAGGATCGATGGTTGGCCTCATCTTCGGAGGTGGTGTCAAATCCGGGGACCTCTTCATCCCCAGCCAACTCTTCGCGTTCGGCTGCATCATGCTACACGTCAACCCAACAGGTCATCTAGACCAGATCAACAACTTCGCTCCTGAACACCGGATTAGATTCGGTAATCTAGAGTACATCACGGACGTGTGAGACGATCTTGTGTTTGACGGACTCGCGGCCTCGCCCGAAGCCCCCATGGGCCCCGTTGTGCCCACCCCGGAGCTTTCTCTCGATCCGCTCCACGGGTCGGCCTTAAATACCTGCCGACCTCAAGCTTGGATAGTTCCATCCCATCCGGATATTAGGAATCCCCTTCAGCCACGCCAACGATGTTCGCCAAAGACCTAGCTTCGGGCCTCGATGCAAAGGCGGTTTTTGTATGCCAAGAGTCACCCTCGGCCAAACCCTTTCCTCAGAGCATCGATCGGACTGGGATCCCAAGTGACGGGTCGACATTCGGAAGTGAGGGACCATCCCCGACCGAACCTCCCCCCTCACAAACTTGGCCTCATGCCCCAATACGGGAGTAACATCCAAAGACCAGGTTTTGTCCTCGGTCCCTCCTGCCAGTCCGTCCACAGAGCCGACACCAGGCCTTGATCCTAACTTGGCCCTTAAAGACCAAGGTTCAGTGCGGACCCTTATCACTCATTGCCTCGTCGCGATGGAGACCGGTCCCTAGCGACTGCAGCATACCAGCCCGGCGACCCTCGCATTATTGAACGAGGCACTGGACTGAATCCAGATGTTGGCTATTTGGGAGAATCCACCCTCGTCCCTGCGTTCAGTATCCCCTCAAGGTGAATTATAGGTAATTTTACGGCCCACCCACCACCCACCTAGTAGCCACAATCGAGGATGCAACCAACGTGTCGGACTACACTTCTAAAAACACAGATTACATGGACGAGGATAGTGGAGCCACGGCTAACACCAATATAGCCCCTCCCCCCCATCATCGGCCGCTGGACAGCCACGTCCACATACAACATCTACATGGTGGACACCCGCAAAGATGACGGCGGCACGCCCAAGCAATACAATGACAAGCCCAGCGACAAGCCGCTCGAACGCCGCAGACAGCGCCGCCGCTCCAAGGCACGTTGAAGCCATGCGAGTAACACAGACACTGCGGAGAACGACACCTTGGACAATACAGACAACCTCGGCGACGCTGCCACTGATGGCCATCAACTAGATGATCACGAGGAGTATGCGGACCCGCTCAACCTAGAAGACCTCAATGACTCCGAAGACAGTAAGTAGCTCTCCCTTTTCGAAGAGGAGGTTAGTTTGGGTGATGAAACTTTCATCATCCCCGAAGACCCACAGGAGCAGGAGCGGTTCAAACGGCAGTTAATTGCCACCACGCGAAGCTTGAAAAAACAATGGTAAAAGATAAAATCCGAACAGGATACCATTAATGAGAGATGGGCTAAGGTCCTAGCTGCCAAAGAGGGGTATAACTATGGGCAACAGACCAAAAGCTACCCAAAGCGCAGACTGCTGCCACAATTTGGCGACGAGGCCATGGAGCCAGCAGCTCCAAGACACGCCCATGCCGAACAGCTAGACCGCCCCCTCGAGGACAGTACATGACAATTGATGAAGACGAACAACCCATCGCCCCACCCCGCCATCACTACAAGGAGATAGTGTGACCGGTCGGTAAGTACGACTTGCGACATGACCTGGACGCTCGAAGCAGGTCCATCTACGGACCCAAAGAAAGCCCTCCCGCTAGCCGGGATGGATATCCAGCTTGGTTGAACCGAAACGATAGTGTTCGGGAACAAAAACGAGCTCGGATGGCCGATGACCTCTGACACGATGTAGCCCAAATTAGGGGCGCTGCCCACCCGATGCGCTTCACGGATAGGCTGATGCAACATGAATTTCCTGAAGGCTTTAAGCTTGTGAACATCAAGCCATACGATGGGACTACAGACCCGATAATATGGATAGAGGATTTCTTGCGACACACCCATATGGCACGAGAGATGATCTCCACGCCATCAAGTACCTGCCATTAAAGCTCAAAGGACTGGTCAAACATTGGTTAAACAACCTCCCCGAAGACTCCATAGGGTGTTGGGAGGAGCTCGAGGAAGCCTTCCGAGCCAATTTCCAAGGAACCTATGTACGACCCTCGAATGCCGATGAGTTGAGACACATAACCCAACAACCCGAAGAGTCATCCTGACAGTTCTGGAATCGATTCTTGACCAAAAAGAATCAAATCGTCGATTGTCTGGATGAAGAAGCCATTGCCGCCTTCAGACACAGTGTCAAGGACGAATAGCTCGCACGATAGCTCAGCCATGATAAGCCGAAAACAATGGCAGCTCTTACCGCCTTGATGACTCGCTTTTGTGCAGGAGAAGACAACTGGCTTGCCTGTAAAAGCACCAACCCACAAACAACCGGTACCTCCGAAGTCCGGGACGGAATCGGAAAGACATGACACAACAAAAACAAGCGTCATCATAACGACGGCGAAGCCGATGAGACGGCAGTAAATTCCAGATTCTGCAACCCGAAGTCTGGATCACGGAAGAAGCCTTCTAAAGGAAACCACGATGGTCCTTCCAAACTGGATGCAATCTTGGACAGACCCTACCAGATCCATGGCACGTCAGAGAAGCCCGCCAATCACTCCAACCGTAACTGTTGAGTGATTAAACAGGCTGGCAAGCTCATAGCCGAAGACTCTTTCAAAAGCCCTCGAAGTGAGGACGATGAGGAACCCCGCATGCCGAATAGTGGAGGCCAAAAACCCTTCCCTTCTGAAGTCAAGACGGTGAACATGATCTATGCCACCCATATACCAAGGAAGGAACAGAAGCGCGCGCTACATGATGTGTATGCCGTCGAGCCCATAGCATCGAAGTTCAACCCATGGTCAACATGCCTGATCACCTTCAACCACAGGGACTACCCGATTAGTATCCGTCATGGAGGATCGGCGACCCTCGTGCTCGACCCCATTGTCGATCGGTACCACCTCACGAGAGTCCTAATGGACGGAGGCAGTAGCCTCAATCTGATTTACGCAGACACTATGAGGAAAATGGGGATCGATCCATCAAGGATCAAACCCAGTAACACCACCTTCAAGGGGGTTATTCCAGGAGTGGAGGCCCGTTGCACGGGCACAATGACTCTCGAAGTAGTATTTGGGTCACAAGACAACTGCGAAATTCAATGACGTCCCACATTATGCATACCTCAAGCTGAAGATGCCTTGTCCGGCAGGCGTCATAACGATCAACGGCAACACAGGGCGCTCACTTCGGACCGAGGAACATACTGATGTCTACTACACAACCTTTCTTCTTGTAGACTTGTATTGGGCCTGCAAGCGTAGAGTTTTGTACGACATTAGCAAATTTCCCTCAAGTCGATGACCTAAGGTTTATCAATCCATGGGAGGTGTAGGATGAATATGGTCCCTCTCAACCAACCCTGCTGTCGGTGTACTAAGGTAGGGGTACCCTAGTACCCCAACTTGTGCACGGGCAGCGGCAGCTCCCCGCGGCAGGGTTCACCACGCGCTTGCCGGAGACCTTCCTGCCCCTTATCTAGCCATTCAAAAACAAAGTATACAAGACAGAAGACCAAGACCCCGGCAAGAGGAGCTTGCCGGGAAGGCCGTCCCAGGCTCGAGATTGCTTAACTAGCACGAGGCCCTGGCAAGAGGAGCTTGTCAGGACGAATAGAAGATTTTATCTTAGAAGACCCGGCAAGGGCTCGGGGAGCGGCAAGCTTCCGGGCCCGGCAAGGTCGAGATCCCCGGCAAGGTGCTTGCCGGGGGAGGTGCGCTGTGTGCCCGCGCTCCAGCTCATCGGCCCACGCGTCGCCCTGGGGCCACTCCTGGGACGCGTGGCGGATGGCTGTGCAGCCTGGGGGACACGGTGGCACTCCACGGCAGTGGATCCATCGCCGTGGCAGACGGAGACGCAACGGCGGGAGCTTTTGAGGTCGACGGCGACGGGCATTAAATGCCCTTGTCCCCCACTGTTAAAGTAGGTATAGACCACTGTTCTGTACTGTAGCTCCACTGTTCCCGCACTATTACAACTACCACCTCTTTTACATTTTTACCCCTTTCTCCTACGTTGACACCTGTCGGTGACCCCTTGCACTATAAAAGGAGGCCCATGCACAACGGGGAGGGGGTTCGAAACCTAAATTACTCTCACGCACGGTGTAGCTGCTTCTTCAAGCTCCCGAGCGCTCAACTCAATACACAACCAAGCAGGAGTAGGGTTTTACGCATCCGTGCGGCCCGAACCTGGGTAAAACTGCCCGCGCGTCTGCCTCGATCTGCTCTTCGTGCTCCCTCCGCCCTCGTACCGCACAGACAAGGGGCTCCGGTCCCATAGGTGTTCGTGGCGGACAGTTTCCCCCGACATCTTTGGCGCGCCAGGTAGGGGGCGTCGAGGTTGTGCGAACCTGATCCGGCGTTCGCGCGGGCGCAATCTTCATTAACCTCTCCAGCTTCATCAACAACTTCATCAGCGACAACTCCATGGCCCCGAAGAAGAAGCCCTCGGAGGTCGGAGGCCCGTCCGCGTCTCACCCGCCGCCACCAGAGCCAACGGTGGGCGGGGGAGACGCCGTCGGAAGGGTGGTTGCCGGCGAGGACACTCACGGTGCCACCAGATCCAAGAACAAGACGGATGACCGGACTTCGGTCTCCGTGGACGCGCCGCGTCCATCACAGCACACAACGACCCCGCAGCGCCATACCACGGGAGGTGGTATCCGCTTGCTGGGACAAGGCCATGCTGGAGGTTCGCGGGACGCCCCGCACCCCCGTCCGGGCACAAGCAAAGCGAAGGCGCCGGCGCGGGACCCCGCTCCTTCTAACGTTGTTAGAAGTCCGAGCGTATCCCGCTCCTCGCACCGCTCGCCCGCGTTCCCCACTACTCCGGCAGAAGCGCTCGCAAGGGCGCAGCTGCTCCTCGATTTTCCTCCAGCGGCCGACAAGGCCGAGGAATGGAGGGCCACTATCCGGAGCCTGATAGACTTCGCCAACAACGACTCTCCGCAGCAGCCGTCGGCCTCGCGGCCGCGGCAGGCTGAGAAGACGAAGGCTATCGGCGACAAGACCGCCGGGGGTGCGACAAGCGTGCACTCCCCGCCGCAGAAGCAGAAGACGCCGCCCCGCCGGAACAATCCCGACGACGGCTCCACAGCCTCGTCGGACCCGCGGGCCCGTAGGGACCAGCGCCAGGTCCTCGACGACCGGCGAGATGAAGACGCTCGGACCACGATCGAGCGCCGCCGAGAAGCTCGGCGACAATCCGACAAGAGAGCTGGGAACACTGTCGACGCACCCGCGCCCGGTGAACCAGGCGACTTGCCGTACGCGGCAGGCTGCCCTGCGTTCACCCGCGAGCTGCGGCGCGTCCAGTGGCCCAGCATGAAGAACTTTAAGCCCGACGTACCGGAGAAGTACGACGGCAAGACGCACCCCTCGGAGTTTCTCAGCGTCTACACTATAGCAGTGCAAGCTGCCGGGGGGCGCGACGAGAAGATCCTAGCCAACTACTTCCCGCTCGTGCTGAAGCCGAACGTCCGTTCGTGGCTCATGCACTTGCCGGAAGGCTCTATCTCTTCTTGGGCCGACCTCTGCCATCAGTTTGTTGGCGCCTTCACCGGCGGCCACAAACCCCATGGCCAGGAGAGCGATCTCCACATTTTGGCCCAGAAGGAAGGCGAACCCCTGCGCAAGTATATCCAACGTTTCAGCCGGGTACAGCACAACATCCCCGACGTTCACCCTGCTGTGGTTATCAGCGCGTTCCATCAGAACGTGCGTAACCGCCGCATGCGTGAGGAGATGGCGATGACCAAGATCAGGGACGTCAGCGAGCTCTACGCTCTTGCCGACAAGTGCGCCCGTGCAGAAGAGGGGAGGAAACTCCCCGGGGAGGATGCCGGCGCAGGGGGAAGCGACAGCGACGACGCCGCCCCGGCAAAGAAGAGCCGGCGGCGGAACAACAGGAAGAAGGGCAAGAAGGAAGTGCTTGCCGTCGAGAAGTCCGGCAAGGAGGCCCCCGCCAAGCAAACGCAGGCCGGCGGCTCCGGCAAGGAGCCTGCCCCTGCGGCGGCGGCCGACAAGCCGGGTAGCTCCGACAAGCAATACTGTAAGATTCACCGCACCAAGGGTCACGATCTCTCCAACTGCAAGCGCGTCGAGTATCTCGTCGAGCAGCAAAAAGCTGAGTACGAGAGGCGCGACAAGGAGAAGGCCCAAGGTGGCGGGGAAGAGCCCAGCAAGAAGCGGCCATTCAATGGCCGGGGAGGACGCCGCGGCAAGGCTAAGCAGCGGCAAGGAGATCGACCTCCCCGGGGCCGCGACAACGACGAAGACGACGATGAAGACATGGAGGACGACGAGAACAGCGAGCAGGAGTTCCAGAAGGCCACGGAGGTCCTGTGCGTCGACGGTGGCGCCTCTCTGCACACCTCCCACCGCCAGCTGAAACAGTGGGTGCGTGAGGTGAATGCAGCGGAGCCGCCCGTGGAGTCGCGCAGGCTCCTCAAATGGTCCAGCACGCCCATCATTTTTGACCTCGAGGATCACCCTGACCGCACCACGGCGGTCGGGTGCTTGCCGATGCTGGTTTCCCCCACCATCCGCAACCTCAAGGTCACCAAAATGTTGGTTGACGGCGGGGCCGGGCTGAACTTGATCTCCTCTGCTGTGATCAAGAAACTCCAGATTCAGGACGGCGAGCTCGAAGAGACCGGTTCATTCCAAGGAATCAACCCGGGAAGGAGCAAGCCCAAGGGAAAGATTACTCTGCCGGTGACCTTTGGCGGGGAGCTCAACTTCAGGACTGAGCGCATCACTTTTGACGTTGCCGATATTCCATTGCCCTACAATGGAATACTCGGCCGTCCCGCCCTCGCCAAGTTCATGGCGGCTTCCCACTACGCCTACAACGTGCTGAAGATGCCGGGGCCGATAAGCGTCATCACTGTCCACAGCGACAAGAAAGATGCGCTTATTTGCGCCGACAAGATTTACCGGGATGCGGCAGCTGCAGCCGAGAAGGATACTCTTGCCGCTGAAGCTCCCGGGGGGAAGAAGACGAAGACTAAGTCCGGCAAGTGCTCTGGGACCCACTCCGGCAACCGCACCTCTTCGGAGTGCTGCGTCGCCGCCGAGGACGTTCCATCGAGCTCCACCGGCAAGAGCAAGAAAGGAATGGCTGCTCCTCCGGCAACCAAGAAGGTGTCCGCAAAGGAGGATGGCACTGGTGGTACCTTCACCATCAGTGCCACCCTTGACAGCAAATAGGAAAGCGCGCTCGTCGCCTTCCTGCGGGCGAATGTCGATGTGTTTGCTTGGCAACCATCTGACATCCCCGGTGTTCCCAGGAAGGTGATTGAGCACAAGCTTGCTGTCTGTCCTCATGCGCGGCCCATCAAGCAAAAAGTAAGGAAGCAAGCCGTGGAGCGCCAAGAGTTCATCAACGAGGAGATCAAGAAACTAGAGGCAGCAGGCCTAGTTAGAGGTGTGATCCATCCGACGTGGTTGGCAAACCCGGTCGTCGTGCGCAAAGCTAACGGGAAGTGGAGACTGTGTATAGACTTCACTGATGTCAATAAAGCATGTCCCAAGGATCCCTTCCCTCTGCCGCGCATTGACCAGATCGTTGACTCCACCGCCGGATGTGAGCTACTCTGTTTTCTTGATGCATACTCAGGCTATCACCAGATTTTCATGGCCAAGGAAGATGAGGAGAAGACTGCATTTATCACTCCATGTGGCACTTACTGCTTTATCCGCATGCCATTTGGACTGAAGAATGCAGGCTCAACTTTTGCAAGGGTAGTGTACACTGCTTTTGAGCCACAAATCCACAGGAATGTACAAGCCTACATGGATGATATCGTGGTGAAGAGCAAGAGCAAAGAAACACTGATTCAAGACTTGGAAGAAACGTTTCAGAACCTGCGCAGGATACAACTCAAGCTGAACCCCGAGAAGTGCGTCTTTGGAGTTCCCTCCGGCAAGCTTCTCAGGTTCTTTGTATCACAGAGGGGGATTGAAGCCAACCCCGACAAGATCAAAGCCATCGAGCAGATAGAAGCTCCAAAGCGCGTCAAGGATGTCAGAAGGCTTGCAGGTTGCGTTGCTGCCCTCAGTAGGTTCATTTCAAAATCCGCAGAACGCGCCCTACCTTTCTTCAAAATCTTGAAAAAGGCAGGTCCCATGAAGTGGACTACGGAAGCGGAGGCGGCGTTGCAGGATTTGAAACGGTACCTGTCCTCCACTCCTATACTTGTCGCACCTAAACCACAGGAAAAGTTGTTGCTATACTTAGCGGCAACCAACCAGGTGGTTAGTGCTGCGTTAGTAGCGGAGAGGGAGTCCGACGAGGAGTCAGCATCACCGGCAAGCGAATCTAGCGACAAGCAGGGGGCTGTCCCGACAAGCTCTGGCCCCGACAAGGAAGACTCTGCGCAGGAACAAGGAGAGGTGCGGAAGAAGATGGTGCAGCGCCCAGTGTATTTTGTAAGTTCCCTTCTCCAGGGAGCTAGATCAAGGTACTCTGGTGTGCAAAAATTGCTTTTCGGCCTCCTCATGGCTTCGAGAAAGCTGCGCCACTACTTCCAAGCCCATGAGATAACGGTGGTCACTCGCTTTCCATTGAAGAGGATATTGCACAATCCAGAGGCAACAGGCAGGATCGTCGAGTGGGCACTGGAACTGTCAAGCTTCGGACTCAAGTTTGAAAGTACTTCAACCATACAGAGCCGAGCTTTGGCAGAATTCATTGCTGAATGGACCCCAACGCCCGACGAGGAAGTTCCAGAAACAAGTGTACCCGTACAAGAAGCTACAAGTGAATGGGTAATGTATTTTGATGGTGCCTTCTCGCTGCAAGGCGCCGGTGCCGGTGTGGTGCTCATCGCGCCCACCGGAGAGCACCTCAAATATATTATCCAGATGCACTTTCCCAGGGAGCAAGCAACAAACAACACTGCAGAATATGAAGGCTTGCTTGCCGGCCTCAGGATTGCGGCCGAACTTGGGATCAGAAAGCTGATTGTGCGGGGAGATTCTCAGTTGGTGGTCCGACAAGTTAACAAAAGCTATCAGAGTCCTTTGATGGAAGCATATGTCGATGAAGTGAGAAAGCTTGAAGAGCACTTTGAAGGTTTGCAGATGGAGCACGTCCCAAGAGCCCAAAATGAGATTGCAGATGGCCTTTCAAAGTGCGCCGCAATGAAGTTACCTGTGGAACCAGGGACCTTTTTGCTCAAGCTGACTCAACCATCAGTTACACCATCAATTGGACAGTCCAAGAAGAGAAAGTTGGTCTCCGGCGACTACTTGCCGGCGGATCTTCTTGAACCCGCCGCCAAGGTTCCCAGGATCAACGACAACGCTGAGGAACAGTTTGCTCCTGCAAGCCCTCGGGCTTGTGCAGTTGAAGCAAGTGTTCCCGACAAGCCTCGCCCCGGCGAGCTTGCCGGGGGACCGTCAGCTCCGACAGGACCAGAGGTCTTTGCCGTAGAAGCTGGGGTTCCCGCAGCGGCCCTCGAGCCTTTAGTCCTTGCCGTCGAGCCCCGGGCTCCGGCATGGGCACAGCAGATCGTCCGTTTTCTGCAAATTGGAGAACTTCCCGACGACCCTCAAGAGATAGAGAAGATAACCAGGCAGTCAAGTATGTATCAGTTTGTGGATAACGAGCTGTACAGAAGAAGACTCAATGGTGTCAGGTTGAAGTGCATCTCCAGGGAAGATGGACAGAAGCTGTTGGCAGAAATACACGGAGGCATATGCGGCCACCACATTGGCGCAAGGGCACTTGCCGGGAAAGCTTTCCGGCAAGGGTTCTTTTGGCAAGAAGCCCTCCAAGATGCAACTGCACTAGTAACCAAGTGTGAAGCGTGCCAGTTCCATGCGAAACAAATTCATCAGCCAGCTCAAGCTCTCCAAACAATCCCTTTGTCATGGCCCTTCTCGGTCTGGGGGCTCGATATCCTCGGCCCTTTCCCTCGCGCCGTCGGGGGCTTTGAGTACTTGTACGTTGCAATCGACAAGTTCACAAAGTGGCCAGAAGTGGAGCCAGTGAGAAAGGTGACAGCACAGTCAGCGGTCAGGTTCTTCAGGTCGATTGTTTGCCGTTTCGGGATCCCTAACAGGATCATCACCGACAACGGTACGCAATTCACTAGTCGCACCTTCATGCAGTACGTCCAAGACCTTGGCGCCAAGGTCTGTTTCGCTTCTGTTGCTCACCCGAGGAGCAACGGCCAAGCGGAGAGGGCAAATGCTGAAGTGCTGCGCGGACTCAAGACGAGGACCTTTGACAGGCTGCACAAGAAAGGAAAGAATTGGATAGAGGAGCTCCCGGCGGCTCTTTGGTCAATCAGAACGACACCAAATCGAGCCACCGGACAGACACCTTTTGCTCTGGTCTATGGAGCAGAAGCAGTTCTCCCCACGGAACTCGTATACGGATCTCCTCGAGTGCTCGCTTATGATGAGCTCGAGCAAGAGCAACTGCGGCAAGATGACGCACTGCTCCTTGAGGAGGGACGTCTCCAGGCTGCTGTACGAGCTGCTCGATACAAGCAAGCTTTGCGCCGCTACCATAGCCGCAAAGTCAAAGCCAGGAGTCTCGAGGAAGGCGACCTTGTTCTTCGGCGTGTTCAGTCCGCCAAGAATTCCAACAAGTTGACGCCGAAGTGGGAAGGCCCTTATCGGGTGAGACAAGTTACGAGGCCCGGCGCTGTCCGCCTCGAGACCGAAGAAGGCTTACCGGTGAGCAACTCCTGGAACATAGAGCATCTTCGCAAGTTTCACCCCTAAGGCGCGGTTGCCGTGATCCGCTCCGGCAACCACCTTTTGTACAAGCCTTGCCGCTGTTGCATGTAACCCTTTGTACAAAGCCGGGCGCAGACCCCGTGCATCAGTAAAGATTTCGTGTTTTCGCATCGATTGCCTTTCGCATGCTTCTCTTTGCTATTTGCATGTTTTATTTGGCATTTGATGCAACACTTAGACATTCGGTAAGCACTATTACGCCGAAAGGCAATATGCTTTTTCCCTCTCCCTTTCCTTTTCTCTTAAACAGAAGGAACGTTCCTCGCGCACAAGTTTGCCGGGGGGGAAGGAGATGGAGGAGGAACTAAGTGCTGTTCAAGTAAGAAGAGCCTTACCGGAAAGCAAACAGCATGAGCAAGCATATGAAAGATAAGTTGTTAGAATTTGACCAGTTCAAATTTTAAATTTTTGGTTGTCTTCCTTGAACGATCACACTTTGTATGGAAAACCTGTGCGCGGAGGAACCTACCCGTGGCTTGCCGCACCCTTATCTTGTCTTCGAGTCCACTCAACGATTTAAGTGAGCTGCGACAAGTGTCGCGCCCTTGCTTCGTTTCCGAGTACACTCAGCAAGCTAAGTGCGTTGCGACTTGCTGCGGCGAGGTTGCTTGCCGGCGAGGACCTTGGCCAGCAGGCTGCTCAGGGTCCAGCGCTCAGCGCTCGCGGCAAGGGCCCTTTGCCGGCAAGCTCCCCGGGAGCGTAGGGTGACAAACATACAAAGTCAAAGATGGGAACAAGGAAGATAACATTGCACTGATTGATTGAAGTAAAGCAAATATCTTACAAGGATAACTTGTCGCAATGGACTAATGAGTTCATAACATAATGTGCAGCAACGAAAAGATAAAGATAAATGGGGCCCTAGTCTACGCGGTCGCCCTCCTTCCTGCCAAGCTTTGCCACCTTGGCGATGATATGGCCGACCTGCTCCTTCAGGGCCTCCGTGTCCGCATCTGCCGGCAAGCTGCGAAGAACGTTCGTGAGGTTGATCCCCGGGTTGCGGAACACGATCTTCGTCAAGACCCGCTCCAGAGTTCCTGCGCAGAGGCGGCGCGACTCCTCGGCCAGCTGCGCGGGGATGCGGTTCCGGAGACCTGCAAGGGCCGGAGCGACGCCTCTGAAGAAGAGGCTGAGCTTGGCGCTGTGCGGGAGGTCTGGATCCGGCGAGTAGATAAGATGTTCGACCTTCAAAGCAAGCAACTCCTGGTCAATGTTGGATGCAGAAGAAACCAGCTCTTCGGTCCACACCTCGATAGTCTGCCGGAAGAGCTCGGAGGCCTTGTTAACGCTCTCCATCAAGGTTCGCTCCTTGCGGAGCTCATCCTTCAGCTTTGCCTCCTGGGCCCGGGCAGCATCAAGCGATTCCTTCAGGGTGGTGACCTTCAGCTCCAAGTCTTCAATGGAATCCTTGGCGGCCTTCAGCTCGTCACCCCTCTGGGACAAACTCACCTGGAGCTCTGAGTTGGTGTGAGCATCCTTCTCGCGCTCCAGGATGAGCGCGGCGACCTTCTCGGCGCTCACCTTCACCGCCTTCTCCAGTTGTTCAACCTTGGCGGCAAGCTCCTTCTTGGCGTCTTCCGCGGCAACCGCGGCGGCTTTCGCCTCCTTCAGCTCCCCGCCAAGGGCAGCCTCGCGAGCGGCAAGGTCCTCCTCATGGGAGTCGAGATCCACCTTCCGCTGCGCGAGCTCTCCTTCTCGCCGGGACATCTCCACCCCGGCGAGCCGTTGCTGTTCTTCAGCCTCGGCTTTCTCCAAAAGCCACTCTTGATATTCACCGGCGAGACGCTCGCGCTCCTCCGCCACCTCGCGGAGGCCCGCCTTGTGGGCAGCGCTGAGCTCCGCCGCACGCTTCTCCATTTCGGCGGCGGCCTGGGCAGCAAGGGCTTCCCGGGAGGCAAGCTTCGCCTGCCTGGCCCGGTAAAGGGCCAGGAGTTGGTGGAGAAGCTTCTCCTCCTCGGGCCCATCTCCTTCGCCGGGCGCCTCGACGACTGTCAGACCCGCGGAGGCGAGGACTTCTCCGTCAAACGCCTCGCCCTCCGCGGGAGCTCTTGATGAAGACCCCCAAGGCACCTGGATAAAGACGCCATTGGGGGCACGAAGATAGTACGCCTGCTTCTCGCCGGTGGAGGGGCCGGCGGCCGGTGTAGCATCCGGTGCTCCCGCCACCTCCGGGTCGGCGGTGCGGTCGCCGTCCCCCTCCCCGGTCGCGGCGTCAGCGGCCGGAGTGGTCTCCTGCGCGGCCGGCTCGGTGGCCTCGGTCGCCTCCTCGGTGGCCTCGGCCATCTCCACGACGACGGGAACGTCATCGCCGCCGCCCTGCGCGCCCTCCTCATCCTCGATATTGATGACCTCGGTCTCCATCGGCGCGGGAGGAGGAGGAGGAAGATCTAGGAGAAGAAGAAAAAGAAGTTCAAAATCAAGCAAAGATCCAAAAAGAAGCAAAGTCAAGAAAACCAAGTACAGAACGTACCTTGGCGGACGTCCTCTGCGGCGGGCTCCCTTGCCGGGGAGCTCGGCCTTGGCGGAGTGGCCGTCCTCGCCGGGCTGCTCGCCCTTGGCGGGGTACTCTGCCTTGGCGGAGTACCCGCCCTTGGCGGAGCGCTCTCCCTTGCCGGAGAGTTTTGCCTTGCCGGGGACGGCGGGGCCTGCAGCTCCTCGGTGACGGTCTCCGGGCGCTCTTCCCGCTGCGGCTCCACCTCTGCACAAGAGAAGATAGAAGAACCAAGACATTCAAAAAAAAAAAAAGAGAGAGATCAAAGCCCTAAGCGCGCCCCGACGAGCAAAAACAGTAAACCTCTAACTTACGCTGGGGGCTGCGCTGGGGGCTGCTCCCCGGAGCGGCACTCGGGTCCGGCAAGCTCGGCTCCGGCGCGATCCCTGCTTCCGCGACGGATGGGTCTTCTACGACCTCAACTGTGGGCACCCTGACCCTCTTCGCGCGCTGCTCCAAGGTCCTGCAATCACAAGCAACAAGCAAAGTCAAGCGTCAGCAACAATCGAGATATAAAAATCAAGAAGGAGTAAGGTCTCGGGTCCTTACTCTTGGTCCTCCTCGTCGTCCTCGCTCAGCGCGGAGAAGTCAAACTCCACGGTGGGCGCGTTAGCGCGAGGAGCGGAGGATGAAGATTCCCTCGCGCGTTTCGGGGCCACCGGGGCTGGGGGCTGCGTAGGCCCAGCCCCTGTGGTGGCCGGCGCCCGAGAAGTGGGCGGAGCAGCTGCACCGCTCCGAGAAGATCCTTGCCGGCTCGGTGCCGGCCTGCGGGACGCCTCCGTCGTGGTCCGCGCGCGCGGGGCCTCTGCCGTGGCCGGCACGCCGGTCGCCCTTGGCACGGCTTGGCTCGGCCGGGGAGCTGCCCGGCGAGCTGGCTGTTGCCGGGGCGCTCGCGCCTGCTCCCCCGTCGCCGCCTTGCGGAGACGCTTCAATGGGGACTGCTTCGGGCTCGCCGGGGGCGGGGAGCTCTCCGACGAGGAGAGGTCGTCGGCGTAGAGCTCGGTGGATCCGCCGGTGTCTTCCTCCTCCCCCTCCTCTCCCTCGGCCAGTTCGCTGGCCCCAGCGCCTTGCACTGCGGGCCCCTTCCCCTTGGTGGCCCCGCTTCGTCCGGCGCCTTCGCTCCTCGCGGCACCCCTGCTTCCTCCGGCTGTGCCCTCCATTGCCGCGGCCTCCGTCGCGATCCCATTGATCCCGGAGTGCCTCAGCGAAGGGACCCCGGCGAGCGCGTCGGGAGGGAGCTCTAGCAGCTTGCGAATCTCCTCCTTATCCGCCTGGCTGGAGGCATCCGCGGCTTCCGCCTCCGCGGGTGTGTATCCAAAGTTTCCCGCCGCCGCGGCTGCGGCGACTTCTTCAGCGCGAGAAGCCATGTAAGCAATCTCTTGGTCGGTGGTGGCCCGCGTGTGCAGCTTGAGATCGTCCGTCTTCTCCAACACCTCCACAAGGTTGTCGTAGAACTCGAGGACGTCGATAGGCTTGGGCGCAATCCACGTGCGCTCCAATCCATGAGAGTCGCACGCGGGCATCATAGCGACAAGGCGATCCCGGGCGCTGCTGGCGCAGAGCGGCACCACTCCCCGGGGAGCACGGAAGTACTCGGGGTGTGCCGGGTCGAACTTGAAAAGTTCCCTGACCATACCCCGCAGCTCGAGTGTTGTGAAGTTAAAATTGAGGCCGGGGCGCAGCCTCATGATGTCTGCCGGGCCGCCGTATTGCCACGCCGGCCTTTTCCGGTCTTGGAGGGGGGCGATCCGGCGACGAAGAAAGTCCGCGCCCACTTCAGCGACAGACAGCGGCGCCATCCGAAGACGAAGGATTCTGACGAGAGCGATATCCAGCTTGGAATCGTCGGAATCGAAATTACTCCAATCCCTGCCGCGCACGATGGGCGATGTGCGCGGCGCGGTGAAGTGTTGCGGCCGCTCCTCGACGACCCAGCACCACTCCGCACGCCACTCTTCCCACTTGCCGCGGAGCTCCCCCGGCAAGTAGGCTGATTTCTTATTCAGCCTAAACACCCAAGAGATTCCTCCGGAGAGGGGGGCGTCGGCCTCTACTCTGGTGATGAAAAAGTGCCTAAAGAGGGCTACGTTGGGCTGGATTCCTACGAAGTTTTCGCACATGTGTGCGAAAACGGACATGGTGAGGATGGCGTTGGGAGTGAAGTCGAGGAGGTGGAGGCCATAAGTATTCATGATATCGCAGAAAAAGTTTGAGAAGGGAGGGCACAGACCGCAGTGGAAGAAGGCTGCGAAAAAGTAATACCCGCCGGGGTAGTGGTCCTTGGCGACGGCCGGGTAGACGCGCGTGCGGGGGTGCGCTGGGGTCTCCTTGGCCCAGAACAAATAATATTTGTTCCAAAGCTCCCGCACGCCGAGCTTCGGCGCGAAGACAATGTGCTCCTTCCGGTACGCGGCGAGCTTCGCCGCCTGATCTGACTTCTCCCGCTTGGACTTCTCCGACTTCGCCTTGTCGGTCTTTGGGGCCATGGCGGACGCGGTGGAAGGAAGGGGACGAAGAGCTTGGTGGTGGCGGAGGAGTAGAGGCAAAGCGCAGAGGAATCTAAGGAAGAATACGATGGCAATGAGTGCGCAGGGAGGGGAACCGCGCCGCTCTCTCTGCTTTTATGGGAGAGTGGGGGGCGTTTCGCCCTTCCCATTAAAGAAATCGTGGGCACGTCCCATCCCACGGCGCCGCAATCGACGCGTGCCGTTGCCGTGGGGTGCGGCGGATATGGAAGTGGATTCGGCGCGCCGCGGGCCGCGGGTGCCCGTGCACTGTTTTGGGCCTGGCCCAACAGCGCTCGGCACCGTGTGTGGCCCAGGCCCGGGGGCTCCTGTCGGTGTACTAAGGTAGGGGTACCCTAGTACCCCAACTTGTGCACGGGCAGCGGCAGCTCCCCGCGGCAGGGTTCACCACGCGCTTGCCGGAGACCTTCCTGCCCCTTATCTAGCCATTCAAAAACAAAGTATACAAGACAGAAGACCAAGACCCCGGCAAGAGGAGCTTGCCGGGAAGGCCGTCCCAGGCTCGAGATTGCTTAACTAGCACGAGGCCCTGGCAAGAGGAGCTTGTCAGGACGAATAGAAGATTTTATCTTAGAAGACCCGGCAAGGGCTCGGGGAGCGGCAAGCTTCCGGGCCCGGCAAGGTCGAGATCCCCGGCAAGGTGCTTGCCGGGGGAGGTGCGCTGTGTGCCCGCGCTCCAGCTCATCGGCCCACGCGTCGCCCTGGGGCCACTCCTGGGACGCGTGGCGGATGGCTGTGCAGCCTGGGGGACACGGTGGCACTCCACGGCAGTGGATCCATCGCCGTGGCAGACGGAGACGCAACGGCGGGAGCTTTTGAGGTCGACGGCGACGGGCATTAAATGCCCTTGTCCCCCACTGTTAAAGTAGGTATAGACCACTGTTCTGTACTGTAGCTCCACTGTTCCCGCACTATTACAACTACCACCTCTTTTACATTTTTACCCCTTTCTCCTACGTTGACACCTGTCGGTGACCCCTTGCACTATAAAAGGAGGCCCATGCACAACGGGGAGGGGGTTCGAAACCTAAATTACTCTCACGCACGGTGTAGCTGCTTCTTCAAGCTCCCGAGCGCTCAACTCAATACACAACCAAGCAGGAGTAGGGTTTTACGCATCCGTGCGGCCCGAACCTGGGTAAAACTGCCCGCGCGTCTGCCTCGATCTGCTCTTCGTGCTCCCTCCGCCCTCGTACCGCACAGACAAGGGGCTCCGGTCCCATAGGTGTTCGTGGCGGACAGTTTCCCCCGACACCTGCAACCAAATAACAAAGAACCTCTTGTGTCCCCAACACACCCAATACAATGGTAAATTGTATAGGTGCACTAGTTCGGCAAAGAGATGGTGATACAAGTGTAATATGGATGGTAGATATAGGTTTTGTAATCTAAAAATATAAAAATAGCAAGGTAGCAAGTAAGAAATGTGAGTAAAAACGGTATTGCAATGCTTGAAAATAAGGCCTAGGGTTCATACTTTCACTAGCGCAAAATATCTCGACAATGATGACATAATTGGATCATATAACAATCCCTCAACATGCAACGAACAATCACTCCAAAGTCCATATCACGGAGAACATAAGATGAAATTTCTTGTAGGGTATGAAACCACCTCAAAGTTATTCTTTCTGATCAATCTGTTGGGCTATTCTATAAGTGTCACAAACAACCCTAGAGTTCGTACTAAAATAACACCACATGACACACATCAATCAACTCTAATGTCACCTAGATACTTCAATGTCACCACAAGTATCCGTGGGTCAATTATACGATATGCATCACACAATCTCAGATTCATAATATTCAATCCAACACAAAGAACTTCAAGAGCATCTTGAGATTTCTATCAGAGAAAGGAATAGGAAAACGCGTACCAACCCCTATGCATAGATTACCCCAATGGCATCATGGGAATCCGCAAGTTGATAACCAAAACATACATCAAGTGCATCAATAGAACATTTCATTGTCACCATGGATATCCCATCACAAGACATACATCAAGTGGATCAGTAGAACATCCCATTGTCACCATGGATATCCCATCACAAGACATACATCAAGTGCTCTCACATCCAAAAGATTCAATCCAACATAACAAAACCTCAAAGGAAAAGACTCTATTCATCAGAAGGTAGAGAGGGAAGAACACCACAAGATCAAACTATAATAACAAACATCGCGGTATATCAAGATTGTGCCAAATCTAGAACACGAGGGAGAGAGATAAAGCACATAGCTACTGGTACAAACCTTCAGCCCCGAGGGTGAACTACTCCCTCCACGTCATGGAGGCTGTCGGGGTGAAGAAGATGGCCTCTGGTGATGATTTCTCCCTCCGGCAGTGTGCCCGAACGGGGTCCCAAGATGTTTTTCGTGGCTACGGAGGCTTGCGGCGGCGGAACTTCTGATCTAGGTTCATTTCTGGGGGGTTCCGGATTTATAGGAATTTTTGGGGTCGGTCTCACGTCAGGGGGACACTCGAGGGGCTGATACGTCTCCAACGTATATTTTTTTCCATCTTATTATATTATCTACTCCCTCCGTCCCATAATATAAGAACATTTTTCACACTAGTGTAGTGTTAGAAACGTTCTTATATTTTGGGACAGAGGGAGTATCTTGGATGTTTTATATCCATTTATATGCTATTTTATGTGATTTTTGGGATTAACCTATTAACCCAGAGCCCAGTGCTAGTTTCTAATTTTTTCAAGTTTTTGAGTTTCACAGAAAAGGAATATCAAACGGAATCCAAATGGAACGAAACTTTACGGAGATTTTTCTTTGACCAGAAGACACTAGATGGACTTGGAGTAAACGCCAGGGATCTGCGAGGAGGCCACAAGGGTGGAGGGCGCGCCCAGGGGGTAGGACGCGCCCCCTACCTTGTGGGTCCCTCATGCCTCCCCTGACCTACTTCTTTCGCCTATAAATTCACATATATTCAAGAAACATCAGAACATCCATGGAAACCACTTTTCCGCCATTGTAACCTTCTATTCTCGTGAGATTCCATCTGGAGGCATTTTTCCGATACTCTACTGGAAGGGCAATCAACCACGGAGGGCATCTACATCAACCCTATTGCCCTTCCGATGAAGTGTGAGTAGTTTACCACAGACCTATGGGTCCATAGCTAGTAGCTAGATGGCTACTTCTCTCTCTTTGTTCTTCAATACCATGTTCTCCTCGTTGTTCTTGGACATATATCTGATGTAATCTTCTTTTGCGGTGTGTTTGTTAAGATTCGATGAATTGTGGGTTTATGATCAGATTATCTATGAATAATATTTGAGTTTCTTTTGAATTCTTTTATGCATGATCTAATACCTTAGTAATTCTATTCGAACTATCAGTTTGGTTTGGCCAACTACATTGGTTTTTCTTGCAATGGGGAAGTGCTTTGCTTTGGGTTCAATCTTATTGTGCTCAATCCCAATGACAGAAAGGGACATGACATGTATTGTATTGTTGCCATCGAGGATAACAAGATGGGGTTTTCATCATATTGCTTGAGTTAATTCCGGTACATCATGTAATCTTGCTTAATGCATTATTATGTTCTTATGAACTTAATACTCTAGATGCAGAATCATTTCGGTCGATGTGTGGAGTTATAGTAGTAGATGCATGCAGGAGTTGGTCTACTTGTCACGGACGTGATGCCTATATTCATGATCATTGACATAGATGTCGTTATAATTATTCACTCTTCTATCAATTGCTTGACAGTAATTTGTTCACCCATCGTAATACTTGCTATCATGAGAGAAGCCTCTAGTGAAACCTATGGCCCCCGGGTCTATTTTACATCTTATAAGTTTCAGATCTACTATTTTGCAATCTTTTACTTTTCAATCTATAAACCAAAAACCCAAAAAATATTTACTTTACTAGTTCATCTATCTCTACCAGATCTCACTTTTGCAAATAACCTAGAAGGGATTGACAACCCCTTTATAGCGTTGGGTGCAAGTATGTTATTTGTTTGTTCTTGTATTTAGCAACTTGTGTTTAATCCCCTACTGGATTGATACCTTGGTTCTCAAAACTGAGGGAAATACTTACTCTACTTTGCTGCATCACCCTTGCCTCTTCAAGGGAAAAATCAATGCAAGCTCAAGAGGTAGCAGGAAGAATTTCTGGCGCCGTTGCCGGGGAGATCTACGCCAAGTTAAGTCAAGATTTGTCTTCTTTCAACTCGCAAATCTCTGGTGCCATTGAGATCTATGTCAAGTCAAGACCCACAAGGTACCCTGCATTAAACTCTCATCTCTTGCATTTACATTATTTGCCATTCGCCTCTCGTTTTCCTCTCCCCCACTTCTAGAATGATATTCGAAAAGGTTTGCCTTTACTTAGCCCTTCTTTTGTTCGTCTTGTTCGCTTGCTTTTTGTGTGCTTTTGTTTTGGATTGCTTGCTTTGTCACGATGGCTCAGTAAAATATCAAATTATGTGATATTTCCAACACTAATAATAATGATTTTATTAGTACCCCGATTGCTCCCGCTAATAATGCGAAATCTTATGAAATCAATGTTGCTTTATTGAATCTAGTCATGAAAGATCAATTTTCTGGCTGTCCTAGTGAAGATGCCGCATCTCATCTGAATAATTTTTTTGATTTGTGTGATATGCAAAATAAAAGAGATGTGGATAATGATCTTGTTAAATTAAAGCTATTCCCGTTTTCACTACGAGATCGGGCTAAAACTTGGTTTTCATCTTTGCCTAAAAATAGTATTGTTTCATGGAATAAGTGCAAAGATTCTTTTATTGCCAAGTATTTTCCTCCCGCTAAGATCATCTCCCATAGGAATGATATTATGAATTTTAAACAACTTGATCATGAGCATGTTGCACAATCTTGGGAGAGGATGAAACTTATGATAATAAATTGTCCTACACATGGTTTGAATTTATGGATGATTATACAATTTTTTTATGCCAGATTGAACTTTGCTTCTAGAAATATTTTAGACTCTGCAGCGGGAGGTACTTTCATGGAAATCACTTTAGGAGAAGCTACTAAAATCCTAGATAATATAATGGTTAACTATTCTCAATGGCATACCGAAAGATCTCCCACTAGTAAAAAAGTGCATGCTATTGAAGAGATTAATGTTTTGAGTGGAAAGATGGATGAACTTATGAAATTATTTGCTAGCAAGGGTACAAATATTGATCCTAATGATATGTCCGTGTCCACTTTGATTGAGAATAATAATGAATATATGGATGTGAATTCTGTTGGTAGGAACAATTTTGGTAACAATGCTTATAGAGGAAATTTTAATCCTATGCCTTTTCCTAGTAATTCCTCTAATAATTATGTTAATTCCTACAATAATTCATATGGAAATAATAATAAGATGCCCTCTGATTTTTAGGATAGTGTTAAAGAATTTATGAGTTCTCAAAAGAATTTTAATGCTATGATTGAAGAAAAAATGCTTAAGATTGATGATTAGGCTAGAAGTGCGGATATAATTTCTCTTTATGTTGATTCTTTTTAGCTTATATCCACCCAAGCATGATATCAATGAGTCCCTCAAAGCTATGAGAATTTCCATTGATGAGTGCAAAGAAAGAACCGCTAAGATGTGTGCTAAAAAAGAATGGTTTATAAAAACTTGTTCTTCTAGTTCTCATGAAAATAATGATGAAGATATTAAAGTGATTGATGTGAACCCTATTGAATCTTTGTTTTCCAAAATAAATCTTTATAAAGGTGGGACTAGAGATGAGTCTACTTTAGTTAAGAGGCGTCCTAATAGTTTGGAGTTTTTAGATCTTGATGCAAGAATTGATAAAAGTGGGATTGATGAAGTCAAAACCGTAAGTAGCGATGAACCCACTAGATTGGATCTCAAGGAATTTAATTATTATAATTGTTCTTTAATAGATTGCATTTCCTTGTTGCAATCCATGTTGAATTCTCATCTTTCTTATAATCAGAATAAAGCTTTTTCTAAACATATCGTTGATGCTATGATGCAATCTTTTGAAGAAAAGCTTGAATTAGAAGTTTCTATCCCTAGAAAACTTTATGATTAAAGATTACTAGTGTCATGCTTTGTGTGATTTGGGTGCTAGTGTTTCTACGATTCCAAAAACTTTATGTGGTGTGCTAGGTTTTCGTGAAATTGGTGAGTGTTCTTTAAATTTGCATCTTGCGGATTCCACTATTAAGAAACCTATGGGAAGGATTAATGATTTTATTATTGTTGCAAATAGGAGTTATGTGCCCGTAGATTTCGTTGTTCTTGATATAGATTGCAATCCTACACGTCCTATTATTCCTGGTAGACCTTTCCTTAGAACAATTGGTGCAATTATTGATATGAAAGAAAAAAACATAAGATTTCAATTTCCGTTAAGGAAGGGCATGGAACACTTTCCAAGAAAGTAAATTAAATTGCCTTATGAATCTATTATGAGAGCTACCTATGGATTGCATACCAAAGATGATAATACGTAGATCTATTTGCGTTTTATGCCTAGCTAAGGGCGTTAAACAATAGCCCCTGTTGGGAGGCAACCCAATTTTATTTTTGCTTTTTTACTCTTTGGTTCTGTTTTTTAAGTTTTACACAATTTTTTTTACTATATACTGCAAGGCAACAGCCTCACAGTGTAGTTTTACACATTATTACTTCTGTATTAATTATGTTTTGGTGTTTTAATTAAAGTTTGAGCCAAGTAAGACCTTTGTGATGGCTTACGGTGATCGTTGATTTGATTTTGCTGAAAAACAGAAACGTTTGCACCTAGTACAGAAAATTCAATAATTCACAGGAACGTCGAAACCTTCCGAACTTTTTACAAAAAATTGATATACGAATTCCCCACGTCATCCAATATTTTCAGAATTTTTAGAGTTATAGAAGTATGCGAAGTTTTCAGATTGCTACAGACTATTCTGTTTTTGACATATTCTGTTTTCTATGTGTTGTTTGCTTATATTGACGCATCTATGGCTAGTATCGGGGGGTATGAACCATGGAATAGTTGGAATACAGTAGATATTACACCAATATAAAATTATAATAAGATCACAACAGTACCTTGAGTGGTTATTTGCTTTGTTTTACTAAGGGAGCTCATGAAATTTTCTATTGAGTTTTGTGTTGTGAAGTTTTCTAGTTTTGGGTAAGGATTTGATGGACTATGGAATAAAGAGTGGCAAAAGCCTATGCTTGGGGATGCCCAAGGCACACCAAGGTAAAATTCAAGGACAACCAAGATCCTAAGCTTGGGGATGCCCCGTGAAGGCATCCCCTCTTTCGTCTTCATCTATCGGTAACTTTACTTGAGGCTATATTTTTATTCACTACATGATATGTGTTTTGCTTGGAGCGTCTTATATGATTTGAGTATTTGCTTTTTAGTTTTTGCACAATCATCCTTTCTGTACACACCTTTTGCGAGGGACACGCTTCAATCATGATTTATTAGAATACTCTATGTGCTTCACTTATATCTTTTGAGCTAGATAATTTTGCTCGAGTGCTTCACTTATATCTTTTCATAGCACGATGGTGGTTTTATTTTATAGAAATTGTTGAACTGTATTGCTTCACTTATATTATTTTGAGAGTCTTAAATAACAGCATGGTAATATGCTTGGGTTATGAATTTAGTCCTAATATGATAGACATCCAAAGGAGATATAATAAAAACTTTCCTATATAGAGCATTGAATATTATGTGAAGTTCGACTGCTTATAATTGTTTTGAGATGTTAAGATGGTGATATTAGAGTCATGCTAGTGGTAGTTTGTGAGGTTAAAGAAATAATTGTGTTAAAGTTTGTGATTCCCATAGCATGCATGTATGGTCTCCTAACTATGTAACCGAATTGGAGCACTTTGTATTTTGAGTGTTTGTCTTTACGTGAAGGTCGGGGGCATGCGATGGTTAACTCCTACCAACCTCCCCCCTAGGGGCATGCGTCATAGAACTTTTCTTCGAGAGCTAATATTTTTTTTCACAATAAGTATGTGAGTTCTTTATGACTAATGTTGAGTCCATGGATTATACACACTCTCACCCTTCCACCTTGCTAGCCACTCTAGTGCCGCGCAAGTTTCGCCGATGCATTAACCCTCCTTATACCTTCCTCAAAACAGCCAGCATACCTACCTATTATGGCATTTCCGTAGCCATTCCGAGATATATTGCCATGTAACTCCACCGTTTCATCTATCATGACACGCATCATCATTGTCATATTGCTTCATGATCATGTAGTTGACATAGTATTTGTGGCAAAGCCACCGTTCATATTTTTCATACATGTCACTCTTGGTCATGGCACATCCCGGTACACCGCCGGAGGCATTCATATAGAGTCATATCTTTGTTCTAGTATCGAGTTGTAATATCGAGTTGTAAGCAAATAAAAGTGTGATGATCATCATTATTAGAACATTATCCCATGTGAGGTTATCAATAAAGAGGCCAAACGAGTCTCGAAAAAAAGACAAAAGGGTCTCCAAAAAAAGAGGAGACTACAAAAAAATGAGAGAAAAAGAGAGAAGGGACAACGTTACTATCCTTTTCCACGCTTGTGCTTCAAAGTAGCACCATGTTCTTCATGGTAGAGAATCTCCTATGTTGTAACTTTCATATATCGCTAGTGGGAATTTTTCATTATAGAACTTGGCTCTTATATTCCAACGATGGGTTTCCTCAAATCCCCTAGGTCTTCATGAGCAAGCAAGTTGATGCACACCAACTAGTTGTCTTTTTGAGCTTTCATACACTTATAGCTCTAGTGCATCCATTACATGGCAATCAATACTCACTCACATGGATATCGATTAATGGACATCTCCATAGTCTGTTGATTTGCCTAGTCGATGTGAGACTTTCTCCCTCCTTTTGTCTATTACCACCTTCTATTCCACCCATAGTGCTATATACATGGCTCACGCTCATGTATTGCGTGAAGAGTTGAAATTTTTCAAGAATGTTAAAGTATGAAAACAATTGCTTGATTGACACCGGGATAGGCATGATTTTTACTTTGTGTTAAGAAGAGGGAGCATAAATGACTATATGATTTGGTCGGGATAACTTTTTTAGCCATGTTATTTTTGAAGCTTCGTAGATTACTTTTGAGTTTGCCTGAAGTATTATTGTTTTGATATTGATAAACTTTTGTTTTGAGTCTTCTAGATCTGAACATTCATGCCACAATAAAGAATATTACATTGATAAATATGTTGGATAGCATTCCACATCAAAAATTCTGTTTTTATCATTTACCTACTCGAGGACGAGCAGGAATTAAGCTTGGGATGCTTGATACGTCTCCAACGTATCTATAATTTTTTATTGTTCCATGCTATTATATTATCTATCTTGGATGTTTTATATGCATTTGTATGCTATTTTGTATGATTTTTGGGACTAACCTATTAACCTAGAGCCTAGTGACAGTTTTTGTTTTTCCTTGTTTTTAAGTTTCACATAAAAGGAATATCAAACGGAGTCCAAACAGAACGCAACTTTATAGCGATTTTTCTTGGACTAGAAGACACCAGATGGACTTGGAGTACATGCCAGGGGATCTGCGAGGAGGCCACAAGGGTGGAGAGTGTGCCCAGGGGGGTAGGGCACGCCCCTACCTTGTGGGCCCCTTGTGCCTCCCATGACCTACTTTTTTCACCTATAAATTCACATATATTCCAGAAACATCTAAACATCCATCGAAACCACTTTTCCGCCGCCGTAACCTTCTATTCTCGCGAGATCCCATCCGGAGGCCTTTTCTGGTACTCTATCGGGGGGGAATCACCCACAGAGGGCATATACATCAACCCTATTGCCCTTCCGATGAAGTGTGAGTAGTTTACCACAGACCTACGGGTCCATAACTAGTAGTTAAATGGCTTCTTCTCTCTCTTTGATCTTCAATACCATGTTCTCCTCGTTTTTCTTGGAGATCTATCCGATTTAATCTTCTTTTGCGGTGTGTTTGTCTAGATTCAATGAATTGTGGGTTTATGATCAAATTATCTACGAATAATATTTGAGTTTCTTCTGAATTCTTTTATGCATGATCTAATATCTTAGTAATTCTCTTCGAACTATCTGTTTCGTTTGGCCAACTAGATTGGTTTTTCTTGCAATGGGAGAAGTGCTTTGCTTTGGGTTCAATCTTGTGGTGCTCAATCCCAGTGATAGAAAGGGACATGACACGTATTGTATTGTTGCCATCGAGGATACCAAGATGGGGTTTTCATCATATTTCTTGAGTTAATTCCGCTACATCATGTCAACTTGCTTAATGTGTTATTCTGTTCTTATGAACTTAATACTCTAGATGCAGAATCGTTTTGGTCGATGTGTGTAGTAATAGTAGTAGATGCAGGCAGGAGTCGGTCTACTTGTCACGGACGTGATACCTATATTCATGATCATTGCCATAGATGTCGTTATAATTATTTGCACTTCTATCAATTGCTTGACTATCATGAGAGAAGCCGCTAGTGAAGCATATGGCCCCCGGGTCTATTTTACATCTTATAAGTTTCAGATCTACTATTTTGGAATCTTTTACTTTTCAATCTGTAAATCAAAAACCCAAAAAATATTTACTTTACTAGTTCATCTATCTCTATCAGATCTCACTTTTGCAAATAACCTAGAAGGGATTGACAACCCCTTTATAGCGTTGGGCGCAAGTTTCTTGTTTGTTTGTGCAGGTATTTGGTGACCTGTGTGTAATATCCTACTCGATTGATACCTCGGTTCTCAAAACTGAGGGAAATACTTACTCTACTTTGCTGCATCACCATTTCCTCTTCAAGGGAAAAACCAACGCAAGCTCAAGAGGTAGCAGGGGCCCACAAGTCGTAGGGGCATGCCATGGGGGTAGTGCGCGCCCCCTGGATTGTGGACTCCTCGTCCACTTCCTGGCGCAGCTTCGATGCTCCAGGGGTCTCTTTTGGTCCATAAAAAACCACCGTAATTTTTTTACCCATTTCAAGAACTTTATTTTATGCACAAAACGACACCACGGTAGTTCTGCTGAAAACAACGTTAGTCCGGGTTAGTTCTAATAAAATCATACCAAAACCATATAAAATTGTTGTAAACATGTCATGAATACTTCATAAATTATAGATACGTTGGAGACGTATCACATATTGCGGCCCTGGCAGCCAAAGCAAGCCACTGCCAACGGGCCGATGTATCAGCCCGTCGTAAAGGCCAGAGATATAGCTAAATGGGCTCAAGCCCGGTCTCCGCCATGGGAGCCCGCCTGCATTCTTCGCAAATAAGGGCACGCGCCCCACGGCTTTCCCAACATAGTAGCTCTCTATGTGCCTTGATGGCATAGTTTCGCGCTCAAGATACCGTGGGCAGTAGTGGGGGGCACATCAGACAGCAAGAACTATGTGTCCGGCTTAACCGAACCATAGGTATTCTCACGTCCTCGGATGAAAAATGGTATGACTCCGGACTCACACCAGCATCAAGCTGTGATGGTAAGGCTATTTATCAAGGTTCCCATTGAAGGCCCCCTCGCCAACACGTGCTGCTCTGCACGGACGTCCAATTCACCCCCATTCACCTTGCAGATGCCAAGGCGCAGACGTGCAGCAGGGCATAGTTGAGGCTTAGACCCACGCATCAAGGCCCTTTGTAAGCCTTTCTGCTGTAAATGTTTATTTTTCTACCTATAATAAACACCCTGGAAGTTCAAATTGTACGGATAGACGTCCCGAGCTTATGAAAAAAACACCCTTTATGGTGTTCGGGCATCTGTATTATCTAGCCCCTTCCCTTTTCCCTTTTGAACGCTCTTCGAACAGCCTGTCATGAACATATTGTGTAGTAAATGCAAACTGGTTAATTGACCAAGAGCTTGATTTGTTCACTAGCTCCATGTACCAAGTCCGGCACCGTCTTCCGCTGAGTGTTCGGCGTCTCAGATATTGCACTATATGCATCAGAACCAAACTATGTCTTGGGTCAATAGTTGGGTCACCCGGCTCCTCTGCTTGCCTTCTTACGTTCCGCACATTCGGCTAAGAAGGTAAAGGGAGAACCCCTGCGATTGTACTTCTGGCTAGTCCAGTTAAGCACGTCAGGGGAGAAAGTCGGAAATTGAATGCCATAGTAAGGGTGAACTTGTCAGCGATCCAATGGCAAGTATTAAACTCAAAAAATCGTTTGCGATTTCTCCGTGTCATACGCAAGGTTCGTCCTAGCACAAACCACGTGATTACAAAGGTATGCCTCGTCTCCCAAGTACATCACAAAGTACTGGGGGCTAGTCATTAGCTCCCTCCGTCAAGCTCCTATGGCTAAGTGAAAGCAATAAAGCCGCATAGTCCGATTGCCTAGTCTCTCTCACGCACTACCGCCTTCAGGTACCGAGACATCGGCTAAGAGTAATAGTGTGGGGAAGAAACACCCCTTGTGATATTTACTTGGGCGCTAAAGTTGACCACTGGTAACTTTCAGAAAAAACAAACGGACGCACAGGAGTGAAAATAAAACCATCATATTTTAAAACATGCAAAATGGCCGCATTATAAAGAAGAAGGCCGATTCAACAACTTAAAACACTCAGTCAATGATTACATCTTTTGAGCACTGGCCTTCTATCACCCGTGCATCATCCATAACTTGTGTGAAATACAGTTCGGGGGGACGATGCTCCTTTCCAACCAGCGGGGGACCCGTGGCCATGTCCATTGGCTTGATCATAGGCCAATGAACCATGCTCTTCGCAAAGGCCAGCCTAGCTCCTTCAAGGCACACATAACGCTTCACGACATCAATTTAGGGCGACGCATCTTGCAGCTTCTGCACCAGGCTGAAGTAGCTGTCTAGAATAGGCTCTATGGGCCACAGTCGGACACAAAGATCCTTCAGGTCCGGCTCAGTTATCCTATGCAGCTCCATCAACTGCTTCATCTAGTTGGTGAGAAGGGGAGCGTGCTCGGGCGCCTGGAACTGCGACCAGAAGAGCCGATGTTCGAGGTCCTCCTCCTACATGGCATAGTGCTCCGGTGCAGCCGCCGCACTCTTCGCAAGCTCGGCAAAAACACCTGCGGAGCGCCAAAACCGCGTTAGCAAGGCTAACCTGTTTTCGCCAAAAACACTCTGCAGGGCTTACCTTGCACCTCATCAAGTTGTTTGCTGATGAGGTCAAACTCTTCATCGGAGCATTTCCGCTTCCGATCCATCTCCTCGAGGGCGACAGCATTAGCAGCCACAGCCAAGGACGATGCCTGCGGTATCAAATAACTAGGACACTCTAAATACCGGCCTACGGATATTCGGCCCTCTACAAGGTTTTTGCAATCCTCACAGAGTGTCGGGGGCTGTTTTATATATGGCGTACTTAATCTCTGGCTAAAAAAGTTAAATCCGCTCTACGGGAAAAAGAGAATTACTAGACTCACCTGGAAGCCTGTCAAAAGGATCTCGACGACATCATTCAGCCCAGCATGGATGGACCGAACACCCTGTAGAACAGCACCCATAAGGGTGCGGTACTCGTCGATGATTACGTAGTTGTTCACCAACTCCTCCATTGCATCCGGCCAGCCTGCCGCCGCCTGGTTGTTGGTGTTCGGCGTGGGCGGCAGGAACTCAACCCAACCTTCATCCGAAGGTGAGACCGGCACCTCTGCGGGCCTTGGGGCTCACGTGCGACGGGCTGAGAGGGACCGGGATGTCCGAACTCCCCTTTGGCATTCGCTGAAGGGACACATGCCCCTTGCCTTGCGTGGCCAAGGCATCTGCCTCGGCCATGGCTGCGTCGCCCCCTTCCCCGTATTCGGACGGAGATGAGTCCTTCGGGACAGCACCTCCTCGGCCTCTTGAGGGACTAAGGGAGGCACGACACAAGACGCCGATCCGCTGTCCACCAACTCGGTGGGTGACGTGGCTTGAGACTGCATCGGTATTTCCCCAAATAGGAAGGGATGATGCAGCACATCGACGGTAAGTAATTCCCTCAGTTATGAAACCAATGTTAATGAACTAGTAGGAGAACCATGCAACACTATGTAAACAGTACATGCACACAAATAACAAATACTTGCAACCCAACGCGTAAGAGGGGTTGTCAATCCCTCCGGGTAAGAGATTGGTAAAAAGGTAGATGGGTAAAAGAAAATGGAACAACGGCAAATAAAATGTAGCGAGGTATTTTTGGGTTTTTGATAATATAGATACGAAAATAAAAGATGCAAATAAAGGAAAAGGCAAATAGCAATGTAGATCGGAAAGTATATGATAGGAAAATAGGCCCGGGGTCGTAGATTTCACAAGTAGCTTCTCTCAAGAAGTAGCACACGATGGGTACACAAATTACTACTGAGCAATTGATAGAAAAGCGAATAATCATGATGATATTCAAGACAATGATAATGTATATAGGCATCACGTCGAAGATTAGTAGACCAACTCCTACCTGCATCTACTACTATTACTCAACACATCAATTGCTATCTAGCATGCATCTAGTGTATTAAGTCATGGAGAAACAGAGTAATGCAATAAGAATGATGACATGATGTAGACACGATCTATTCATGTAGGAATATAGCCCATCTTTTTATCCTTAATGGCAATGATACATGTGTGCCTTGCTGCCCCTTCTATCACCAGGAAAGGACACCACAAGATCGAACCCATCACAAAGCACCTCTTCCCAATGCAAGATAAATAGATCAAGTTGTCCAAACAAAACCCAAATATCAAAGAAGAAATACGAGGCTATAATAATAAAGTATGGATATTAAGGCAAAACAAATCTGATCATAAACTCACAATTCATCGGATCCCAACAGACACGCCGCAAAAGTCAGTACATCAAATAGATCTACAAGAGACCATTGTATTGAGAATCAAAAAGAGAGAAGAAGACATCTAGCTACTGCCTACGGACCCGTAGGTCTGTGGTGAGCTACTCACGCATCATCGAAGAGGCACCAATGAGGATGCTGACCCCTCAATGATCGTGTTCCCCTCTGGTGCAGTGCCAAAGAAGGGCCCTAGATTGGATCTTGTGGTTCTGGAACTTGCGGTGGCTGGAACAAAATCTCGTCGACTCCCCTAGGGTTTCTGGAATATTTGGGTATTTATAGAGGTGAGAGGCGGTACGGGAGGCCACCGTGGGGGCACAACCCATCATGGCGCACCTGGGCTCCTGGGCGCGCCCTGGTGGGTTGTGGTCCCCACACGTCACCCCTGATACACCCAAGTATAGGGGATCACAACCATTTTCGAGGGTAGAGTATTCAACCCAAATTTATAGATTTGACACAAGGGGAGCCAAAGAATATTTGTAAGTATTAGCAGCTGAGTTTTTAGTCAACCACACCTGGTGATTAATTATCTGCAACAAAGTAATCAGTAGCAAAGCAATATGATAGTTTTGATAGTAGTGGCAGCAGCAATAGTAACGGTAACAGTGATAGCAGTAGTTCTGTAAAAAGTGCAACAGTAACGATAGTAGTAGTGACTTAGCAAGATCAATATAGGATAAATTCGTAGGCATTGGAGTGGCAATTTGTTCTTGGCTCCAATATTTTTATTTTATTATATAAAAAATCCTCGCAAAGTTCCATTATGAGAACTTTTATTTCTGCACAAAAACAACACCATGGTAGTTCTGCTGAAAACATCGACGAGCGAGCCAATGAGCCTACGAAGGAATTACTCACTCCCGATGGGGAGCATCATGGAATTGGTGATGGAGAAAGGTTGTTGATGACGAAGGACGAAGACCCCCCTCTTCGGAGCCCCAAACGGACTCCAGATCTGGCCTCCCGATGAAGAATAGGAGGTGGCGGCTGCTTCGTCTCGTAGATCATGATAATTCTTTCTCTCTGGTTTTTTTCTCCACAAATGTGAATATATATTATCAGGGTTGACATGTCTGGGGCCACCAGGTGGGGACAACCCACTTGGGTGCACCAGGAGGGGGGGCGCCCTGTTGGGTTGTGCCCACCCAGGTGCCCCCCTCCGGTGGTTCTTGGCTCTAGTGTTTTCTTTTATTATATAAAAAATCCTCACAAAGTTTTGTTCCATTCCGAAAACTTTTATTTCTACACGAAAACAATACCATGGTGGTTCTGCTGAAAACAGCGTCAGTCTGGGGTTAGTTTCATTCAAATCATGCAAATTAGAGTCCAAAACAAGAGGAAAAGAGTTAGGAAAAGTAGATACGTTGGAGACGTATCAACCTCCTCGTTGCTTGTTTGGCCCATTGGATGTCTTCTGGTTTAGAAAAAATCACCAAAAAGTTTTGCTACGTTTCAACTCCATTTGATATGGATTTTCTACGAAGTAAAAAACAAGCAAAAAACAACTGGCACTTGGCACTATGTCAATAGGTTAGGCCCCAAAAAATGATATAAAATTGCTATCAAATGATTGTAAATAATCCAAGATTGGTCATATAACAACATGGAACAAGCAAAAATTATAGATACGCTGGAGACATATCAACATCCCCAAGCTTAATTACTACTCGTCCTCGAGTAGCTAACTGATAAAAAAACACAATTTTTGATGTGAAATGTTGCCTATCATGTTCATCGTGTATTCCTTTCTTTGTAGCATGGACATTTGGACTTTTATATGATTCAAAGCAATAGTCTAGTTTTGACATGAAGATTTCAATACTCAAGCATATCAACAAGCAACCATGTCTTTCAAAATATCAACACTACAGAAAGTTATCCCTAGCCCATTATGCTCAATCATTGATCCATTCATGCAACACATCCAAATATTAGCTACATACAATGCTCAAGTGTGATAATAGTGTTCCATACTCGGTGCTTTATAAGAGAAGATGAGACTCAAATAAAAATAAAAATTAAATAAAGTAAATATATAGGCCCTTCCCAGAGGAAAGTAGGGATTTGTAGAGGTGCGAGAGCTCAAAGCTTAAATTGAGAGATAAAATTATTTTGGGTGGCATGCTTTTCTCGTCAATGAGAATGACTAAGAGTTCCCAATACTTCCCAAACATAAAATAAAGTTTATTCCTTTTTTCGCCATACTTCCACATTCCACGGCTAGCCGTATCCACGGGTACCGTCCATACCAAAGGAATTTATTATTTGACAACATAAAGTAAATTTATTTTTCATTTCGGGACTGGGATACTCTATTACGGCCGTACTCCCGTTTAATGACAAGTGAATAAACATTGATCTTGAGAATAACACATCTAGCATGAAAAAAAATCGGCCACCCCTCGCCGCTTCATGAGCGGTACGGGAACACAAAAGAGAAGTTTGTTTTGAAATTAGAGTTGGCACATACAAATTTTCTTAGGATTGCACGGAAATGTCATATATAGGTAGGTATGGTGGACTCATTTGGCACAACTTGGGTTTTAGGATTTGGATGCACAAGTAGTATTTCTACTTAGTACAAGGTGAAGGATAGCAAAAAGATTGAGAAGCGACCAACCAAGAAACGAAAACCATCATAAAAGGACATTAAACATAACTAACAGTGAATAATGCAACACAAGTAGGATGTATTTTCATTGCATAACTATTGATTTTTGTTATTGCATAGGGAATCACAAACCTTAACACCAATATTCTTACTAAAGCACAATTACTCATCAACATGACTCACATATCACTATCATCATATCTCAAAACTATTACAAATAATCAAGTTTACTTTGTTCAATGATTTTCATGAAAGTTTTTATTATATCCTTCTTGGATATCTATCAGTTTAGGACTAGTTTCATATGTTGCAATTGCTTTTGACAAGCTCAAACAAACTTAAGTGAAGAACATGAGCATAAAAGTTTTCATCTCACAAAATAATATAAGTGAAGCATGAGAGAATTTATTCAAAAATTTCATTAACTCTCAAATAAATCTAAGTGAAGCATGAGTGTGTTTCTTCAAAAATATTAAAGCACGCCGTTCTCAAAATATATAAGTGAAGCACTAGAGCAATTCTGTTACTCTCAAAAAAATTAAGTGAAGCATAAGAGCAATGCTAACAAATCATAGCATTATTTGGCTCTCTCAAATAGGTGTGTCCAGCAAGGATGATTGTGACAAACTAAAAAGCAAAAAAAGCAAGGACTCATATAATACAAGACTCTCCAAGCAAAACTCATGATATGTGACGAATAAAAATATAGCTCCAAGTAAAATATTGATGGTCATTAGATGAAAGAGGGGATGCCTTCCGGGGCATCCCCAAGCTTAGTTGTTTGATACTTCTTAAATATTATCTTGGGGTGCCTTGGGATTCCCCAATCTTAGGCTCTTTTCACTCCTTATTCCTTCATCCATCGTGATCTCACCCGAAACTTGAAAGCTTCAATCACACAAAACTTATCAAATTCTTTGTGAGATCCGTTAGTATAATAAAATAAACCACTACTATAAGTATAATTGAAAACCCATTAATGTTTTATTATTGCATTATACCTACTGTATTCCAACTTTACTATGGCTTATACCCTCCAATACAAACCATAGATCCATCAAAACAAGCACACAATTCAACCAAAACAGAATTGGTCAAAAACAGAACAGTCTGTAGCAATCTGAAAATTTACCATTCTTATGCAACTCTAAAAATTCTGGAAAAATAGGAAAATGTGGGAAAATTGTATATCAATCTTGTTTAAAAATTTCAGAAAAATATCATGCTCTGGTGATTTTTAGAATTTTTTGTACTGGGCGCAAAAGTTTCTATTTTTCAACAAGATCAAATCAATTATCAACCAAATCATCCCAAAGGCTTTGCTTGGCACAAACACTAATTAATACATAAAAGCACAATCATAACAGAAGCATAATTGTGTAAACACACAATAACAAAAAGAAAAAGGCAAACATAAATTTGATTCATTGGATTGCCTCCCAACAAGCGCTATCGTTTAACGCTCCTAGCTAGGCATAATGCACAGATTATTACGTGTTGTCATATTTGGTTGTTGATCCGTAGGTTTCCCTCATGATTGATTCATATGGTGGTTTAATCTTGGTTCTAGGGAACTGTTCCACACCCTTTCTTAGTGGAAACTGAAATTTAATATTCCCTTCTTTCATATCAATCACGACACCTATAGTGCGTAAAAACGTTCTACCAAGTATAATGGGACAATATGGATTGCAATCAATATTAAGAACAATAAAGTATATGGGCACATAATTCCTATTAGCAAGAATAAGAACATCATTAATTCTTCCCAAAAGCTTTTTAATAGTGGAATCCGTCAAATGCAAATTAAGAGAGCATTCTTCAATATTGGTAAGACCAAGCACATCACAAAGAGATTTCGGAATCGTGGAAACACTAGCACCTAAATCACATAAAGCATTGCACTCATAATTATTGATTTTTATTTCAATGGTAGGTTCCCATTCATCATACAATTTTATAGGAATTGAGATCTCTAATTCCAACTTTTCTTCCAAGTATTTTATCATCGCTTCAGAAATATGTTTAGTAAAAGCTTTGTTTTGTTCATAAGCATGAGGTGAATTCAACAGATTGCAGCAAATAAATACACTCAATCATAGAGCAACTATTAAAATTAAAGTTTTTGCAATCCAAAAGAGTAGGCACATCACTAGTTAAAGTTTTCACCTCTCCAAACCCACTTTTATCACAAAAAATCAAGATTTTCACCCTCCGAATCATCGGGGCGCCTTCTAGCTAAAGTTGACTCTTCTTCAGTCTCTTTGTCATCAATTTAACATTACTAAACCAGAAATCAATAGAAGAAACACTAATCACTTTAAGATCTTCATCCTTTTCATCAAAGCAATCACTAGAAAACGCTTTTTCTAAAAATTCTCTTTTTGCTCTAAGCATAGTGGTTCTTTTCTTACTTTCATCCAAAGAAACATATAAAGCCTTAATTGATTCATCAATCTTAGGTTGAAAAGCTTTCATCTTGATATTTTCTACATCATGGGAAATTCTATCAATGCTTCTAGACATATCATCAAGCCTATTCAATTTATCCTCTATTGTAGTGTTGAAAACCTTTTGAGCATTGATAAATTCTTTAATATTATTCTCAAGATCAGAGGGGTTCCTATTATTGTTGTAAGAAGAATTACCATAGGAATTGCCATAATTATTTGAGGAATTTCCCGGAAAAGGCCTAGAATTAAAATTACCTCTATAAGCATTGTTATTAAAATTCTTTCGCGAGACAAAATTCACATCTACGGGATCACTAGTTTGCTCAATCAATGTGCACAAAGACACATCATTACGATCAATACGAGCATGATTAGTAGAAACTAATTTCACAAGAGCATCAAATTTATCACTCAAAGTACTAATTTCTTCAACTGAATTTGGTAGCATCACCCAAAGTTATCTCCATAAAAGTACCACCCGCGGCGGAATCTAAAAGATTTCTAGAAACAAAATTCAGCCCCGCATAATTTTTTTGTATGATCATCCAAAGATTTAAGCCATGAGTTGGGAAATTTCTTATCATCATTTTCATTCTTTCCCAAGATTGGGCAACATGTTCATGCTCAAGTTGTATAAAATTCATGATCTGATTTCTAGGAGAGATAATTTTCGCGGGAGGAAAATATTTCGTGATAAAAGCATCTTTGCACTTATCCCTAGAATCAATACTATTGTGCGGTAAACAAGAAAACCAAACTTTAGCACGATCACGCAACGAAAATGGTAATAACTTCAACTTACAATATCATTGTCCACATCTTTCTTCTTTTGCATATCTGATAACCCACAAGTATAGGTGATCGTGACAATTTTCGAGGGTTGAGTATTCAACCCAAATTTATAGATTAGACACAAGGGGAGCCAAAGAATATTTGTAAGTATTTGCAGCTAAGTTGTAAATTCAACCACACCTAGAGATTAATTATCTATAGCAGAGTAATCAGTAGCAAAGTAATATGATAGTTTTGATAGTAGTGGCGGTAGAAATAGTAACGGTAACAGTGATAGCAGTAGTTTTGTAAGAAGTGCAACATTAACGATAGCAGTAGTGACTTAGCAAGATCAATATAGAATAAATTTGTAGGCATTGGATTGGCAATTTGTTGGATGATATTCATCATGTGACAGTCATAACCTAGGGCGATACGGCACTAGCTCCAGTTCATAAATATAATGTAGGCATGTATTCCGTAAATAGTCATACATGCTTATGTAAAGAACTTGCATGACAGCTTTTGTCCTACCCTCCCGTGGCAGAGGGGTCCATATTTGTAACTAAGGGATATTAAGGCCTCCTTTTAATAGAGAACCGGAACAAAGCATTAACACACGGTGAATACATGAACTCGTCAAACTACGGTCATCGCCAGGAGTGGTTCCGGTTACTGTCACTCCGGGGTTGTCGGGTCATAACACGTAGTAGGTGACTATAACTTGCAAGATCAGATCTAAAAAAGGAATATAATGGTAATATCATAAACGGTTCAAATCTGAAATCATGGCACCCGGGCCCAAAGTGACAAGCATTAAGCCATGCAAAGTCATAGCAACATCAATCACAGAACATAGTGGATACTAGGGATCGGCCCTAACTAAACTAAATAGATTACATGATGAATCTCATCCAACTCCTCACCGACCAGCGAGCCTACGAAGTAGTTACTCAATCCCGGTGGGGAGCTTCTTGGAATTGGCGATGGAGAAGGGTTGGTGATGACGAAGGACGAAGATCCCCCTCTCCGGAGCCCCAGATGAACTCCAGATCTGGCCTCCCGATGAAGAACAAGAGGTGGCGGCTGCTCCATCTCGTAGATCGCGATAATTCTTTCTCTCTGAATTTTTTCTCCGTAAATGTGAATATATAGTATCAGGGTTGACGTCCGCAGGGCCACCAGGTGGGGACAACCCACCTGGGCGCGCGAGGAGGGGGCACGCCCTGGTGGGTTGTGCCCACCCATGTGCCCCCCCGGTGGTTCTTGGCTCCAATATTTTTCTTTTATTATATGAAAAATGCTCGCAAAGTTTTGTTCCATTTCGAGAAGTTTTATTTCTGCACAAAAACAACACCATGGTAGTTCTACTAAAAATAGCGTCAGTCAGGGGTTAGTTTCATTCAAATCATGCAAATTAGAGTCCAAAACAAGAGGAAAATCATTAGGAAAAGTAGATACGTTGGAGACGTATCAACTCCCCCAAGCTTAAACCTTTGCTTGTCCTCAAGCAATTCAGTTGATAAACTGAAAGTGAGAAGAAAAACTTTTACAAACTCTTCTATTCTTGTTTGCATAAATATGCTTAAACAGCACCCAGGTTTTCAGCCAGCATTATAACCAACGATGTCGACAATATCTCTTAAAAATTATAATAACTCATATCAATGACATAATCAGCTAGCGAGCAATAATAAGACATCTCAAATAGGAACACGTTATCAAAACAACCATGATATAATATGACAATAGTGGTATCTCGCTAGCCCTTTCTGAGACCGCAAAACATAAATGCAGAGCACCTACAAAGTCCGAGCAGCGAGTAAACATTGTAATTCCTGGTAGAAAAGATCTAGTCAAGATAACACCCAACATTCACTACACACAATGCATAGGCATGACAACTGTGCTCTCAGATCTGGCGCTTATTAGAGAAGGTGATGACACAACATGAAAGTAAATAGATAGTCCCTTCGCAGAGGGAAGCAGTGATTTGCAGAGGTGTGAGAGCTCAAGTTTTTTTTAAACAGAGGTAAATGACATTTTGAGAGATACACCCTTCTCATTTACTTCACGACTATCAGTTATCGATATCTCCCATGCTAAACACGCTAGTGGCGGTTCCCAAGCAGGAAAGTAAAGGTTTCGACTCCATTGGGAGTTTTTGTTTGTTTATTTATAAGCTTTTTATTTTTGCAATTTGGGACTGGGAACCCCTATTACCGCCCTTTTCTCGTGCGATGGCGAGTGAATAAACACTCGACCTGAGAATAACCCGCTTAGCATGGAAGATACCGACCACCTCCTGTCCTTCCATGAACAATCCAGGCACAAAAAAGGATATTTATTTGAAGTTTTTAGAGGTGGCACATGCAAATTTACTTAGGACGGAAGGGTAATATTGCATATAGGTAGGTATGGTGGACTCATTTGGAATAACTTGAGTTTTTGAATTTGATGCACAAGCAGTAATCCCGCTTAGTACAGGTGAAGGCTAGAAAATAGGTTGCGAAGTTGCCAACTAGAGAGCAACAATGGTCATGAACATGAATCATGCATAATAAACATTGGACATCCGCATGAGTAGGATATGGACACGATGAACATAAATATCATAGAGGTTGTGTTAGTTTTGATTCAACTACATGCATAAACATGTGCCAAGTCAAGCCACTCGAACATTCAGAAGAGGATACCATATCATCATACTACATCACGATCATTTTAACGCAATGTTGATATCCAAGATAAATCATTATCAACTCTTAGCTACTTATGCATGGCATGTGAAACTATAATCTCTAATTGTCGTAGCAAAGATGTTTAATCATAATGGGTTGAATCATCGATACTAGGTTAAACCTATTTACAAAAACAGAACAAGTTGAGCTCATACCAGTTTCTCTCTACCATGACCATTTCATCAAATATCGTCATTATTGCCTTTCACTTGCACGACCGAATGATGTGAAATAATAATAATGGTGCAAGAGTGTTGTGGACTAAGCTGGAATCTGCAAACATTTTATTCAACAGGAGAAGACAAGGTAAAATGGGTTCTTCATTAGATGAACAATCATGCCTAAGAGAGCCACTCAACATTTTCATCATGGTCTTCTCCTTAGTACGACTTGGAAATAAAAAGAAAGAAATTCAGAGAAACATACTGAAATATTTTTGGAGTTTTGGGTTTTCCGGAACAAGCAAACGCAAGAGGAAAACAAAAACAAGAAAAACTATTTACATTGGAAAACTCCCAACAAGCAAAAGAAGAATGAGGAAATATTTTTGGGTTTTCTTCTTAATATTAGAACTAGGCAAGCATATAAAGTAAACTAACTACAATTAGATACATATTTCTTTTGTTTTTCCGAGGTCTTTTAAGCACATAGGAAGAAGGTGATAATATAAATTAAGCATGGTTAATACAAAAAGAAGTGTGAACACCGACGATTGAGATGTGTGAACATGAATGTAAAGTCGGTGAGAAACACGTAATCCCCCAAGCTTAGGCTTTTGGCCTAACTTGGTATGCAGTCTGTAGCCTCGATAGTAGTCGGGGTACTGAGGAGCAGGCATCCACTCATCCCACTGTTGAGGCTCCTCCTCTCCTGCAGCCTGGGCGTTTTGATAGGCAATGATATCCGCAGGCATAATCATGTATCCGCCCCTGGCGATAGGATCAAACAAAGCAGGTGCAGGCACTTGAATGATATCAAGAGTAGTCACGCTAAAAACTAGGTTATAAGGAATAGGAATGTTAGGATAATCGACAGCAGTAAACTGGTGGTGATCCAGAGCAGCGCGATCTAGGTAAACCTTGGGTAAAGGAAAATCATGGAGGCGTATATGAACGTTAAAGTGAGTCACCAAGCGAGTGGCGTAAATACCTCCATGTATTTTACCCTTAGACTTATTACTGTGGAGGCGACATGCTACGATAGCTCCCAACCTATAAGTGTTGTCGCCCTCTAGTGCACAATGCAAAACAGAAAGGTCTGGTGAACTAAGTGCACCCACCTTCTCTCTAACTAGCAAGCATTTTGTAATGAAAAGAGAAAAATAACGAACAGCAGGGAAATGCAAGCTAGCGGTTGTGATACATGACACCCCGCTCCCATCACCCACTATCAGAGTATGGTAAAAGCTTTCAAACTCTGCGGTCTAGGCTCTGCCAAACTACCATCAGTAGGAAGCAAGCATATTTCACAAAAATTAGTAAACTGTATTTGATGGGGTTCAACATATAATTTAAACTGCACCTCAGGGGGATTATTCCTTGGGAGAAAATTAAAAATTTGCACAAAGGTATTTGTGAGGAGATGATACTGTTCACATTCAGCCGTAATGAAGTCGGTGAGGCCGACATTAGCAGCATATTGTGCAAACTCTTGAAGGGTTCTTGCATCTTCCATGAACGGAGTATGCGGCTACTCGCATGGTCGTATCTCCGCCAATCTCCGGACGTGGAGATCACTATCAGATGACTCCCCAATCAATCCTTTGCAGTTCTTCTTAGAAGCAAACTTCCTAAATATACTCATGTTTTTCCTATGAACAAAATTCTGAATTTTTTTAGTCCACAAATTTTTTCTCAACAAAACTTTGCACAATTGATTGCAACTACTCATAGGGAAACTTAGCAAGCATTCAAACTACTTAGAACTCTAAGAATTAAACATGCAAGCTCATCTACAACAGCACCAATAGTAGCTAATTATTCAAAATATACACCACTAAAACAAAATCTAATTGGACAAACGAAGGAGTCACATACCAAGCAACAATCCCCCGAAACAGTTTCAGAAACGGAGCTTCGAGCAAAGAGATCAAAATCCGCGGGTGTCGGTGTTAAAACTGGCGGATCTCGGGTAGGGGGTGCCAAACTATGCGTCTGAGGATTGATGGTAACATGAGGCCGGGGACACGATGTTTACCCAGGTTCAGGCCCTCTCGATCGAGGTAATACCCTACTTCCTGCTATATTAATATGGATGAATATGATTACAAGAGTTGATCTACCTCGAGATCGTATTGGCTAAACCCTAGAGTCTAGCCTATGAGGATTTGTGATTCTCTATTAGCCTCTACGGACTAAACCCTCCATTTTATATATGCACCAGAGGGGCCTAGGGTTTGTACATAACCGTCTTGCAGAGGAAGGAAAGATTACACCTGAACCTAAAACCTGCCATTATACGAACACAAGAGTCCTATCCGGATACGAGAGACGATCGTCAACAATGATCTTCACGGCCCACTAGTCCGGCCCACCATGAGTTATCCGGCCACATGAGGACCCCTCAATCCAGGACTCCCTCAGTAGCCCCTGAACCTATCTTCGATGATGATGAGTTCGGCTTCCGTATTGTCTTCGGCATTGCAAGGCAGGTTCCTTCTTCCGAATATATCTTTTGCAAAAAGGTGTATTGTGTTCGGCTCTGCAAGGTTAGTACAACCCTTAGCCTCGAAGGCAAGGCTCTTTAAAATAAAATGAATAATGTGTCTTTACTAAAAACTTTTTGGTGAAGCGTCGCGTCCATCCCACTATCAAATCGAACCGTTTATTTGGTCCTAGTTTCGTGTTTCGAGGTATATCCTCATTGACACGTCTTATCAGAATAGAGATCGTGCCCGCTTATTGTGGGATCCTTATCAATGTGACGTGAGCATCCACACCGCGCATTACGCACGATCACTTCGGGAACGGGCGAGGTTTATGGCTAAAGTGGGGGGACGCTCTGTATTCACAGCGTTATAAAAGGATACCAATCCCTTTTCATCTGCCCCACGCTTTCCTCAAGCTCGAGTTCTCCAATCTCCCTAGCCCCAGCATCCTCATCTCCTGCCCCCACCGCTCTTCGTTCCTCAACCATTACTTCCTTCCCCAGCAATGGCTAGATCCGGTGCCAGGGGCAAGTGGGAGGCCTCCATGGTCACTGAGAAAACCGTGGAGGATCTTCGGAGTGCGGGCTATCTCACTGCCGATATCTCGCACCGATTCCTCGCCAAGGGCCAGGTTATTCCCGTCCCAGAGGCGGGTGAGAGAGTTGTGTTCATTTCTCACTTTGTTAGGGGGCTAGGATTTCCTCTCCACCCCTTTATTTGGGGTTTGTTGTTCTTCTATGGGCTAGACATCCACGATCTAGCCCCGAACTCAGTCCTTCACATCTCCACTTTTATAGTGGTGTGTGAAGCTTTCCTCTGCGTCCCTCCACACTTCGGCCAATGGCTCAAAACCTTCAACGCGAAGCCGAAGGTGGTGGACAGGAAACATGCGGAGTGTGGGGGTGCTATGATTAGCAAGCTCCCAAATTCCATTTGGCCCAAAGGATCGTTCGTGGAAACAAACAAGGTCAGGCAGCAGGAGTGGTTTTATATCACCGAACCTCGCGACGCCAAATGGGCGGCGGAACCTGCTTTCAGATCCGGACTCCTAGAGAGGTTGACCTCCTGGACCAAAAAGAGTCCGGACTGCGGATCTGAGGTTGAGGTGGTGGCACTCCAGGGCCGTGTGTCCGGCTTGATTTCCGAGGGTCATCAGCGCTCGACCATGGACTAGGTAATGCTGGCCCGGCTTGTCCTTACTTGCCAAAGCCGGGACTCCTCCCTATGGGAGTTCGATCCGGCAGGAGATCGGCCCGTGAAGCATCTCTATGGCTTTACGCACAAAGAGATCTGGAAGCATCTCTTCAAGATCCAGAAGGAGTGGCTGGAAGGAACCGAGGACGCGAGCTATAGTACAACGCTCTCCACCCTAGAGGTAATAGAAAATTTCGCCGAAAATATATCCCCTTTGTTATTTAATGATAACAGGAATTGGAGTTTTTGCGTGATATACAGGGCTGGACGAAGAAGGCGACCCGGATGAAGTGTCCGGCGCCTTTGTCCGAAGACCCAGAATCGCCTCGACTGACGGCGATGCTGGTCCTGGTGCCGTACAAGGCACCGGTCAAGAAGCCCAAGAAGAAGGGCAAGGGGGCGGAGACAGCCCCCGCCCTGCGGACGAGAAGTCCGAGAAGATCAACATCCTCTCCTCCGAAGAGGAGGAGGACAACGAGGAAGAATAAGAAGAAGAAGACCCCCCCCCCC
>LR738714.1:116208011-116234862 GCA_902687465.1 Secale cereale | reverse complement strand
CCCCCCCCGTGCAAGGCAGGGGGACGGCCGCACCCCCGAGGAGGCTAAACCTCTCTACTCGTTCGGACTCATCATCCGAACAGAGCTTTGTGGTGAAGCCCAGGTAGAAACCCCTGGCCAAAACGTAAGTTTGTCTGGATTCATTAATTGCCGCACCTTTTGTTTAGTATTTCTCACTAGCTGACCTACAGCCCTGCCCGAGGACACCCCGACGCCTGCTTATCGGAGGGGAACTCTTTAGCGCCCGGAGAGACGGAGAGTGACCCGCCGGTCCGAGCTCCATCACCCATGATCGGCGGGGACACCAAACTATCCTCCCAGTGGATGTCCTCCGCTCAAGGAGATGAGGCCGGGGCAGGTGACGGGGCGACCGGGGGTAATACCTCAGTTGCCACTGACCATGAGGAAACAGTCTCCATGGAGACCGAAGACGGGGGGCCCAAACAATCCTGGGCCCTTGACCCGGAGCCTAGTGCGGCTCCGGGGTCCGAAGACCAGACCCCCCAGGCGAGGGTGGATACGACGGTGCTCGGAGTCAATCCTGAGGTGCCGGACCATATGGAGGGAGCACTGCAAATTGCTTCCGTCATGGAGGAGCACCGCACCATGATGGGTGCGGTGATGAAGAAGATTTAGTCCGTCAAGGGCGGACTGAATGAAGCCTTCAATAGCCTGTTAACGGGCTTTGAGGTGAGCAATGTAATGTTCTGTATGGAACTTTATTTGTTTTAAATACACATATATAACCAGTAGCCCCTGATGCTTTGTGTGATTCTGAACAGAATCGGACGAAGTATCCATAGTATAGCATATTCTAGAACTGAATTGTTAGTTTTTCGTATTTGAACAGGCTTCACTAGTTACGGCAACTTCACGAGAAGGAGAAGTTGCCGAACTAAATCGGAAGCTCCTGCTAGCCAACGCGGACCTCGACTGCGTCAACCAGCGTTTAGATGAAACACAAGGTATGCAGATTAAAATGTCAAGAAGACTAATAATGTTAATTGAGTATGGGTATAAACTCTTTTATGATATTTTGTATTACACAGTTGGCGCCACTTAGATCGAGGCCCTCAAGGGCGAGCTCGCGAAGGGCAGGAAGGACGGCGAGGCGAGCAAGGCGACCGTGACAAAGCGGTTGCCGAACTACATGCCAAAAAGGCCGCGTGCGAGAAGCACCAGGCTTGGGTGTCCGAAGTCGAGGTCGAGCTCAATGATGCCATTCGCAAATGCGAGGCATTGGAAGAGGAGGCTTCGGAACAAGCTACCAAACTTGCTAAGGAAATCAAGGCTGCCCAAGATGCGTGAAGCGAGTCGCGTAGCGCCTGTGAGGAAATCAAGCAGGCGCGACAGATAGCATCTGGTAAGACTTTTCTCTTACAAAGCATCTTCGAAGGGCAGAAGTATCTTGGGCTGACACGGTTATGGAGTTCTCCAGGCGTGTTTGCTAATCTTCCGAGGAGCAGTGCTGATGCTACCTAGTACTTCCGAGCCCAGGAGGGGAACGACACGGAGAAGTTGTTTTGGTCATAGTTCTATGCGCCAAAACATCCGGTGCCCCTCAACGACCAGATGAAGCAGCTGGTCGAGCTGCACAATATGGTGGGTTCGTCCATTAAGGAATTAATAGTCCGGCTATGGCCCGCTGATCCACTCCCAAGTAGTTACTTTCTATTGGTGAAGCGGCTCGTCGAGGTGAGTCCGCGGGTCGACGCATTGACGCGTTCGGCCTACATAGAAGGTGCTCGGATGTCCTTTGCCCGTGTGAAGGTGCATTGGGCGAAGATGAGGGCGCGGGACATAGCTACTGTTGGCCCGCCCGCAGGCAAGGAGCACCGCAAGCCGGAGAAATACTTCGAGGACGTCATAGAAGGCACCCGCCTTGTAGAAGGCCAGTGCTCGAAGGATGTTATCTTTGAGTAATTGTATCCGGTTGTAAAGACTTTAAATCTTATGAACCAATGTATATAACTTTTGCGCTATTATGTTATGAGCGACTTTTATCTCCTGTGTGGTTGTTTATATAATTCTGAAAGTTTCCAGTCGTCGGCTGCAGCCCCCATGTACATAGTACTGGGGTGTTCGGTCATATGAAAATACACTCTTTATCCAACGTCTTGGTGCGTGTAGGAGGTGTATGCGCAGCGAACCAGGCAATCAGACTATGCGGCGTTATTGCTTTCAATTAGCCATAGGAATTTTTCAAGTGAGGCTAGGTACTAGCCCCTGGTGCGGAAATGATATTCCCTAATTAAGGTATCCAATTGCACCTGGTTGGGCGAAAAAACCAACCCTTTGTATAACACGGGGTAGATCTCTATCGATCGTAGTATAAAACTAAGTCACTGGATCGCGGACCAGGTTCTCGGCTATCATGATGGTCAGTTTTTGGCTTTCTCTACTGAGGTACTTGACCGGACAAGCCAGAAGTACAATCGCAGTAGTTCTCCCTTTACACCCTAGCCGAACAATCGGGAACGTAGGGGTAAGCACAAGAGCCGGGCAACCCAACTATTGACCCAAGACATGATTCGGAACTGATGCATATAAGGCAAACATCCAGGACGCCAACACTCCCTATTGGTGTTCGGTCTTTTAGACGTATACCGGGCTGAATACAGCCCCTGGTAATAGACCATGTTGACAAGGCACATGTGGCAATCTGATGTGGGGAGAGAACATTTATGGTGAGTGTACAAAACTCCGAACATAATGTGAATCAAGCTGCTCTATTTATATCCCTTTATAGTACGGTGAGCCGTAAGCTTACAGATAATGCCGATGACTTTCTTGGACATTTTACATGCCAGAAAGGTATATAACAAGAAAGTGAAAAAAAGGTTTACACATGGTCTTAATCTAAAAAGAAACCTTAGCACGGGTCCCTGTTGCACGTCTGCGTCGTTTCCTCCTTTGTAATGTGTCCTTGAAGGGGGGAGTATGATGGCCATCTGTAAAAAGAAAAGAAACCTGGAAAAGAAAAAGAGGTCCAGTGTGGCCATAAACAAGATTGGTTCGTTTAGTGAACCTTAAAAGATAATTTTGGAGTCCGAATAGGGTCGAGCCGAACTATGGACTATATGCAGTGTGCCCCCAGCATCGCCCAAGGGATTTTTAAGGCATAATTATGTACCCGAGGCACATATGCTATCACCTTATGGGGCAGTCGATGGGGGCATAGCTGCTAATCTAGCTCAGGTTCATCTGAGCTGCCGCACTGAGGCGTGTGCTGGACACGTTTAACTATGTCCGGGACTGGTAGGTTATCCAGCTTGAATAGGCTGTTTTGGACTTCGGCTGCTAGGGCCGCAGTGTCCTCCTCCGTGCGGAGAGAGCGCTCCATATTTCCATTGACCATGATGACGCCACATGGTCCGGGCATTTTAAGCTTTAGATAAGCATAATGCGGCACTGCATTAAAGCAGGTGAAGGCTGTTCTTTCGAGTAGTACATGATAGCCACTTCGGAATGGAGCTATGTCGAAGATTAACTCTTCGTTTCAAAAGTTATCAGGAGAGCCGAATATGACCTCCAATGTCAAAGAGCCCGTGCAGCGGGCTTCTACGCCCGGAATCACTCCCATAAAGTCCGTGCCACTTGGCTTTATTCTTGATGGGTCAGTCCCCATCTAGAAGACAGTGTCCTGATATATCAGATTGAGACTGCTAGCGCCGTCCATAAGGACTCAGGTAACATAGTATCCATCGATTATTGGATCGAGCACTAGGGCAGCCGAACCCCCATGACGGATACTAGTCGGGTGATCCCTGTGATCGAAAGTGATCGGACAGGCCGACCGCGGGTTGAATTTGGGGGCGACAGGCTTGACGACATAGACATCTCAGAGTGCGCGCTTGCGCTCCCTCTTTGGGATGTGAGTGGCATATATCATGTTCACTGTTTTGATCTCCGATGGAAATTTCTTCTGTCCCCCTGTATTCGGCTGGCGAGGTTCATCCACGTCTTCGCTCTGATGTCCCTTCCCCTTGTGTTCGGCATTGAGCTTGCCGGTCTGCTTGAAAACCCAACAATTACGGTTGGTATGGTTTGCGAGCTTTTCTGGGGTGCCATGGATTTGGCAGGGCCTATCTAGTATTTTGTCCAGGCTAGATGGACCATCTTTGTTGCCTTTAAATGGCTTGTTCCGTTGACCGGGTCTGGAGCCACTGAATCCGGCATTTACCGTTGTGTCATCTGGGCTTTCAGCATTATTTCAACGTTTGTTTTTGTTCCGTCATGGCTTTCCATTGCCGTACCTGACTTCAGATGTTGTAGGGTCGCTGGTGCTGCTATGCGCTAACCAGCTGTCCTCGCCCGCGCAAAAGCGGGTCATGAGTGTAGTTAGGGCTGCCATTGTCTTCGGCTTTTCCTGTCTGAGGTGTCTGGCTAGCCATTCGTCCCGGACACTATGATTGAAGGCCGCTAAGGTTTCGGCGTCCGGACAGTCGATGATTTGGTTCTTATTAGTGAGAAACCTATTCCAAAGCTTGCGGGCTGACTCCCCGGGTTGTTGGATGATGTGACTTAGGTTGTCAGCGTCCGAGGGCCGGACATAGGTCCCTTGAAAATTGGCCCGAAAAGCATCCTCAAGTTCTTCCCAACTCCCAATGGATTTCTCTAGGAGGTTGTTTAGCTAGTACTGAGCTGGTCCTTTCAGCTTGAGGGGTAGGTATTTAATGGCGTGGAGATCATCTCCGCGAGCCATGTGTATGTGAAGGATGAAGTCTTCTATCCAGACGGCAGGATCCGTCGTTCCATCGTACGCCTTGATGTTCACGGGTTTAAACCCTTCTGGAAAATCATGATCCAGCACCTCATCGGTGAAGCACAAAGGGTGTGCGGCGCCTCAACTAGTATGTGACCTCCGCGATTGGCTTGATAGCCGCTGTCCCATGCGAGAGCCCGGTCCCTAGGTCCGTAGATGGACCTGGTCTTGCTTGCTTTTTTGTTCGGGTCCTCACACAAATCGTGTTTCCGAACTTGAGCCGCATCCTCCTTTCCTTTATGGGGTGGGGGTGCGGGCTTGTGTACGCCATTGCTAGCCACTCTGTTCCATCCGCGAGGTGGTCCGTCCAGCTTATCGGCTATGCTATTTTTCGGCGGTATGGGTGCAGTGGCCTCGTCGTCGAATTCGAGCAGCAGTTTACGCTTAGGATAGCCTTTGGTTTGTCGATTGTAGCCATATTTTTGCTCAGCGTCTAGCACTTTGTTCCATCTATCATTGAGCTTGTCCTGTGCGGCCCGAAGCTGTCTCTGCTGCTTTTTAAGGCTCCTTCCGGTGGCAATAAGCCTCCGATGGAAACACTTCTGTTCTAAGGGTTCTTCTGGGACAATGTATTCATCGTCGCCCAGGCTAACATCCTCTTCGGAGACAGGTTCATAATTACTGTCTTAGGCATCGCTGTCATCAGACAGCGGTTTTGGACTATGTTCGCTGTCCTCTCGCTCGTCCTGCTCCATCGCCGGGTCTGCGGGGTCTTCGGCTTGCTCCGGACTGTCACCGTCGTTGGTGACAGTGTTGCTATCTTTTCCTTTACGGGATTTAGTTCGGCGCTTTGGGCGCCGACGTTCGGGAGGTTCTTTGACAGGCTTGTCCTTTTAAGGGATCGTTTTCGCCGTCGCCCTCCTTCTCCTTAGGTGTATCCACCATATACACATCGTATGAAGATGTAGTTGTCCACCGCTCGGTTACGGGCTGGCTTTGATCTGCTTTGGCTTTGAGGTCCATCCCTTCGAAGTATTTGGAAGCGTAGTCAAGTAGATCGGTTAGATCTTCGACCGTGGCTACCAAGTTGGTGGTGGGTGGGGAGCAAAATTCTCCATCAGCCTCCAGTTCGAATCGGATATAATTCGGCTGTGTGTCCCCAGCTAAGGAGAGAGGTTTTAATGATTTTAACATGTCGCCAAAGAGCGAGTGCTGGAAGATATCTGCAGCACTGAATTCGGCGATAGACACCTAATCGAGCTTGAAGGGCGCAGATGCGCATTATTCGGAATCTAAGGCCGGAGACGAGTCCGTCGCTCCAGTAACACAGATCCTGCTCGGAGTCGGATACGTGTGCGGCTCCAACGCCGTTGAGTCTACGGCTTCCGGGGCGGGGTTGAGCTTGCTGTCCTCGGGCGACGCGATCTGTTATGGATCTAGGGCCAGAACTGTTACAGGTGCTATTTTCTGATCCAATGACAGAGTTAGGTCGTGTTCATCGTGGTGGCAATGAGAGGTCACCATGGGCTCGAATCCGTCAAAGATCAAGTCTCCGCGGATATCAGCAACATAGTTTAAGCTACCGAATCTGACTTGATGGCCAGGGGCGTAGCTCTCAATCTGCTCGAGGTGGCCTTCTGTGTTGGCACGGAACATGAAGCCGCCGAACAAAAAAAGCTGGCCGGGAGGGAAGATTCCCTCGATGTTGTCATCGTGGTTGATGATGCGATCCATCAGTCCTTCAGTCGATGACATAGTGCAACTCTAAATGAAAGCACCAATGTCGGTGTCAAAACCGGCGGATCTCGGGTAGGGGGTCCCGAACTATGCATTTGAGGATTGATGGTAATAGGAGGCTGGGGACACGATGTTTACCCAGGTTCAGTCCCTCTCGATCGAGGTAATACCCTACTTCCTTCTATATTAATATGGATGAATATAATTACAAGAGTTGATATACCCCGAGATCGTATGGGCTAAACCCTAGAGTCTAGCCTATGAGGATTTGTGATTCTCTATTAGCCTCTACGGACTAAACCCTCTGGTTTATATACGCGCCGGAAGGGCCTTGGGTTTGTACATAACTGATACGTCCAAAACGTATCTATAATTTCTGCTTGCTCCATGCCTCTTTTGGGTGATATTGCTATGATATTTATACACTTCCATACACTTTTGATCATATTTGGACTAACCTATTAACTCAGTGCACCCCAGTGCCAGTTTCTGTTTTCGGCTATTTTTGTATTTCAGGTTTTCACGTTACGAGAACTGCCAGGAAAAATCCAGAAAAATTATATAAAAAATCAGCGTTCCAGAAACTACCGTGCGCCCGAAGGACAGCCGGGGGGGCCACCAGGGCTCTAGGCGCCCTGGCAGCGCGCCCCCCCCTGGGCCGCGCCGGGGGGGCGCCTGGGCCCCCCGAGGCTCCTCCGATGCCCCCCTTTGGCATATATTTAAAGCGTGTCGCGGAAACCCTGATTCAAAAACCCTTTTCTCCAGACGTGATTCCGATCTCCGCCGCCATCGCCATCAAGCTTCGGGGGACCAGAATTCCTGCGCCGGCACCCTGCCGAGACGGGGAAGTGCCCCCGGATTCATCTCCATCGACGTTGCTTCCTCCCTCCATGATGCGGGAGTAGTTCCTCCTCGGGGCTGAGGTTCTTACCAGTAGCTATGTGGTCAATTCTCTCTCCCATGATGTGATCTTCGTTGTGATCATAGGCTATGTTAATCTAGGGTGATCCCACGATATTTCCCCTTCCTCTATGTATTGGATTGATGTACTCACTTGTCTTTATCTAGTATAATCCCCGAGACCAAGGTGACAGCGGTCTATTGGACATGGATTAGAACAATATTTTCATGAGTGATTTCCTCTCTTGTGTGTTGATTGAAGATTGAGAGTCTCTTGGTGCTTGTCTTTGACTATCCTTTAGATATGTTGTGGTGATTGCGGGACTCTCTTTGGATGGCCACGGTGACATTGGGAAATCCTTAGATTGAGAACTACGAACTTTGAGGTGTGCTTTTGTAGCCCTACATAATTCTCGTCCTCTCTTGACCACGAAGGAATGACCTCCGAGTGTGTCCCCTTTGCATGTTTTATGGGAAATATCATGTGATTCGATTATGTTAATGTTGTTGGGAGTTGCCACTAGTGAAAGTATGAAGCCTAGGCCTTGTTTCCACCATTGCAATAGCATTTGTGCTCACGTTTACCACTTGTTTGCTTGCTGCACTTTTTATTACAGAATTATATTACTTTGCTTTGCCACTCCTATCATCCATATTTTACCATCTCTTCGCCGAACTAGTGCACCTATACAACTCCTAGTTGTATTAGGTGTGTTGGGGACACAAGAGACTTCTTGTATCTTAGTTGCAGGGTTGCTTGAGAGAGACCATCTTCAACCTCTACTTCCCTGAGTTCGATAAACCTTAGGTCATCCACTTGAGGGAAATTGTTGCTGTCCTACAAACCTCTGCGCTTGGAGGCCCAACATAGTCTACAAGAGTAGAAGCGTGTGTAGACATCAAGCTATTTCTGGCGCCGTTGCCGGGGAGGTGAGCGCTTGAAGGTATATCTTTAGATCTTGCAATTAAATCTTTTTGTTTCTTATTTTTATTTCACTAGTTATGCTTATGGACAACCTTGTTATTGGATCGTTGCTTGCGGGAAGACGCCCCACACCTGTGGTGGTTGCTCCTCCTCCTACTGAAATTGTGCCCTATAAAATACCAGCTGGTATTATCGATTATGTTTTGGCTGATCGTTATGCAGGAGACAGACATCCCGGTGAACACTTGCTATATCTGTCACAACTATGTTCATTATTTAAGCTTGCAGGTGTATCAAGGAAGTTTGTCATGAGGAAATTATTTGCCTTGTCACTGAAAGGAAAAGCATTGGAATGGTATAGGCTACTAAATGACTCTCACCTGCTGGAGTGGGAAGAGATCCAGTCTCTCTTTTACTCCAGGTTTTATCCTCTTCATGAAGTCCATGAGAATAGGAATTATGTTTATAATTTCTATCCTCATGACGGAGAGAGCATAGCTCAAGCTTGGGGGAGACTGAAAACGTTAATGCTAAAATGTCCTAACCATGGGCTCCCTAAAGATATGATTATTACTAATTTCTATGCGAGGCTTTCTCGACAGGATAAAGATTTGCTCGACGCTTCCTCTATGGGTTCTTTCACAAACAAAAAGATTGATGCTAAATGGGAACTCCTTGAAAGAATTCAACGCAACACTGAAGATTGGGAGATCGACAAAGGTAAAGAGTCGGGTATAATTTATGAGTATGATTGCATTAAGTCCTTTGTTGAAACTACAAGTTTTAATAAGTTTAGTGCTAAGTTTGGGCTTGATTCTCAACTCCTTGTTGATTTCCTCAAATCTTTTGCTTCACATCTTAATATGCCTAAGGAGGATTGGAACAAGCATCATAAACCTTTTAAAGAGATTTGCAAAGAAAATGAAATTGTTCATGATGATTGCAAAATGCATGATCCAATTCCTAAAAATGAAGTTTTATATAAGCATGTTAATTTTTGTGGAGTTGATAGACCTTGTGAAAGGCCTATGATTGAAGAAGAGAAGTATTGTAAGCAACATAAGCATGAAAGAACAATCACTTGGGTCAGAGATTTAAATGAAATTGCTAGAGAATTATGTGACCTTTATCCTTTTACTTGTGAACTTTGCCGTATAGAGGGTCACTTTAATTTTCAATGCATGAACTTTCAAAACATAACTGTTAACCGGTTGTGTGATAACATGATCACCTCTGATCTTTATGATGATCTTATGTTATTTTTGATGTGTGAAGAGTTATCAGAAAAGACTTCTTGGCTAGATGTTAATGCCATAGGAATAAAAAAAACACTTTGCAAAATTGCCATCTCTATTGTGTTGTTAATTTCCATGAAAATGATTACATAAGTAAGATTAGAAAGGAGGGAACTTTGCCAAAGTATAAAAATGTCTCTTATATTTCTGCTAATAAAAAGGAGAGTTTCTCCCAAGTTTCCCCTATTGTTTCTAATGATAAGCCAGGATATGTGGAGAAGCTTCATCTCCAACCACTCCCTCCTAAGGTTAAGAAGAAGAAAAAGAAGAGGAGGAGGAAGAGGAGCAAGAAAGAAGAAGAATGGATATCAACCTGGCCTGAGCATATTCCTCCCATCAACTTTTATCCTAACGGTTGTAAGTTTAAAGAAGAAGGTGAAGTTTATTGCCTTAATTATCATCTTGATGATACGTCCGTAGGTACTATTGAAGATGATTTTGATTATGATATGCTTGTTACTTATTGTGATTGGGAAAATGATGATAATGCTACTTATGATCTTGAAAATCTTTTTGGTACCAACTCTGAAAGTGATGATGTGGGAAGCTCTAAGCTTGGGGATGATAGGATTGCAAATCCTTTACCCACTAGTGATGTGATAATTGATAATTCTTTTGCTAGTAAGAATAAAGACAACATGTTTACAAATATAGTTGCTAGCAATGATAATGCTCTTCTCTACCATGATGATGTTATAACTCCAACCTATAGTGATTATAAAGGTACCTATGACATAAGGAGAAATTATCCTTATGAAACTTGTCATAATCATGGAGGGCATTACTCCCTTGTTGAACACCACCCTCCTACTACACAATTAATCTATAGTGTTCAAGTGGTCTATGATAGTCCTACTCCCACTATTACCAATGAGAAAGATTATGCTTATGTGCAGAGTAAGAGTACCTTTTTGCATGTGGATCATGGTAACAATGCTTTATGTGATGCTTATATTGTTGAGTTCATCCATGATGCCACTGAAATTTATAATGAGTGAGGGAGACTTGGTTCTAAATATCTTAATAATAAGAAGTTTCCTCTCTTTATGGTGAATATTTTGAAGTTATGCTTGTTTTGCCTTCCTATGCTAGTTGCTTTGTGCTTTAATGAATTATTCTATTGCAATATTCCTATGCATAGGAAGCATGTTAGGCTTAAATGTATTTGGTATTTGCTTCTTGATGCTCTCTTTTGTTCTTCAACTCTTATTCCTACGAGAGCATCATTAAAGTCTTAAGCCTATCTTTATGGCTATAAAGAAAGAGCTCTAGGGAGACAACCCTTGTTATCCTTGCTTTCAGTTTGTTCTTTCAGTTTTTAGTGGTCTTGATGTTTGTTACTACTGTAGCAACATCATTGTATCTTTATTTTTCAGCTTTGTGCCAAGTTTAGCCTCCGATTGCAAGAAAGTTCAAAAGTTGTGACGTGCTGTCCAGGAAACAGATTCTGTCCTTTGATAGAAAAATTCGTATAAAATCACCAGATCATCTTTTTGGTCTGAATTTTTTCGACAGCGTGCTCTATATAATTGTCTTTCGTGCGTATGTTCTAAGTCTTTTTATTAGAGTTGCAGAAGTGCCCCGAACAAATCAATTACTACCTGCTGTTCTGTTTTTCACAGATTCTGTCCTGTTTTGCCTTTCCTTCATTTTGCAAACCAAGAGCTTGATTTTTCTTTGCAAAAACCTTTTGGCAATCTTGAGAAACAGTAGACCTTCAAGAATATCTTTATTTCCAGCAAGGTACAATTATTTTATTATGGGTACTAACCTCGCTAATCAGATTATGATGAGTTATGTATGAAGGGAGTTTTCAAGTGTGCGAGGGAAGATGATAAAAAGATTCAGGAGTGTCAAGCGCTCAAGCTTGGGGATGCCCCCATGCACCCCCAAGAAATATTCAAGGAGACTCAAGCATATAAGCTTGGGGATGCCCCCGTGCATCCCCTTCTCCATCAACATTATCAGTTCGTCTTTCGTTCCACTATATTTTAATCACTTCATGTGTTATGTGCTATGCTTGGAGCGTCTTGCTTTCAGTTTTCTTTAGTTTTCATAACGAGTCGGAACTCAGCTTTCTTTATGTGGGAGAGAAACACGCTCCACTTCTACCTAGAACATAACATAGAATTTTCATGTCTATCCTTGTTGTGTGTGTTCTTTGTCTTTTAATAGCTACTATCATGTTCAGCTCTTAGCTTTCATGCTTATCTTTTCAAGAGCTTTTGTTTAGTTGGTTGCTTGAACTCTCTTTAATTATCATGCTCACCTTATTAAGTGAGTTTGCTTCCGTTGCATTGGTTGATATGTCTATGATAAAGATGCTACGTGCATGATGGCGCTTAGTAGTTCATGATTTCTTATGGTTAGTCTCAAATAGCAGGGGGGTTCCCAATGTGTTATTGGAGTACCAACATGATTTGTTTGCCTATGATGTGGTATGGTTTAGTAATATCTTCCTTCAAAGAATTTATTTTGATTGACTTGGCGTATGCTCACGCATATTTAAGACTGTAAAGAAAGTCTGTCAAGCCTTGATGATCTTTTGTTTCTGAGTAGCGATATAACTTCCATGCCTAATTCAATGTTGCTTTGTCGCTCTACATGATTATGACCGTCATTACTCTCTTAGTTGGTCACTCCCAGTCTTTTGCTAACCTTCGCCTGTACTAAGCGGACTGACTGCTTGTGCATCCACATCCTTTTAATCCGGTTATGCCATATGAGTCCACCATATCTTCCTACATGGTATTTACCTGCCATTCCTAACGGAGACTTGCATGTACCATCTCGAAATTATTCAAAGAAAAAGCATTCCTATTTTGTGCCTCTGTTTTGAGTTCATGAGGAAGTAGTAGTTAATTCATGATCTTTTTAAGTTGGACAAGCTTCACCCCGGGATTGCATGTATAATGTGCAAACCCATAATACGAGAAGGAACTGGCATTGAGTGCGCCCGGCTCAAAAAGATAATATAACAAACAAACCCTCCTTCACGCTTTAATCATGAGAAATCAGAAAACTTTGGCAGTGATAAACAAAGGAGATTAAGAGGATGTGATCGTCCTCATTCGGGAGCCGTTCCTCGAAACTTGTCCATCTCGAAAAGTGATTGAGTTGTCTGCTAGCATTCGTTGATGAAACATGCATGATCTAAAATAAATTATTACCTCTGTTTTAAAGCCAAGAGCTCTGGTACATGTTTTGTCTTTGTTTCCGACTACGGGTTTTCAACCTTGCCAACAAAAGCCACGGTTCGAGAGTCTCCACCTTCTTTTAAAAGCACCAACTACTGAGAGCATGATTGTCATTCTGAGTGTAATGTGCATTGTCCCAAAGTAGCATTGACTTTTGCATGATTGTGATATCGTTTATTCTGAAATCATTGTATCTAGTCATCACTTAAACCTTGGAGGTGCCCCTGCATTTATGTTTTGCTTCACTAAAGGGGGCAAGCTAGATATCACTTTATCATATTTGCACATCATGTTCATTGCAAATCTATTTGATGTTTCAGTTTCATATTCTAAAACTTTCAGTCCTTTGTGATTTTCTCATGAGGCAACTTAATTACTATAGATTCATTGTCTTAGTAAGCTTTTGTCATATGACTATGAAAAAGTCCTATATGGTTAATAGCATGTCACCACAGAAATTATTCTTGTTATCATTTACCTACTCGAGGACGAGCAGGAATTAAGCTTGGGGATGTTGATACGTCCAAAACGTATCTATAATTTCTGCTTGCTCCATGCCTCTTTTGGGTGATATTGCTATGATATTTATACACTTCCATACACTTTTGATCATATTTGGACTAACCTATTAACTCAGTGCACCCCAGTGCCAGTTTCTGTTTTCGGCTGTTTTTGTATTTCAGGTTTTCACGTTACGAGAACTGCCAGGAAAAATCCAGAAAAATTATATAAAAAATCAGCGTTCCAGAAACTACCGTGCGCCCGAAGGACAGCCGCCATCGCCATCAAGCTTCGGGGGACCAGAATTCCTGCGCCGGCACCCTGCCGGGACGGGGAAGTGCCCCCGGATTCATCTCCATCGACGTTGCTTCCTCCCTCCATGATGCGGGAGTAGTTCCTCCTCGGTGTTGAGGTTCTTACCAGTAGCTATGTGGTCAATTCTCTCTCCCATGATGTGATCTTCGTTGTGATCATAGGCTATGTTAATATAGGGTGATCCCACGATATTTCCCCTTCCTCTATGTATTGGATTGATGTACTCACTTGTCTTTATCTAGTATAATCCCCGAGACCAAGGTGATAGCGGTCTATTGGACATGGATTAGAACAATATTTTCATGAGTGATTTCCTCTCTTGTGTGTTGATTGAAGATTGAGAGTCTCTTGGTGCTTGTCTTTGACTATCCTTTAGATATGTTGTGGTGATTGTGGGACTCTCTTTGGATGGCCGCGGTGACATTGGGAAATCCTTAGATTGAGAACTACAAACTTTGAGGTGTGCTTTTGTAGCCCTACATGATTCTCGTCCTCTCTTGACCACGAAGGAATGACCTCCGAGTGTGTCCCCTTTGCATGTTTTATGGGAAATATCATGTGATTCGATTATGTTAATGTTGTTGGGAGTTGCCACTAGTGAAAGTATGAAGCCTAGGCCTTGTTTCCACCATTGCAATACCATTTGTGCTCACGTTTACCACTTGTTTGCTTGCTGCACTTTTTATTACAGAATTATATTACTTTGCTTTGCCAGTCCTATCATCCATATTTTACCATCTCTTCGCCGAACTAGTGCACCTATACAACTCCTAGTTGTATTAGGTGTGTTGGGGACACAAGAGACTTCTTGTATCTTAGTTGCAGGGTAGCTTGAGAGAGACCATCTTCAACCTTTACTTCCCTGAGTTCGATAAACCTTAGGTCATCCACTTGAGGGAAATTGCTGCTGTCCTACAAACCTCTGCGCTTGGAGGCCCAACATAGTCTACAAGAGTATAAGCGTGTGTAGACATCAATAACCATCTTGCAGAGGAAGGAAAGATTACACCCGAACCTAAAACCAGCCATTATACGAACACGGGAGTCCTATCCGGATACGAGAGACGATCTTCAACAATGATCTTCACGGCCCACCATGAGTTATCTGGCCACATGAGGACCCCTCAATCCAGGACTCCCTCGGTGGGTTTGAAAGCAAGAACACGTGGGAGAGAGCAATGGAGATTTTTTTCTGGAGGTAGGTGATGAAGTGGTATAAAGAGATAAGGGAGAGGGCCCACGTGGGGACCACAACCCACCAGGGCGCACCTAGGGGTCCTGGCGCGCCCAGGTGGGTTGTGACCACCTGGTGCACCTCCCTTTGATATTATTTGCACCAGAAATTGTTAAATATTTGGAAAAAATCGTGACAAATTTCTAGGGCATTCTGAGAACTTTTATTTTTTGGCCATTTTTTATTGCAACGAAAATTTAGAAAACAGACAAAACATGGAATTTTATTTTATTTAACTAAAAGACAAAAAACAAAAGGTAGGGATAGAAGGTAGTGCTTACTAAATTCATCAACTTCATACTGCTAAAAAATGATTCATTAATAAGGTTGATCAAGTCTTATTAACAACCACTTTCGATTAGCATGAAACCAAAGAACTTTCGTAAATCACTAAGTTACCTCAACGAATATATGAAAGTCCCCAACAACAAGCATTTCATATTTCTTTTTAACAGTAGGTAGAGGTATTTGAAAACTTCCAATAGTGATTGTCGGAGATTTTTCAATAACATGAACACCATTCACTTGGAATTGTTTCTTCGGGAAGTGCACCGTATGCTTATTACCATTAATATGAAAAGTGACCTTGCTTTTATTGCAATCAATAACAGCCCCTGCGGTATTCAAGAGGGGTCTACCAAGGATAATCGACATGTTTTCGTCCTCGGGCATCTCAAGTATAACAAAGTTAGTCAAAATAGTAACATTGGTAACAACAACGGGCACATCCTCACAGATACCGATATGGATGGCAGTTAATTTATCAGCCATTTGCAAAGATATTTCAGTAGGTGTGAGTTTATTCAAATCAAGTCTTTTATATAAGGAGAAAGGCATAACACTAACACCAGCTCCTAAATCACATAAAGCAGTATTCTTGGGTCTCCAAGTTTTTTAGGTACTCCATCCTTAAAAGTATAATTAGCAAGCATGGTGAAGATATCAGCTTCTGGTATTTTTCTCTTATTGGTGATGATATCTTTCATGTACTTTGCATAAGGAGGCATTTTCAAGATATCAGTCAAGCGAGTACGCAAAAAGACTGGCCTCAGCATTTTAGCAAAGCGTTCAAATTCTTCATCATCTTTCTTTTTAGTTTACTTGGTTGGAAAGGTAATAGGTTTTTGAACCCATGGTTCTCTTTCTTTACCATGTTTCCTAGCAACAAAGTCTTGTTTATCATATCTTTTATTCTTAGGTTGTGGGTTATCAAGATCAACTGGTGGTTCTATCTCAACATCATTATCTGGTTCTCTTTGGTTATTTAATTGAATCCCTTCATGAGCAACGGCATTGTCCTTTTCATTATCACTAGGTGGATGTTCATTACCAGATTGAGTTTTAGCATGAGAGATAGAAACATCATTATCATTATCAGGAGGTTTTTCTACTTCAGGTTCACTAGTAGCATGCAAGGTCCTATCTATTTTCTTTTTTTTTTCTTTTTTTTTCTTGTTAGAGGGACTAGGTGCAGTGGTGTTGTTTCTTTGTGAATCATGTTCAATTCTTTTTGGGTGTCCCTCGGGATAAAGTGGTTCCTGAGTCATTATTCTTCCTCTAGTTGCAACTCTAACAACAAAGTCATGTATGTTGCTATTCATTTCATCAAGTAATTCTCTTTGAGATTTAGCAACTTGTTCTAGATGGGTTTGTACCATAGAAGCATGTTTTCCTACACTTCTAACATCATTTGAAATTCTAAATAACAAGTCACTCAAGCGAGCAATCTTATCATAATTATATTTCAATTGTTTCATAACATTTGCATTGAAGTGATCTTGTTTCCTAATGTAATTTTCAAAGTCATGAAGGCGGTGCATATTGTGAGGATTATCACTATCATTGAATTTCATTAGATAATTTACCTCTACCACTTTAGGCAGTCGTGGTGCATTAAGCCCATGTATTTCTTCAATAGGAGGTAAAAATTTAACATCCTTAGCTTTAATACCTTTTTCCTTCATAGATTTCTCGGCCTCTTGCATATCTTCAGGACTAAGATATAATATACCCTTCTTCTTCTGAGTGGGCTTAGGCGGTGGTTCAGGAAGACTCCAATCATCATAATTTTTCAATATGTTATTCAATAGTTCTTCAGCTTGTCCAATAGTTCGTTCCCTGAAAACACAACCAGCACAACTATCTAGGAAGTCCCTAGAAGCATCAGTTAGTCCATTATAGAAGATATCGAGTATTTCATTTTTCTTAAGAGGATGATCAGGCAAAGCATTAAGTCACTGGCAAAGCTTCCCCCAAGCTTGTGGGAGACTCTCTTCTTTAATTTACACAAAGTTAATTATCTCCAGTAAGGCAGCTTGTTTCTTATGAGTAGGAAAATATTTTTCATAGAAGTAATAAATCATATCTTGGGGACTACGCACACAACCAGGAGTAAGTGTATTGTACCAAGCTTTAGCATCACCCTTTACTGAGAACAAAAATAATTTGAGAATATAGTATTAACGAGTTTTCTCATCATGAGTAAAAAGGGTGGCTATGTCATTGAACTTAGTGAGATGTGCCACAACAGTTTCAATTTCATAACCAAGAAAATGATCAGATTCAACCAAAGTGATTAAATCTGGATCGACAGAGAATTCATAATCCTTATCATCAATAAAGATAGGTGAGGTAGCAAACCTAGGATCATATTTCATTCTAGCATTCAAAGACTTTTCTTTATACTTGCATATTAATTATTCTAGATCATCTCTATCATTACAAGCAAGAATATCTCTAGTTGTTTCCTCACTCATAACATAACCTTCGGGTACCTCAGGAAATTCATATCTAAGAAGGCTAGTTCTAGCAGATGTTTCAAAAATTTCAGTTTAAAGCTCATCGTCAGATTCAACAACATCACGTTGTCTTACTCTAGTAATTTGTTCATCAAGAAAGTCACCAAGTGGCACATCATCATCATCCAAGGTACTAGCATCATCATAAGTATCATTCATAGCATAAGTAGCATCATCAATAACTTGCGACATATCAGGAGTAATCGCATGTGGTGGTGCTGCGAGTTTACTTATGACAGAAGGTGAATCTAAAGCAGAACTGGATGGCAGTTCCTTACCTCCCCTCGTCTTAGAGGGAAAAAATCTTAGTCTTAGGATCCTTTAGTTTCTTCATAGTGATAGATTGATAATAATCCTAGGTGACTCAACAAATATAGCTATGTTCCCCGGCAACGGCGCCAGAAAAAGGTCTTGATAACACACAAGTATAGGGGATCGCAACAGTTTTTGAGGGTAGAGTATTCAACCCAAATTTATAGATTCGACGCCAAAGAATATTTGTAAGTATTAGCAGCTGAGTTGTCAATTCAACCACACCTGGAGATTAATTATCTGCAGCAAAGTAATCAGTAGCAAAGCAATATGATAGTTTTGATAGTAGTGGCAGCAGCAATAGTAACGGTAACAGTGATAGCAGTAGTTTTGTAACAAGTGCAACCGTAAGGATATCGGTAGTGACTTAGCAAGATCAATATAGGATAAATACGTAGGCATTGGATCGGCAATTTGTTCTTGGCTCCAGTATTTTCCTTTTATTATATAAAAAATCTTCGCAAAGTTTTGTTCCATTCTGAGAACTTTTATTTCTGCACAAAAACAACACCATGGTAGTTCTGCTGAAAATAGTGTCAATCCGGGTTAGTTTCATTCAAATCATGCAAATTGGAGTCCAAAACAAGAGGAAAAGGGTTAGGAAAAGTAGATATGTTGGAGACGTATCAATATCGCACAATTCGACGAAAGTGTTTAGATGGGCCACGTCATCCTCATTTGGAGTACCGGAAAATTGCTCTTTCATGACAAGATTCAACAAAGCAGCATTGATGTCATAATACTCCACACTAGTGGTGGGAGGAATTTGCGTACTAATAAAATCATTTTTGTTGTTACTGAAAAAATCACACAACTCGGTATTCTCTTGAGCCATCGTGACTATGCAAACAAGATTGCAAGCAAAAAGATGGATCTGACGAGGAAAATAAAAATGGCATTCTTTTGTGAAGCGGGGGAGATGACAATGACAGGAAAATGGAATGTAATATAAATTGCAAGGAGATGAGATTTGTGATTAGGAACCTGATAGATGTTGATGATGTCTCCCCGGCAACGGTGCCAGAAATTATATGACGTGGCTTGAGACTGCGTCGGTATTTCCCCAAAGAGGAAGGGATCAGCACAGCGATGGCAAGTATGTCCCTCAGTTATGAAACCAAGGTTGTCAAACCATTAGGAGAACCACACAACACAATGTAAACGGTACCTGCACACAAATAACAAATACTTGCAACCCGACGCGCAAGAGGGGTTGTCAATCCCTCCGGGTGAAAGATTGGTAAAAAGGTATATGGGTAAAAGCAAATGGAACAACGACAAATAAAATGCAGCGATGTATTTTTGGGTTTTTGATAATATATATATATATATATATATATATATATATATATATATATATATATATATATATATATATATATATATATATATATATATATATATATATGAAAATAAAAGTTGCAAATAAAGGAAAAGGAAAATAACAATGCAGATCTAGAAGTATATGATAGGAAAATAGACCCGGGGCCGTAGATTTCACTCGTGGCTTCTCTCAAGAAGTAGCACACGGTGGGTAAACAAATTACTACTGGGCAATTGATAGAAAATCGAATAATCATGATGCTATCCAAGACAATGATCACGTATATAGGCATCACGTCCAAGATTAGTAGACCGACTCCTGCCAGTATCTACTACTATTACTCCACACATCGACTGATATCCAGCATGCATCTAGTGTATGAAGTCATGGAGAAATGGAGTAATGTAATAAGAATGATGACATGATGTAGACAAGATCTATTGATGTAGGAATATACCCATCTTTTTATCCTTAATGGCAACAATACATGCGTGCCTTGCTGCCCCTTCTATCACTAGGAAAGGACACCGCAAGATCGAACCCATCACAAAGCACCTCTTCCCAATGAAAGGTAAATAGATCAAGTTGGCCAAATAAAACCCAAATATCGGGGAAGAAATACAAGGCTATAATAATCAAGTATGGATATTAAGGCAAAAAAAATCTGATCATAAACTCACAGTTCATCAGATCCCAACAAACACACTGCGAAAGTCATTACATCAAATAGATCTCCAAGAGACCATTGTATTGAGAATCAAAAAGAGAGAAGAAGCCATCTAGCTACTGCCAACGGGGCTGTAGGTTTGTGGCGAACTACTCACGCATCGTCGTAGAGGCACCTATGAGGATGATGACCCCTTAGTGATCGTGTTCCCCTCCGGTGAAGTGCCTGAGAAGGGCTCTAGATTGGATCTCGTGGTTCTGGAACTTGCGGTGGTTGGAACAAAATTTTGTCCACTCCCCTAGGATTTCTGGAATATTTGGGTATTTCTAGACCTGAGAGGCGGTGCGGGTGGCCACCGTGGGGGGCACAAACCAACCGGGCGTGCCTGGGCACCTTGGCGCACCCTGGTGGTGATGGGCCTCGAACCCCTCGTTGGTTACCCCAAGTGGAAGGTGTAAGATGCAGTAAGTAGAAGTGTTTTCCCTTAGCAAAGAAGCCAAGGATCGAATCCCCAGAGACTCCTAGGTTCAACAAGTAGGTGTCAACTGCTAACGGCGCAATTAGCAATCAATGTGGACCTGCACACAGATACAAATAACTTTGCTCCCAACGAGTACAGAGAGGTTGTCAATCCCTCCGACCTTGTAGTTCACAAAGGGTTAAAAACAATGATAGTAGTGATAGATAGTTTTTGCAATAGTAAGTAAATAGCGAAAAGTAAATAGTGGATGTGATCAATGATGGTAATATGGACCGGAGTCTCATGATATTCACTAGTGATGTCTCTCTCCCAAAAGACGATAAAACATCTATGTGAGGTAAACAAATTACAGCTGGGCAATTGACAGGACCACGAACACAAACCAATGCTGACTACATTGCAAGAAAGGTTGAGGTTCAAAGCATGGGCGGTACGCCAAAGTAAGTAGACCGAAATCCATCAATATCTACTACTAATCATCCACCTTGAGATATCTATCCAGAACATCTCACTGGTATTAAGTTGCGAGTCCCACCCATAGTGTAAACTCAATGCAACAGACAACTGCATTAAAAGAACTTTGCGTAAAGTAAATAATCCTTGCACCCGCGGGCACAAGCACCGTTGTTTTCCCCCCTTGTGGCAACAGCACATCCCCTAGACTCATGTTTCTGTCACTCAAGCTAGTCATCGAGGGGCATGAACCCACAATCGAGCATAACGTTCCCTCTTGGAGTCACTACCTATTACTCGGCCAAAGCAATAAATAACAACGAAGAACATACAAGAATTACTTATGAACTAAAATATAAAAGAGGTGAATCAAATATATTACTCAAGATCAATCTGAACATAATCTCATAATCCATCGGATCCCAGCAAACTCAACATAGCAACAACATAAGAATTACATAGGTGCCTCGATCATGTAGGGCAGCTCACGAGGACTAATTAGTGAAGCACAAGAACGGGAGGAGAACATCACATAGCTACTGGTCATGGACTCATGGTCCAAGGGAGACTACTCACGAGTCATCCGGGAGGCATCCATGGTGGTGGAGAAGCTCCCGGTGGTGATCCTCCCCTCCGGCAGGGTGCCGGGAAGAGTTCTCCTGGTGCTCCCGATGTTGGAAGCGGCGGCGGCGGCGGAACAGAGATGGGATCGCGAAAAGGGTTCCTGTTCTGAGGGTTCCGGAGGGTCCTTTAAATATATGCCAAAGTAGGGCACCGGGGGAGTTTCGGGGGGCCCAGGCGCCCCCCGGCGCGGCCCAGGGGGGGCGTGCCCACAGGGCGCCTGGAGCCCCTGTGCCCCCCCCCAGGCTGCCCTTCGGACGCAGTGTTGTTTCCGGATCGCTGATTTTTTATATAATTTTTTTGGATTTTTCTGGGCAGTTCTCGAAACGTGAAAACCTGAAATACAAAAACAGCCGAAAATAGAAACTGGCACTGGGGTGCACTGGATTAGTAAGTTAGTCCAAATATGATCAAAAGTGTATGGAAGTGTATAAATATCATAGCAATATCACCCAAAAGTGGCATGGAGCAAGCAGAAATTATAGATACGTTTTGGACGTATCAACATCCCCAAGCTTAATTCCTACTCGTCCTCGAGTAGGTAAATGATAACAAGAATAATTTCTGTGGTGACATGCTATTAACCATATAGGACTTTCTCATAGTCATATGACAAAAGCTTACTGAGACAATGATTCTAAAGTAATTAAGATGCCTCAAGAGAAAATCACAAATGACTGAAAGTTTTACAACATGAAACTGAAACATCAAAAAGATTTGCAATGAACATGATGTGCAAATATGATAAAGTGATATCTAGCTTGCCCCCTTTAGTGATGCAAAACATAAATGCAGGGGCACCTTCAAGGTTTAAGTGATGACTAGATACAATCATTTCAGAATAAACGATATCACAATCATGCAAAAGACAATGCTACTTTGGGACAATGCACATTACACTCAGAATGACAATCATGCTCTCAGTAGTTGGTGCTTCAACATAAAGGTAAAAGAAAGGTTAAGTGCTAAAGCTTTTTATTTTGAAAACATGGAAGCAATTGTGTCAACGGTAGTAGTACTTCATATGTGTCATGCATAAAACATCCTATAAGTTGCAAGCCTCATGCATCGAATACCAATAGTGCTCGCTCCTTGTCCTAATTAGCTCGGATCCCCATGGGTTATCATTGCATTACATATGTTTTAACCAAGTGTCACAAAGGGGTACCTCTATGCCACCTGTACAAAGGTCCAAGGAGATAGATCGCATTTAATTTCTCGTTTTTGATTGATCTCAACTTGAGGACATCCATACCGGGACAACATAGAAAATAGATGATGGACTCCTCTTTAATGCATAGGCATATTCTCATGAGAGATTGAGGATTAAGGTCCAAGCTAAAACTTCCACCATGATGCATGGCTTTGGTTGGCGGCCCAATGTTCTTCTCTAACAATATGCATATTAATTCAACCCACGGTAAATCACCCTTACTTCAGACAAGACGAACATGCATAGCAACTCACATGATATTCAACAAAAGTGTGACAGTTGATAGCGTCCCCAGAAACATGGTTACCGCTCAACAAGCAACTTATAAGAAATAAGATACATAAGCAACATATTCTTTACCACAATAGTTTTTAGGCTACTTTCCCATGAGCTATGTATTGCATGGTTAGTTTACTTAGTACAGGTGGAGGTTAGCAAAAGACTGGGAGCGACCAACTAAGAGAGCAATGACGGTCATAATCATGCAGAGCGACAAAACAATATTGAATCAGGCATGGTAGTTATATCGCTACTTAGAAATAAAAGATCATCAAGGCTTGACAGACTTTCTTTACAGTCTTAAATATGCGTGAGCATACGCCAAGTCAATCAAAATAAATTCTCGAAGGAAGATATTACTAAACCATAACACATCATAGGCAAACAAACCAAGTTGGTATTCCAATAACACATTGGGAACCCCCCAGCTATTTGAGATTAACCAAAAGAGAACCTGAACTACTAAGCACCATCATGAAAGTAGCATCTTTATCATAGACACATTGACCAATGCAACGGAAGCAAAATCTCTTAATAAGGTGAGCATGGTAATTAAAGAGAGTTCAAGCAACCAACTAAATAAAAGCTCTTGAAAAGATAAGCATGAATACTAAGAGCAGAGCACGATAGTAGCTATTAAAAGACAAAGAACACACACAGCATAGATAGACATGAAAATTCTATGTTATGTTCTAGGTAGAGGTGGAGCGTGTTTCTCTCCCAAATAAAGGAATGCTGGGTTCCGACTCGTTATGAAAAACCAAAAAGAAAACTAAAAGCAAGACGCTCCAAGCATAGCACATAACACATGAAGTGATAAAAATATAGCGAAACGAAAGACAAACTGATAGTGTTGATGGAGAAGGGGATGCACGGGGGCATCCCCAAGCTTAGATGCTTGAGTCTCCTTGAATATTTCTTGGGGTGCACGGGGGCATCCCCAAGCTTGAGCGCTTGACACTCCTGAATCTTTTTATCATCTTCCCTCGCACACTTGAAAACTCCCTTCATACATAACTCATCATAATCTGATTAGCGAGGTTAGTACCCTTAATAAAATAATTATACCTTGCTGGAAATAAGGATATTCTTGAAGTTCTACTGTTTCTCAAGATTGCCAAAAGGTTTTTGCAAAGAAAAAGCAAGTTCTTAATTTGCAATGTGAAGGTAAGGCAAAACAGGACAGAATCTGTGAAAAACAGAACAGCAGGCAGTAATCGACCTGTTCGGGATACTTCTGCAACTCAAATCAAAAAACTCAGAACTGACGCACGAAAGACAATTATATAGAGAACGCTGTCGAAAAAATTCAGACCAAAAAGATGATCTGGTGATTTTATACGAATTTTTCTATCCAAGGACAGAATCTGTTTCCTGGACAGCACCTCACAACTTTTGAACTTTCTAGCAATCGGAGGCTATACTTGGCACAAATATGAAAAGAAAAGATACAATGATGATGCTACAGCAGTAAACAACATCAAGACACAGCAAAATCAAAAAAATTTATTCATGTGGGCTGCCTCCCAAAAGCGCTTTCTTTTATGCCTTTAAGCTAGGCATAATGCATAGATCAAGTTGTATCAATTGAACTATCATCAAGATCATCAAAAAGCTCTTCAATAATACAACTAGTCTTAAGAGGACTCTCAAATAAAGGCCTCATAGAGATACTTCTAGGTAGAAGACCAAAAGGATAAAAGTCAAGGGAAGATTCATTTATAAATTCATCAACGATAGGTGTTTCTTCCAAAGTCTTTACAGTTTCAACCCCTTTGGCAATGGGTGGATTGCTTTTAGAACAGGGAGCCTTTGGAACGTGAACGAACTTAGGCTCCCTCTTTGCCGGAGTTTCTACCTTTTCAGTTTTGATTGAGGAGAAAGTAGTTCCTAAGGTATCAAATATTTCCTCAATCTTGTCCATCCTAGTAGAGTCAGAATCATGGAATTTGACGGTCTCCAAAATTTTGAAAATTTTATGCATGGAGCTATCAAGTCTATTCAAATTCCCTTGGATCTTTCGATCCAACTCATTCATCTTATTAGTGCTTGGCATCTCTAGCTCTATTTTTCAAGTTTTTTCATAATGTGAGCTAGGGTGATGTCCTCTCGAATGCTAACAACAGGGGGACTCCCAACAAGATTTTCAATAATACTAAGAGACTCCCAAACTGGGGCCTCTAGGAAATTTCCATTGATAGCAGTATCTAGAATAAACCTATTCCAAGAAGTAATTCCAACATAAAAATTTCTAAGCAAGATAGTAGTAGGTTGCTTCTTGGTGGCTCTTTTTTGTGAATCATTAATTCTATACCAAGCATCTTTCAAACTTTCCCCACCTCTTTGTTTAAAGGTGAGAAGTTCTGCCTCGTCAAAGACAAAAGGACCCGACATAATGATAACTAAAGAACAAGATAACTATTTTTGTGATTTTCAATAAAAGGAACTAAAGCAAAAATGAAAGGTAAACTAACAAGACTAAAAAGCAAAGGTAAAAGATAGCATGCAACTCCCCTATCCTGAAGAGTGGAGCCCCCGGCAACGGCGCCAGAAAATACTCCTTGATGGGCCTCGAACCCCTCGCTGGTTACCCCAAGTGGAAGGTGTAAGATGCAGTAAGTAGAAGTGTTTTCCCTTAGCAAAGATGCCAAGGATCGAATCCCCAGAGACTCCTAGGTTCAACAAGTAGGTGTCAACTGCTAACGGCGCAATTAGCAATCAACGTGGACCTGCACACAGATACAAATAACTTTGCTCCCAACGAGTACAGAGAGGTTGTCAATCCCTCCGGCCTTGTAGTTCACAAAGGGTTAAAAGCAATGATAGTAGTGATAGATAGTTTTTGCAATAGTAAGTAAATAGCGAAAAGTAAATAGTGGATGTGATCAATGATGGTAATATGGACCGGAGTCTCATGATGTTCACTAGTGATGTCTCTTTCCCAAAAGACGATAAAACATCTATGTGAGGTAAACAAATTACAGCTGGGCAATTGACAGGACCACGAACGCAAACCAATGCTGACTACATTGCAAGAAAGGTTGAGGTTCAAAGCATGGGCGGTACGCCAAAGTAAGTAGACCGAAATCCATCAATATCTACTACTAATCATCCACCTTGAGATATCTATCCAGAACATCTCGCTGGTATTAAGTTGCGAGTCCCACCCATAGTGTAAACTCAATGCAACAGACAACTGCATTAAAAGAACTTTGCGTAAAGTAAACAATCCTTGCACCCACGGGCACAAGCACCGTTGTTTTCCCCCTTGTGGCAACAACACATCCCCTAGACTCATGTTTCTGTCACTCAAGCTAGTCATCGAGGGGTATGAACCCACAATCGAGCATAACGTTCCCTCTTGGAGTCACTAACTATTACTCGGCCAAAGCAATAAATAACAACGGAGAACATGCAAGAATTACTTATGAACTAAAATATAAAAGAGGTGAATCAAATATATTACTCAAGATCAATCTGAACAATAATCTCATAATCCATCGGATCCCAGCAAACTCAACATAGCAACAGCATAAGGATTACATAGGTGCCTCGATCATGTAGGGCAGCTCACGAGGACTAATTAGTGAAGCACAAGAACGGGAGGAGAACATCACATAGCTACTGGTCATGGACTCATGGTCCAAGGGAGACTACTCACGAGTCATCCGGGAGGCGTCCATGGTGGTGGAGAAGCTCCCGGTGGTGATCCTCGCCTCCGGCAGGGTGCCGGGAAGAGTTCTCCTGGTGCTCCCGATGTTGGAAGCGGCGGCGGCGGCGGAACAGAGATGGGATCGCGAAAAGGGTTCCTGTTCTGAGGGTTCCGGAGGCTCCTTTAAATATATGGCAAAGTAGGGCACCGGGGGAGTTTCGGGGGGCCCAGGCGCCCCCCCC
>LR738714.1:116131430-116202265 GCA_902687465.1 Secale cereale | reverse complement strand
ATGATTGCTATGATCCCGTTGATTCTTTTGAAATATCCCTTTTTGATGATGCTTTCTATGTTTCTGGCCAAGATGCCAATATGAATTATGCTTATGGAGATGAACTTGCTATAGTTCCTTACACTACTGGAATCTGGCACTTTGCCATCTGCCATGGCAGATGGCAAAGGCATGGTCGGCGGATGGCAAAGGCTTTGCCATCAGCCAGCAGATGGCAAACAGTTTGTCTGAATTCCAGTGGGCAAAGGCTTCTTTGCCATCTGCTGGCTGATGGCAAAGAGCCTGTGCCTTTGCCATCAGCTGGCAGATGGCAAAGCCTCTTAACGGGGTTAGCCCCGTTAGAAGGATAACGGCATACTTTGCCATCAGCCAGCAGATGGCAAAGGATGCACGCTCTTTGCCATCTGCCGGCTGATGGCAAAGGCTGCAGGCTCTTTGCCATCTGCCAGCTGATGGCAAAGGCTGCATACTTTGCCATCAGCCAGCTGATGGCAAAGAGCTTTGCCATCTGCTGGCAGATGGCAAAGAGCCCAAATAGGCCAGTCCAAATTTTTTCTCTGGATGACACGTGGTCTCTTTGCCATCTGCCAGCTGATGGCAAAGTGTCTATATTGCCCCCATTTAATTTTGTTTCTCTTATATCAATTCATTTTCATAGAAAATAAAAAAAAATTATATGACCAATATAGCATATTCAACACATATTACCAATAGTCATGAACACATATATATATCCAACACATGTTACCAATAGTAGCAAGTTTCATCCGTACATATACATAGTTTCATCAATATTACACACTTTCATCCATAGGTAGCAAGTTTCACAAGGTCAAAACAAAAACTAAATACAAGCACTCCATCAACCCAAGCTTCCGTGATCTTAAGCAAATCTGTAAAATGAGAAAGAAGAAAGTTAGAAGATGAAGACTAGAAGAAGAAGATTATTATGATGCAACTAAAATGTGAAGATTATTATGATGCAACTTATATCTGTAAAATCGGTCATTTTGGAGCTAAGTAAGGTCATTATGTCATTTTGGAGGTAGCTAAGCATATGAAGTCATTTAGGAGCTAAAATATGACATTTCTTCAGCATATTATGTCATTTTAGAGCCAGTTAAGCATATTAAGTGATTTTGGAGGAAAAGATGCTAAGTATAGGTCATTTTAGAGCTATCCTAGGTTAAATAGGTCATTTTTAAGCTAGCTAAGCATATTAAGTCCTTTTGGAGGAAAAAATGCTAAGTATAGGTCATTTTAGAGCTATCCTTGGTTAAATAAGTCATTTTGGAGCTAATCAAGCTTATCTTGTCATTTTTTAGCTAGCTAAGCATATTGAGTTATTTAGGAGGAAAAAATGCTAAGTATAGGTCATTTTAGAGCTAGCCTAGGTTAAATAGGTCATTTTGGAGCTAAGTAAGGTTATTATGTCATTTTGAAGTTAGCTAAGCATATGAAGTCATTCAGGACCTAAAATATGTCATTTCTTAAGCATATTATGTCATTTTAGAGTTAGCTAAGCATATTAAGTCATTTTGGAGGAAAAGATACTAAGTATAGGTCATTTTAGAGCTATCCTAGGTTCAATAGGTCATTTTTAAGCTAGCTAAGCATATTAAGTCATTTTGGAGGAAAAAATGTTAAGTATAGGTCATTTAAGAGCTATCCTAAGTTAAATAGGTCATTTTGGAGCTAATTAAGCTTATTATGTAATTATTATTGAGCTGGCTAAGCATATTGAGTCATTTAGGAGGAAAAAATGCTAAGTATAGGTCATTTTAGAGCTAGCCTAGGTTAAATATGTCATTTTAGAGCTAAGTAAGGTTATTATGTCATTTTGAAGCTAGCTAAGCATGTGAAGTCATTTAGGAGCTAAACTATGTCATTTCTTCAGCATATTAAGTCATTTTGAAGGAAAAGATCCTAAGTATAGGTCATTTTAGAGCAATCCTAGGTTAAATAGGTCATTTTTAAGCTAGCTAAGCATATTAAGTCATTTGGGAGGAAAAAAATGCTAAGTATAGTTCATTTTAGAGCTATCCTAGGTTAAATAGGTCATTTTGGAGCTAATTAAGCTTATTATGTAATTATTAAGCTAGCTAAGCATATTAAGTCATTTTGGAGGAAAAAAATGCTAAGTATAGGTCATTTTAGAGCTATCCTAGGTTAAATAGGTCATTTTGGAGCTAATTAACCTTATTATGTAATTTTTAAGCTAGCTAAGCATATTAAGTCATTTTGGAGGAAAAAAATGCTAAGTATAGGTCATTTTAGAGCTATCCTAGGTTAAATATGTCATTTTGGAGCTAATTAAGCTTATTATGTCATTTTTGAGCTAGCTAAGCATATCGAGTCATTTTGGAGGAAAAAAATGCTAAGTATATGATTATGTCGCTAGTATCCTTATGGCAGAGAACCCGGGCCGACATGACTAGTCATAGAACCAAGGTGGCACAAACGTACAGGGACAGGCATACATGACCCAGCAATGCACGTGTCGGTCATCAGCGAGTGCAACCAAGTCGTAGCAAGCTACAAGGACTTCGGTGATACACCGCGTGACATTTCCCCGTAGGGACAGACACGGGAGCAAAGAAGGACACATGCCGGTCAATCCATGTGTTCCGGAGCAGTAGCGAACTACCATGGCTCAGTGGAAGCACTAGGAGGCATTTCCCTGTATGGAAGGCTACCAAAGGCACACGACTAGATGTCGAATCCCACAAATACAATGCATTCCAAACATACACACATTATGCACGATATGTGTAGATACAACATGGCATCACAACAAAACTCTATTAAGCAAAACACTTGGGAAACTTACCGTCATCATGGAGGTGTAGGTGTAGGTGTAGGTGTAGGACCGGTCGCGCCAGTGGCAGACGGAGAAGGATCGATCGATGCTTGTCGGGAGTTACGCTGCACCAAAGATTATTTCCAATGTATCATTAGCATGATGCAACTCAAATGTGAAGACTAGTAACTAATGACCGTTCAAATGAAACTCACCGTGCCCGCCGGAGCAATGACTGGCATCGACGGAGGGGTCTGGCCGTTCTTCTCGCACATGGACTGCACATTTCGGATCTGCTCATATCATTGAAGAGAACAAGAGGAATACTGGAATCGCCAGTATCTATTCCATAAACGAACAAAAGAATAATTCTTATTGAAGAATGGAAACCCGTAATGCCATGATGTTTTCCGATTCGTGTTCTACAACCACTTGGTTTCACATAAGATATGTATTCTGAATATTATTCAGTATTTGAAACTGCAAATAGAAATATAAAGGCAAAATCTTTTACATTGTCTCATAAGATACAACTGTGTCATGCATCTTTTTCAATATCCTTGAGTAACCTCTTTGTATTATTATGTAGCAAAGCTCCCTACTTTATATTAGAACAAAACTATTGAAGTTGGCTCATAACATCTTCAGAAATCAAGAAAATAAATAAAAATAATCACATTAAAAGGAGATGAGAAATATACCTAAAATGATAAAGTAATAAATAGATTGACATGAATGGAGAACAATCTAATGGGAACTATGTTTATTTGGCTTGCCTAAAACCCAAATGGTCTGCCTTGACAAGCCTATCGACAATGAAAGATCATATAACCTTACCAAGTGACACGCCTTTAAACGTCTAGCACCTCCTCAACTGAGAGACACAATGTTTGTTTTGATTGCATAATGTACGTTCTTCATTATAAGCAAAGGCTGCAAGGCACAATACTTTGATTGTGTACTGTATATTCGGTAATTAGATGTTGCATTGCATTACCTGGCTGGACTATAATCACTGATCTGAGTTCATAGCGGTTTGGAAAGTTTTAAATAGAATGGCTTGACTCTTAGTCTCAATATCTCTACTAGTAGATTACATTACATACATGCTAGAGATTTCGATGCGCAGTCAGATATGAATCATTATCCTTGCTTAAGAGAAAGAAAAGGCAATCAAAGACAGATCAGACTAAAAATGAAAAGGAATGACAATGCTATGATTGATGAAACCATATTCTTCAGTAATCAAATGTATACCTACTTGTACAACAATTCAAATATAAGCATGATCAGTGTTCATAACACATTAGTGCCATTAGAATGAAGGGTGGATTGCTCATAGTTTGTGAATTGTATCTCACCTTCAGTCTGAAATTACGCCACAAAATTGTTAAATATGTCATTTTTTAAATAAAATATGTATTGATCTGAGAAGTTTAGTGACAGATATTCTAGTCAATCTAGACCATTGCCATGACAAAGCAAAGATAACTCTTGCTCACATATACAAATGGAAGTAATTACAAACATGAAAATAAAAGAGAACCAGTAGCTGCTCAAAGAACAATAACACAGACATGTGAACAATCTACGGACAACTCATCCCAAGAAGAGGCCAACGCCACACCCTTCAGCACGAACTCTAGATGTAAATGAATTATATCTCGAAACATAAACGAAACAAATGCTCTCATCCGGGGACCAGGCGGCCACGGAGGTCTGCGGCTCGACTGCCTCCTCCTTAATAGCGGGTGCCTCCTCGGAACATATGAACCTAACTTTGCTTCATTGGGAAAATTAGAAATACCTAGTCATTATGTGACTATCTGCAGTACCAAATTATCAGTCCAACTAAGTTAAAAATTAAAATTGGTGTAATACCCTACATTTTGACAAGACAATGAAGTCTAATGATTAGCTTCAGCATCACTGAATCGTTAAGATTGTAAACAATGGCCAACTTGCTCATTGTTTTGCTGATTAGGCATCTGCAATACGACGTAAATAGTTTAACAGAGAAGAAATATGTTGGAATATATTTGTGAGCTACGGCCGAAAGGTTATCTAGCTAGCGTCTTCGTGCATGCTAGTCTCCCAAAAATCAATCAACATGCCTGCTTCCAAGCACTTGTATATGCATGTTGCTATGGACAAAAGTACACATTAGCTAAAAAATGGTACTCCCTCCGATCTATATTCCGTGTCTTGGATTTTTCTAGATACAGATGTATTTAACACTAAAACATGTGTAGATACATCCGTATCTAGACAAATCTAAGACAAATAATATGGATCATAGGGAGTAGTATACGTTCTCTAGAAGCATACCTTCCTGCTACAACATCAAACAACAAACAGGCAAAACATAAGCAATCACCACAGGAACAAGAAGGCACATAAAACAGTCCAGTGTACACGCTAAAGACGATAGAAGTACAGAAAGAGAGGTACTTAATTTCATAGGTAAGACGGTACCTGGAAAAAGTCTCCTAAGAAAATCACATACAGAAGTGGAAGGTAAAGCGCATGGTAACAGACAGCTGTGAGGTTGTACACCCTGCACAAAAGACAAAACTCAAATTTCGCTCTCCAGTGCAGAATTAGCTAGAACAATATAAGCTGTAGTATTATTTATGTACCATAGAACAAATCCATCTCCACATGCAACGAGGAAACAGCCAAACAGCGATAGGCCATCAAGTGCTAGCATTGCACACAACATGCTGGTAATACGCTGGTTTTGCTGTCATAAAAAGGTGAAATGAAATAGAGTACACAATGATGATCATCAAGCAACAGAGCTTGAAACATACAGAATTATACAGCGGAAGTGTAACCAATTACCAGATAGCCTGTCTTTCCACCTTGAGTGATGCGTGAAAACAATCAAGCCATAGACTCCTGTGAGCACCAATTTGTGGAAAATCCACATGCCCTATTTCCCACCAATTCCTTGGTCAGCATCAATGAACAGAGGAACACCAAAGCCAAACACATATTTGGTCTGCAGAGGGAGGAAATATGAGTCCAAAGCTAACATATTATTCCTTTTAGCTATAACGCATGACAAAAACTAACGTTCAAACATCCAGCAGCAGCATAATCTAATGCAATGAAACTACACAGAGTGAAGAGTTAAAGTATGGAGTATGCATCATCTCTGGAGCAGCCCAAAACTCATTTTATAGTTCAAGACATAAGAGCCCGCGAGATTTAGCATCAACAGAAAACACATACTGACTTGCAATACACACTCCATTATGAAACAAGACCTGATAAATAGTTAATTTGTTTCCGTAGCATATTTTTATTAAGAATAACACAATGATATCTTAAACGTATGAAAAGTCTGGCCCGTATAAATGTAATGACATATAAGTAGTGACATAATACAATCAGGAGTGTACACTATAACATACAGGTCCTAGCAGTGACACGTACTAATAAATTCTTTAGTGTAAAATCATTGAAATAGTTCAGATAACTCGAGTTTTTTTACCACTTGAATTTGCCCTGGGTGTTGGAGCAATATTATGTTTTAATAGAATATAGACCTAGCCAGTCCATCAAATCGAAGGAAAAAATCATGGCTTCTAAAAGTTGGATGCCCATCTCCCATCCAACTTCATCAGAGCAACCAAAAGCTACCTAAAGATATATGGTAGTACACCAGTGAACTTGCCTTAAAAGTGAGGGTTCGCCGGGAAACCTTCTGTTGGTTTTCCTGATGGTCATAGTTCTCAAGATGTTAAATTATAAATTTCACATGAACGACAACGACTTCGATACAACTAAGCAATTGTTTTCTGTGTACATCAATGGTTCATGTGAAACAGAAATCGGCTAGCAGATGGCAAAGAGCTGGCTGATGGCAAAAACCCAGATTCCAGTAGTGTTATGTTAAACATGATATAGTTGCTATTGCACCCATACATGATAGTCCTATTATCTTTTTGAATTCTCCAAACTACACTATATCGGAGAAGTTTGCACTTATTAAGGACTATATTTATGGGTTGCCTTTTTCTGTTACACATAATGATTTTGATGAGTATAATATGCATGTGCTTTCTGCTCCTACTTGCAATTATTATGAGAGAGGAACTACATCTCCGCCTCTCTATGTTTCCAATACGATAAAATTGCAAGAAACTGTTTATACTATGCATTGGCCTTTACTTGATGTGCATGAATTGTTCTTGTATGACATGCCTATGCATAGGAAAAGAGTTAGACTTCATTTTTGCATGACACATATCACTTTGTACTCACTACTAAATGCCAAATCATTGCTAACTAAAATTGGCTTCGATATACCTTGGGATCTGGGTGGACCCATTACTTGAGCACTATATGCCTACATTAATGGCTTTAAAGAAAGCGCTGCCAGGGAGACAACCCGGAAGTTTTAGAGAGTCATTTATTTCTGTTGTATGCTTTTATAAAGTTTAAAAACAAAAAAATAAAGAGGGCAACCTAAAACTTTTTCAAAAAGAAAAGTGAAAGTAAGAAGGACGAGCACCATTGAAATGGGGGAGCTCCTTGAACTTTGTTCATGCCCAGGGAAACTTTGCAAATCTTGAATTACAAAAACTTTTCATCAAAAATAATTATCCCCTTGTACAATTCCTTTGTATTATAAAAATAATGTGCCAAGAGTTTCCTTTAGGATGATTAAACTGCTTGTTGGTTTGTGCGGTGCAAAAACAGAAACTTTGGCTGTAGTGCGCGAATTTACATTTTTTACTGGAACGTTGAAAGGATCTGAAACTTTTTGCAAAGTCTTTCTATACAAATTGTTGATTTTTCCTAATTGTTCCATAATTTTTAGGGTTACAGAAGTATGGTTAATGTTCAAATTACTACAGACTGTCCTGTTTTCACAGATTGTTGTTATAACTTCATTATTTGCATATGTTTGAATTCTTGTTGAAGCCTCCTCGACTTGGGTTTTAGAATTGTGATAGCGAACAGTAGGTAATGTTTGTTCATAATTATGCAATAATGTTAGAGCAGTACATGATGGGATTTTATTGATCATATGCACTAACCCCGCCACTAAAAGTTTGGTTAAGTTTTGTGTGGATGAAGTGTTCGAAGATCGAGGAGGTCTCAATGCAAGGAGAAGGAGGAGAGGCAAGAGCTCAAGCTTGGGGATGCCCGAGGCACCCCAAGTAAATATTCAAGGAGACTCAAGCGTCTAAGCTTGGGGATGCCTCGGAAGGCATCCCATCTTTCTTCAACAAGTATCGGTATGTTTTCGGATTCGTTTCATTCACATGATATGCGTAAACTCTTGGAGCATCGTGTACTTTTCCTTTTCTTTTAATAAATGCACCATGCTGGTATGAGATAGTCCATTGATTTGTAGAATGCTCTTTGCACTTCACTTATATCTTTTGAGTATGACTTTATAGAATGTTTCATGTGCTTCACTTATATCATTTGAAGTTTGGATTGCATGTTTCTCTTCACATAGAAAACCGCCATTTGTAGAATGCTCTTTTGCTTCACTTATAATTGTTAGAGCGTGGGCATAACTTTTTTAGAAAGAATTAAAACTCTCTTGCTTCACTTATATCTATTTAGAGAGTTGATAGGAATTGGTCATTCACATGGTTAGTCATAAAATCCTACATAAACTTTTAGATTGCTGAATATGATATGTTTGATTCCTTGCAATAGTTTTGTGATATAGAGATGCTAATATGTGGGAGGCACTAGTGAATGATTATGGTTTAGTAAAAATATTGGTGTTAAGGTTTGTGATTCCTGAAGCATGCACGTATGGTCTCCTAACTATGTAACCAAATTGGCGCGCATTGTATTTTGATTGTTTATCTTCGCGTGAAGGTCGGGCGCGGGCGATGGTTAACTCCTACCAACCTCCCCCCTAGGAGCATGCGTCGTAGTATTTTTGCTTCGAGGGCTAATAGATTTTCGCAATAAGTATGTGAGTTCTTTATGACTAATGTTGAGTCCATGGATTATACGCACTCTCACCCTTCCACCATTGCTAGCCTCTCTTGTACCGCACAACTTTCGCCGGTACCATACACCCACCATATACCTTCCTCAAAACAGCCACCATACCTATCTATTATGGCATTTCCATAGCCATTCCGAGATATATTGCCATGTAACTCCACCGTTCCGTTTATTATGACACGCACAATCATTGTCATATTGCCTTGCATGATCGTAAGATATGTTGCATGATGTTTCCATGGCTTGTCCATTTTTTGATGTCATTGCTACGCTAGATCATTGCACATCCCGGTACACAACCGGAGGCATTCATATAGAGTCATATTTTTGTTCTTGTATCGAGTTGTAATATCGAGTTGTAAGTAAATAGAAGTGTGATGGTCATCATTATTAGAGCATTGTCCCTTGAAAAAAAGTCCAAAAGAAAAGAAAAAAAAAAGAAAGGCCAAAAAAAGAGAAAGGCCAAAAAAAGGAAGGCCCAAGAAAAGAAAAAAAGAAAAAGAAAAAGGGGACAATGCTACTATCTTTTTTCCACACTTGTGCTTCAAAGTAGCACCATGATCTTCATGATAGAGAGTCTCCTATATTGTCACTTCCATATACTAGTGGGAATTTTCACTATAGAACTTGGCTTGTATATTCCAATGATGGCCTTCCTCAAATGCCCTAGGTCTTCATGAGCAAGCAAGTTGATGCACACCCACTAGTTTTCTTTTGAGCTTTCATACACTTATAGCTCTAGTGCATTCGTTACATGGCAATCCCTACTCACTCACATTGATATGTATCGATGGGCATCTCCATAGCCCATTGATACGTCTAGTTGATGTGAGACTTTCTCCCTCCTTTTGTCTACTACCACCTTCTATTCCACCCATAGTGCTATGTCCATGGCTCATGCTCATGTATTGCGTGAAGAGTTGAAAAGGTTCAAAAAAGTAAAGTATGAAAACAATTGCTTGGCTGACACCAGGATAGGCATGAGGGGTACCTTGTGTTAAGAAAAGGAAGCATAAAAGACTATATGATTTTGTAGGGATAACGTTCTTTAGCATTGATATTTTGAAAGACTTGATTGTTTGTTGGGATGCCTGAGTATTAAATTATTTTATGTCAAATGATAGACTATTGCTTTGAATCACTCGTGTCTTAATATTCATGCCATGATTAGATTACATGATCAACATTATGCTAGGTAGCATTACACATCAAAAAATTTCTTTTTTTATCATTTACCTACTCGAGGATGCGCAGGAAATAAGCTTGGGGATGCTGATACGTCTCCGTCGTATCTATAATTTTTGATTGTTCCATGCCAATATTCTACAACTTTCATATACTTTTGGCAACTTTCTATACTATATTTTGGGACTAACATATTGATCCAGTGCCCAGTGTCGGTTCCTATTTGTTGCATGTTTTTTGTTCCGCAGAATATCCATATCAAACGGAGTCCAAACGGAATAAAAACAGACGGAGATTTGTTTTGGAATATATGTGAATTTTGGGAAGCGAAACCAACATGAGACGATGCCCGAGTGGGCCACGAGGCAGGGGGGCGCGCCCACCAGGGGCAGGCGCGCCCTGGGCCCTCGTGGCCACACCTTAAGGCGTTTGATGCCCTTCTTTCGCCGCCAGAAATCTTATATCTGGATGAAAATCGTGTCAAAAAATCAGCCCAATCGGAGTTACGGATCTCCAGCAATATAAGAAACGGTGAAGGGACAGAATCTGGGAACGCAGAAACAGAGAGAGACAGAGAGACAGATCCAATCTCGGAGGGGCTCTCACCCCTCCGCCACCATGGAGGCAATGGACCAGAGGGGAAAACCTTCTCCCACCTAGGGAGAAGGTCAAGGAAGAAGAACATGGAGGGGGGCTCCCTCCCACTCGCTTCTGGTGGCACCGGAGTGCCACCGGGGCCATCATCGTGTGACGGCGATCTACACCAACACCTCTGTCATCTTCACCAACATCTCCATCACTTTCCCCCATCTATCTACAGCGGTCCACTCTCCCGCAACCCGATGTACCCTCTACTTGAACATGGTGCTTTATGCTTCATATTATTATCCAATGATGTGTTGCCATCCTATGATGTCTGAGTAGATTATCGTTGTCCTATCAGTGATTGGTGAATTGTTGTGATTGGTTTAAATTGCTTGTGGTTATGTTGTTGTTCTTTGGTTCCCATCATATGAGCGCGCGCGTGGATCACACCATAGGGTTAGTTGTATGTTGATAGGACTACGTATTGGAGGGCAAGAGTGACAGAAGCTTCAACCTAGCATAGAAATTGATGCATACGGGGTTGAAGGGGGACCAATATATCTTAATGCTATGCTCTGGTTTTACCTTAATGAACGTTAGTAGTTGCGGATGCTTGCTAATAGTTCCAATCAGAAGTGCATAGAATTCCAAGCCAGGGATGACATGCTAGCCGTGGCCTCTCCCACATAAAACTTGCTATCGGTCTAGTAATGTAGTCAATTGCTTAGGGGCAATTTCGCAACTCCTACCACCACTTCTCCACACTCTCTATATTAAGTTTATTGCTTCTTTATCTTAACAGCCGCTAGTTTTATTTACGTGTTCTTTATATTCTTGCAAACCTATCCCACAAAAATTACAAAGTACTTCTAGTTGCATACTTGTTCTAGGTAAAGTAAACGTCAAGCGTGCGTAGAGTTGTATCGGTGGTAGATAGAACTTGAGGGAATATTTGTTCTACCTTTAGCTCCTCGTTGGGCTCGACACTCTTACTTATCAAAAGAGGCTACAACAGATCCCCTACACTTGTGGGTTATCAGCAGCCATGGTGTGTCCTCCAAGTCAAGATCATGAATGATCTTTCCTTCATTCTGACCGACCTCATGTAGCCCTAACCCTATCGGTGTCTATATAAACCGAAGGGTTTAAGTCTTTAGGGCTAGAGAAACATCCAACATCCCATCAACCTAGGGTTTATCTCGCCTGATCTCGAGGTAGATCGACTCTGTAACCATATTATACACATCGAATACAATCAAGCAGGACATAGGGTTTTACCTCCTAGAGAGGGCATGAACCTGGGTGTCGGTGTATTTGGATCGACACCTATGGGATCACAAGAATCCCTACTATGGTTGCGGGGCGCGGGGTTGAGAGAAGAGCGGATCTGACGAGCAGGACCCGGCTCCTTTACCCAGGTTCGGGCCGCAAAGATGCGTAAAACCCTACTCCTGCTTTTGTGGATTATATGTTGGTGTTCTTCGGCTAACGAGGAGCTCCAAAAGAGTCATGAGGGGTTCCGAAAAGCCCAATCCCCCTCCTGGTCACCTCGGGCCTCCTTTTATAGGGAAAAGGGGTTGCCACAGTGGCAGACAGGAGGTGGAAAGGGTACAGTGATGCGAGGTTATCCCTCGCATTACAGGACAAAGTGCATTTAATGCGCCCAGCTTAGGTGTCCTTACTTTATCGGGGACGAGGGGAGACGCCCGTCTTGTCCGTCGCCGCTCCTCTTCGTGTCGACACGCGCCCTGGCCAGCGGTGCCTGAGGTGCCATGTAGGCAGACAGGCAGCTGAGGTGGCGCAATGGCGGGTCTCCATGAAGATCTGTGGGTTGCCACGAGGAGCCTGTCCAGCTGGTTGGGTCGGCAGCTGCGTGGGTCGGTGGAAACCCAGTTGGTGCGGGCCTGATGGTGGCCCCGTGGGTGTCCTCGGCAAGGGCCTTGCCGGGGCCCCGGCAAGGGTCTTGCCGCGGCGCCTGCTGTCATCCCCGGCAAGGTGCTTGCCGGGGGCCTTGTGGACCTCCTTGGCTGGGATCCCGCCAAGGGTCGTCGTCTTCTTACCTTGCATCTGATCTTGAAGGTCTTCACAAAGATCTGCATGCCACCACGGGGATATCTCCCGAATCCTCCCCCCATGGGGGTGGTGGACCCAAGGGTGATTCGCTCCGTAGGCGGGGGGACGAGCTGTCGCGGCAAGGGTCTTGCTGGGGCTGCCAGAGCCGGCCCTGGCAAGGATCTTGCCGGGGGAAACCGCTTCGTCCCCTTGCTCTTCGTGGTCTTGTTCTTGGTGTCGCTCCAGTCTTCATCAAGCTTCAATCTTGCCCCGGCTTGCCTCCCTTGCCATGCTTGGTGCGATGGCGCCGTGGCTCAGACTGCCCGTGCACAGTCATAGGGGTACAAAAAGTGTACCCCTCTTTTTGTACACCGACAGGAGCCCCCGGGCCTGGGCCACACATAAGCGCGACACGTTGTTGGGCCAGGCCCAGAACGGTGCGCGGGCAGGCTGGGTGGTTCTCACTATGGAAAAATTTCCGCGCGCTGCGCCTCCCATGGCCCGCGCGCGCGGCGCGGGGTGGAGGGGCGTGCGTGACGTGGGCGGCATGCGTCGGGCGGTTTCCGCACGCATGCGTCACGTCGCAGTAAATGCGAAAGGAGGCGGCCCGCGCCTTCCCCATAAAAAGGAATAACCGCGAGCGCGCTGCTCACTTCCTCCACTTTCCTCGCGGCCCTTCCAATCTAAGAGCCGTTGCTCCTTTGCTTCCTTCCTCCCGAAGCCTTCGCCGTCGTCCGCCGCCGTTCCTTCACCATCCCCTCCCCTCAGCCTTCCCATTTAGCCGCCATGGCGTCCAAACCCGCCAAGGGCAAAGGGGCGGCCAAGGGTGTCGGGCCTTCGGCGCAGCCGGAGGGCGTATTCACGGGGGGTCGGACGAAGGCCGCTCTCTTCATCCCGTCGTCGGTCGATGTCTTTGAGCTCCGGGCCGTCTTCAAACCCCTTTGGGGGGCGGAGATGGGGGATCGGGCTAAGGGCTTGGGCCATCCGGCGACGCGCGTCGTTCCGGCCGCCTGCGCCCCGCCCAGCTCAAATCGGTACCCCTTCCTCGTTGATTATTTCTCTTGCAGGTTGTGTCCTCCCTTCTACGATTTCTTCTGTGACATCATGCATATTGTTGGCTTCCGTCTTTTGGATTTCACCCCAAATGCGGTGGCGTGCATGGCCTTCTTCGCGCACCTCTGCGAGGGCTTTGTCGGAGTGCAACCCAACACGGCTCTTTTCCGCCACTACTTCATCCCTCGGATCCAGCCGGGAGGCTCGATCTCCGGAGGCATTGCCTGGATTCCGAGACTCAAGGTGGTGTACCCGGAGGGCGCCGTGAAGGAGAGGTGGGACGAATGGCATGGACGGTGGTGCTGGATTGAGGAGGACGAGCCGCCCACGTTCTGCAAGGTCCGCCGGGTGCCGCCGGTCCGCGGCGGCGACTGGAGCAACGTCGACGCCGCCGACGGGAAGCTCGTTGTTGCTGTCACTAGCATCACCCGGCTTGTCCAAGCCGGACTCACCCTCGAGATGATCGTGGCGGATTTCATCCGCCGTCGGATCGCTCTGCTGCACCAAAAGGGGAGGCTGGCCTGGCTCTTCAGGAACCCGGCCGACATCATGCGGCTCTGCACTGGCCTCAAGCACAATTTTATAGTGATGGGACATGCCCATTTCTGTTAGCGGCTTTTCCAGCTGGATGTGAGTCACGGCGGCGAGGTCGAGTGGACGGGCAAGGCTGCGAAGGCTACCGCCAAGGCCGGCAAGGCCGTCAAGGGGCAGCTCTTCAAGCTGCCAGCGGGAGTGGTCCCGCTGTGCAACAATTCGCGCCAGTCCGAAATCGTCGCCATGATGCCGGAATGTAGCGCGCACGGCCCTGTCCCGAGCTGGCAGGAGCCAGAGGACGAGGTCGTGCAGCAGTTCTTCGATTCCCTGGTCGAGGTGTGCGTCAATCCCGACGCCGAGCGGTGGCTCGTCAAGGACACCATCCCGGAGGAGCTGGACTACATCGCCGCCAGGGCGAAGGAGGCACAGCTCATCAAGGAGGCGGGCATCGCCGGAGGTATGGAGGACCAGGACGCCGTGGCTGTGGAGGAGGAGGAGTTCACCCAGTGGGCAGCGGCTGCCGGAGAAGCTAGCAGCGCCAGCACCGGGGCCCCATTGGTTGAGGACGCGGCCGACGAATCATCGTCGAAGGAGGATGTGGCGGCTGGCCCGGTGCCAACCAGGGGAAGAGGGCGAGTCTTGCGGCAGGCCTGCTCCGGCGAGCCGGTCCGGCCCAGCAAGACTACGCAGCCTCAATTGGCCCTGGAGGAGTCCGGGCGCCTCACGAGGGCCACGGCGGCGAAGAGGTCGACGAAGGTTGCCGAGAAGAGGAAAGCGGCAGCTCCCTCTCCGTCGAGCCGCGCACGAACTCCGCTCCCTCCTTCGCCTCCCCTGGAAGACGTCGATTCAGAGGGCGACGCGGAGCTCCCCTTCGACCTCGGGCCCCTCAGCCCGAAGAGGAAGAGGAAGACGGCAGAGGAGGAGGAGATGGACGACGAGTAAGCATTCCATTCTTTATCGTCATCCCCATCTCTCTTAATCGTGCTACTCATCTTGACTTGTTCTTGCTTCTTCAGGGATGCAGAGACGTTGGCCCAGTGGGTGAAAAGGGCCAAGGCTTCAGCGAGCGGCCAGCCCTCGGCCGGGGCTATGGAGACACCACTGGTGGTGTTGAGCAGCTCCGACGGCAGCCCCCAGCATAGCCCCCAGCGTAAGCCCGCCAACCTTTTCTCGCTCGACATGCAGTAGGCGTTAGATGCTGAAGGCGTCGACCTTGCCGGTTCTGTAGGACGGGAGCAGCAGCAGGAGGAGCCGCAGGGGGCCACTCCCAACACGCCGCCCCCATCGACCACGCCGCCACGAGGGGCGTCCCCGGAAAGGGCACCAAGCATGGAGCCCACACGCATGGAGGAGGAGGAGGACTTGGGCGCTGGTGGCCCGCCCCTGGCGTCCGGCGCCGGCGGGGAGGGAACTTCCGCTGCACAGCCCGATGCTGGTGAGTTGCCCACTTTCCGCCCTTGCCTTTCCCTTGTGCTTTTTCTTGACTTCATTTCCCCCGTCACGGCCCAGGCCCTCCTCCAACGGATGTGGAGGACGTGGACGCCGTCATCAAGGAGGTCGCTGAGGAGGCTGCGGCGGAGGCCGTGAGATCGCCGCCGAGGAGGCTGCCAAGGACGCCGCCGGGGCCGCCGTGGACGAGACTGCCGAGGACCCTGCCAAGGGCGCCGCCGAGGGCGCCGGCAGTGGGCCTGCCAGGGAGGCCAGAAAGGCCACAGCCGAGGAGGAGGTGACTGATGACCAGCCCTCTTCCTCCATGCCCCCGGGCCCCGGCAAGTATCTGAAGGTGTCCGACAACCTCTTCGTCCACCTTGCCGGGGCGTCAAGCTCCCGGGCGCCTGCCGGGGAGGAAGTCTTTGACGGCGAGGTGTTCGCCGCCGCCGGGCTCGAGGTTGTTGAAGAACTGAGCGCCGGCGGGGACGGCTCCCCAGAGGAGCAGCTCTTCCGGGCCATGGGGGCCAACTTCCGGAAGCTCCAGGCACTCTACCGTGCTCGTTTGGACAAGGTTAAGTCCAGAATGGCGGCGGTGGACGAGGCAGAGGTAGACTTCCAGGCACGCGTCGCTAAGGCGCAAGCCTGGTTCCACCAGTCCCGCGAGGAGCAGAGGGCCTCCCAGGAAGATCTGGCCCAGCGCAACGTGGAGCTCATCATGAAGATGGCCGCCATCGAGAAGGCCCAGGAAGAGGCGGCGAATTCAGCTGCCGCGGCGGAGGCCGCCCGGAACAAGCATCAAGCCGCCCTCGATTCCCAGGAGGAAGACCTCTCCGCACGTGAGGCGAAGCTTGCCGCGACACTCCGCGGCAAGGATGAGGAGCTTGAGGCTCTTGTCGAGCGGCGGACTCACGAGCTGGGGTAGAGGCACAAGGAGGCGCTCGATGCCCAGGCTCTGGCTCACGCCGGCAAGATACAAGAGCTGGAAGTGGAACGGGACGGGCTGAAGGAGCAGGCCCTTAGGCTATCTGACGAGAAGACCAGGCTCAAATGTGCCTTGACTGAGGCACAGGGAGTGGTCATCGGCAAGACTGGGGAGCTCTCCGAGGCACAAAGCTCCATCAGAGATCTCAGGCTGAGGCTAGAGAATCTCGAGAAGACGTTGGCGGAGAGCTCTGCTTGGGAGGGGGCCTTGGCCAAGAGCCTGGAGGAGGAGAAGCAGCTGCGGGCAGACGATGGCGCCTCCCACCAAGAATTTGTGGTGGAGGAGAACAGGTGGATCAGCCGGCTGGAGGACATCGCCGGCAGGGTTACCTCACAGTTGGCCCTCATGGGGATGCCGAACGTGAGGTATGCCCCTGAATGGAGCGGGTCCGTCAACGCCAAGCTGACCCTGTTCTTCGAGGGCGTCCTCAGCGCCTTGACTGATCTTCATTCCAACAGAATGGCCACGCTCGCCGGGGAGGCCCGGCGGCTCTGGCGGGGAGTCATGACCAAGGACCTCACCAAGGTGGCGTTTTGGAACCCCGCCCTCGACTTCGAAGCCGCGATGGACAGCTTGTCAGAGGATGCCAACCTCACGGCACTCAAGGAGCGCATCAAGCCTATTATCAGCCGCATCGACGAAATCAAGAGGGTGGAGGGCCAGCGCCGGGATTAGATATCCCGTTCTCCTTTGCCGCTGCGAGTTCATGCCCAAGACAAATTTTATCTTTAGTTAGAACCGCAGCGATGGCATGATGTAATATAACTTTGAAATATCTTCAGAATCATGCATGTTATTTTCCTGTTTGCTGCCTCCCTGTGTTTCCACCCTACGTTAACTGGGTAGGCTTGCCGGCGCGAAATACCCAAAGCGGCGTCTTGGGGACGGGTCCCCATTGGCCTGCCGAGTGAGCGCGCTGCCGGGTTTGTCACCTTGCCGCTCTCAACGCGGCCACTCGAACTGTCGAGTTTGACTCGAGTCAGAGTCGAGAACTTTGTCAATTGCGGAAGGGTCTGCAACCTTGCCGCTCTCAACGCAGCCACTCGAACTATCGAGTTTGACTCGAGTCAGAGTCGAGAGCTTTGTCAATTGCGGAAGGCTACCCTACCATTTCGACGTAGCCGTTTGAACTGTTGAGCTGACTCGAAACAGAACAAGGCGTTGCCGATCGGGAAGGGCCCCATCCGCGTGCAGGTTTCTTTTTGCACAAGGAATGACAGCTCCGAGGATAATAACTTTAAATGATAGGATAGAAATATCCAAAGTTCGATGTAACTTAGCTTTTATTTGCAGCCGCTCGAAAGCAAGTCTTCTGGCTTCCTCAAAGGGCCATCAAGACGAGAGAGCGTCGGGCCGATGACCAGAGCCGATTCTCACAACTGCGCAAGCCCCCTACCTGGCGCGCCAAAGATGTCGGTGTATTTGGATCGACACCTATGGGATCACAAGAATCCCTACTATAGTTGCGGGGCGCGGGGTTGAGAGAAGAGCGGATCTAACGATCAGGACACGGCTCCTTTACCCAGGTTCGGGCCGCAAAGATGCGTAAAACCCTACTACTGCTTTGGTGGATTATATGTTGGTGTTCTTCGGCTAACGAGGAGCTCCAAAAGAGTCGTGAGGGGTTCCGAAAAGCCCAATCCCCCTCCTGGTCGCCTCGGGCCTCCTTTTATAGGGAAAAGGGGTTGCCACAGTGGCAGACAGGAGGTGGAAAGGGTACAGTGATGCGAGGTTATCCCTCGCATTACAGGACAAAGTGCATTTAATGCGCCCAGCTTAGGTGTCCTTGCTTTATCGAGGACGAGGAGAGAAGCCCGTCTTGTCCGTCACCGCTCCTCTTCGTGTCGACACGCGCCCTGGCCAGCGGTGCCTGAGGTGCCATGTAGGCAGACAGGCAGCTGAGGTGGCGCAACGGTGGGTCTCCATGAAGATCTGTGGGTTGCCACGCAGGAGCCTGTCCAGCTGGTTGGGTCGGCAGCTGCGTGAGTCGGTGGAAACCCAGTTGGTGCGGGCCTGATGGTGGCCCCGTGTGTGTCCTCGGCAAGGGCCTTGCCGGGGCCCCGGCAAGAGTCTTGCCGCGGCGCCTGCTGTCATCCCCGGCAAGGTGCTTGCCGGGGGCCTTGTGGACCTCCTTGGCTGGGATCCCGCCAAGGGTCGTCGTCTTCTTACCTTGCATCTTATCTTGAAGGTCTTCACAAACATCTGCATGCCACCACGGGGATATCTCCAGAATCCTCCCCCCATGGGGGTGGTGGACCCAAGGGTGATTCGCTCTATAGGCGGGGGGACGAGCTGCCGCGGCAAGGGTCTTGCCAGGGCTGCCAGAGCCGGCCCCGGCAAGGATCTTGCCGGGGGAAACCGCTTTGTCCCCTTGCTCTTCGTGGTCTTGTTCTTGGTATTGCTCCAGTCTTCATCAAGCTTCAGTCTTTCCCCGGCTTGCCTCCCTTGCCATGCTTGGTGCGATGACGCCGTGGCTCAGACTGCCCGTGCATAGTCATAGGGGTACAAAAAGTGTACCCCTCTTTTTGTACACCGACACTGGGTAAACACCGTGTTCTTCATCCCTTGTTCCCCATCGATCCTAGATCCACAGCTCAGGACCCCCTACCCGAGATCCGCCAGTTTTGACATCGACATAGAGCATCCTACAGTCATCCCCATGGACTTGCCATCATCACTCCAATCACTAAGAAGACCAATGACAAGAGCGTGCACGAGAGCTCGCGAAACCGTGGTTACCTCTCTCCTTGTTGAGCTTCCCTTTGATTCAGATGAGACATGGGTACTACCTCAAGCGGGAATGTTATTTGTACTAGGTATTAAGAAAACAACCTCAGAGGCACTCAAAAGGAAGGACAAATCACCACAGATGCAGACCAAGAAGCACCTCAAGTGGGGTTGCTGAAATGCTACAACGGCCAGACATCTGACACCTCCCTGGATTTCTGTTGCCACCAAGTCCAAGCAAAGCGCATGACCGGCGCCTGTTGAAGCTACAAGAACCGGACATCCGGCTACCTATTGGACATCTAGCGCATGCCTAGAGATCCGTCGAGAGGATTCAAAAAATGATACTGAATTGGGCCATCACCTAGCCAGACATCGGGCTGACCCCCACACATCCTGCTGCCCATATCGGGTCGGATATCCGACATGTCGCCCGACATCCAACTCATGCGTGCTCAGCCACGGGCCCAAGGTCCATGTAATCTCTCTCTCTCTTCTCCCAAGTTCGCCCTTGACTATAAATAGACTATCCCCTTCCGCTTGCTAGGGTTAGCAAAGCTTATTATGAGATCTTGAAAGCATTGCTCCTATCTACCACATCTCCCATGGAGATCAATACCTCCATGTGAGAAGACCCTAGTGGATATCAAGGCCCCTTCTAGGGAAGATTCATCTTGGATTCAAGACCCACCTCTCCTAAATATTGGGAAGAACTACCTACCACTTTTACTTTTCTTTATTGGATTTGGATCTTGAATCTTGTATGTGTATGTGGATTTAGTAGATGTGTGACCATGGATCTTGTCATGTGAGTGATTTCTTCTTGTGTTTGTGTTTGATTGTCCACTTCCCCACCTCCAAGTGTGAATAAGATCACCACCTAGGGTTCCACTCTACATGAACTTGGATTAGAGCATAGGTTGATTCACATCTTGGACCCCCTGATACATCTCCAACATATCTTAATTTTTTATTATTCCATGCTGTTATATTATCAATCTCGGATGTTTTATATACATTTTTAGCAACTTTATATAATTTTTTGGGACTAACCTATTGACATAGTGCCTAATGCCAATTGTTATTTCCTGCTTGCTTTTTTTACTTTGCAGAATATCAATATCAAACGAAGTCCAAATGCCATGAAACTTTTTGGAGATTTTTTTCTGGACAGAAGACACCCAGGGAGCCAAGAGACCACACGGGGGAGGCCCGTGGCGCCCACTAGGCACCAGGGCATGCTAGGAGGCCCAGACGTGCCCTGGTGGGTAGTGGGGTGAACGTGATGCTTCTCAACCGACCTCTAGCTCTATAAATACCACAATATTTCCGAAACCCTAGGGAGGTCGACGAAATACTTTTAGAGCCGCCGCAAGTTCCAGAACCATGAGATCCATTCTAGAGGCCTTTTCCAGTACTCAGCTGATACTTCTCCAATGTATCTATAATTTTTGATTATTCCATGATGTTATATTATCATTCTTGGATGTTTTATAATCATTTTATATTATTTTTTGGGACTAACCTATTGACACAGTGGCCAGTGCCAAATGTTGTTTTCTGCTTGTGTTTTACATCGCAGAAAATCAATACCAAACGGAGTCCAAATGCAACGAAACGCTTCAGAGATTTTTTTGCACCAAAAGACACAACATGGGCCGGAGAAGTACCAGTGGGGTGCCCCGAGGGGGGCGCAACCCACCTAGGCGCGCCTGGGGGCCCAGGCATGCCCTGGTGGTTTGTGCCCACCTCGGTGGCCTCCCGCACCGCCTCTTCGCTCTATAAATACCCCAATATTATATAAACCCTAGGGGAGTCGACGAAATTTTATTCCAGCCGCTGCAAGTTCCAGAACCACGAGATCCAATCTAGAGCCCTTTTTCGACACTCTGTCGGAGGGGTTCACCATCCTCATTGGTGCCTCTCCAATGATGCGTGAGTAGTTTACCATAGACCTACGGGACCGTAGGCAGTAGCTAGATGGCTTCTTCTCTCTTTGTATCTCAATACAATGGTCTCTTGGAGATCTATTTGAAAAAATGACTTTTTGCAGTGTATTTGTTGGGATCCGATGAATTGTGAGTTTATGATCAGATTTACCTTGATCTAATATCCATTCTTGATTAGTATAGCCTCGTATTTCTTCTCCGGTATTTGGGTTTTGTTTGGCCAACTTGATCTATTTATCTTGCAATGGGAAGAGGTGCTTTGTAATCGGTTCGATCTTGCGGTGTCCTTTCCCAGTGAGAAAAGGGGCAGCAAGGCACACATGTATCATTTCTATTAAGGATAAAAATATGGGGTCTATTCCTACATGAATAGGTCTTTTCTACATCATGCCATCATTCTTATTGCATTACTTTGTTTTCCATGAACTTAATACACTAGATGCATGCTGGAAAGAGGTCGATGTGTGGAGTAATAGTAGTAGACACAGGCAGGAGTCGGTCTACTAATCTTGGACGTGATGCCTATATACATGACCATTGTCTTGGATATTGTCATAATTATTTCCTTTTCTATCAGTTTCACAACAGTAATTTGTCTACCCACCGTTGCTATTTTTCGAGAGAGGCCACTAGTGAAATCTACGGCCCCCGGGTCTATTTTCCTATCATATACTTTCAGATCTATAATGCTTTTTCCTTTTCCTCTATTTGCAACTTTTATTTTCAGATCTATATTATCAAAAACACAAAAATACCTTGCTGCGTTTTATTTGCCGTTATTTGCATCTTTCAATTTACTACAATTTTTATCCTGTCAACTTGACAATTTCAGGCACAGTTACCCAAAAGGGATTGTCAACCCATTTTACCATTTACATTGTGTTGCATGGTTCTCCTACTGGTTCGATAACCTTGGTCTCATCACTGAGGGAAATATCTACCACAGTTGTGTTGCATCATCCCTTCCTCTTTGGGGAAATACCGACGTAGTTCAAGCGACATAAAAAGGAATTTTATGGCAATGTTGCCGGGGAGACATCATCACCATCTATCAGGTTCCTAATCACAAATCTCATCTCCTTGCAATTTAATTTATTAGCCATTTCCTCTCGTTTTCATCCCCCCACTTCACAAAAAATTGTCGTTTTTATTCGCCCTCTTTTTCGTTTGTCATTTTCTCATCAGATCCATCCTTTTTCTTTTTGCTATGGCTAGCATGACTACCCCTCCTTTGTCACCAAATTTTGAAGTTTTATACTTCAAAGAGAAACAAGGAGAAAATCTAAAAGATGCATGGTGTAGGCTAATGGAACCCTATAGCATTTGAAATCTAAAGGGGGGTGCAAAGATTTTGCTTCACAATTTTTACATAGGATTAGCCTTGCATCATAGACTACTTTTGGATTTCGCCGCTAAAGGAAATTTTACTGAGCTCGTTGCTAATGCCATTATGAAATCTTGGAAGGAATATTGGGAATTCCACCACTAAAAATGGGGTTTTCTGTCACAACTGAAGGGGTTCAAATTTTACACAAATTGAGTGATTTGCATAAACATATGGTCGAGTTGCAAAAATATAACGAACCTCACAAACATTTTGGTGGGAATATCAATCACATGAATACTTTGATTACCCTTTGCAATAAATGATTGGATATTTTAGATCTCAAGTTGGTTTCTTTTCTGGAAAATTTGGGGAAGCGTAAAGAGCCTCCCGGGTTTGAAAAATCCCTCGCTGAAGTGGCTAAGACCAAGGATGACAACACTTGAGATCTATGTGTTTTGCCTAGCTAAGGGCGTAAAATGATATCGCTCTTTGGGAGGGAACATAACTTGTATCTTTTTGCTTTTTGGTTTGCTTGTTGATTTCAATAAATTACACAATTATACCTCTAGTTAGATGTGTTTTGTGGCTTAAATAAGTGTTTGTGTCAGGCAAAGCCTTTGGGATGATTTGGTTGATAGTTGATTTGATTGCGTTGAAAATCAGAAACATTTTGCGCAAGTGCCAGAATTGTTGACGACTACTGGAACGTGAAAAATTCTTGAAATTTTTACATGTTATCTATATACAAATTTCCCACGTTTTACTATTTTTCAGAATTTTCAGAGTTACGGAAGTATGATCAAAAATCGTGTCTTTATGGACTATTCAGTTTCTGACAGATTCTGTTTTTGTTGTGTTATCTGCTTGTTTTGATGATTCTACGGCTTCTTTTTAAGAGTTTTTGTCATGGAAAAGATCGAATATAGTAGATGTAATACAATTACAAAGTATGAATTGGTTTTCTACAGTACTTGAAGTAAAGATTGGTTTTGTTATACTAGCGGATCTCACGAAGTTTTGTTGAGTTTTGTGTGGTTGAAGTTTTCAAGTTTTGGGTGAGATCACGATGGATGAAGGAATAACGATTAGCAAAAGGATAAGCTTGGGGATGCCCGAGGCACCCTAAGATAATATTCAAGAAGTATCAAGCAACTAAGCTTGGGGATGCCCCGAGTGGCATCCCCTCTTTCTTCTAACGACCATCGGTATTTTACTTGAGACTATATTTTTATTCGTCACATATTATGAGTTTTGCTTGGAGTGTCTTGTATGATATGAGTCTTTGTTTTTTTTAATAAGTATCCTTGCTGGACACACCTATTTGAGAGAGCCAAAACTATGCTATGTTTGCTCTTATGCTTCACTTAAACTTTTTGAGAGCTATGAAATTGTTCTAGTGCTTCACTTAAATCTTTTTTAGCACAGTGTGCTTTGTTATTTTTGAAGAAATGCTCTCAAGCTTCGCTTAGATTTATTTGAGAGTTAGTAAATTTGTTTGAAGAAATTCTCTCATGCTTCACTTAGATTTATTCGAGAGAAAGAAAGTTTTATGCTCATGTTCCTCACTTAGAATTGTTTGAGCTTATCAAAAGCAACATATGAAATTAGTCCCAATACGATAGATATTCAAGAGGGATATAATAAAACCTTTCATGAAGATCATTGGAAAAAATAAACTTGATTCTTTGTAATAGTTTTGAGATGTGATGATAGTGATATGTGAGCCATGTTAATGAGTAATTCCGTTTTAGCAAGAATATTGATGTTAAGGCTTGTGATTCCCTATGCAAGCACGAAAGTCAATAGTTATGCAATGAAATTACATCCTACTTATGGTGCATTATTTCGTGTTATTTATGCTCAATGCTCGCTTATGTGATTTTTTTTGTTTCTTGGTTGGTTGCTTCTCAATCTATTGCTAGCCTCCGCCTGTACTAAGTAGAAATACTACTTGTGCATCCAAAATCCTCAAACCCAGTTTGCCACATGAGTCCACCATACCTACCTCTATGCGGTTTTCCCTTGTTGTTCTAAGCAAATTTGTATGTGCCATCTCTAATTTTCAAAATAAACTTCCCTTTTGTGTGCCCGTGCCGCTCATGAGGCGGTGAGGGGTGGCCGATATTTTTCTATGCTAGATATGTTACTATCAAGATGAGTGCTTATTCACTTGTCATTGCACGAGAGTACGGCAAAGGTATTAGGGATGTCTAGTCCCGAAATGAAAAATGAATTTATTGTATGTTGTCAAATAATAAATTCCTTGGAAAGTGTTGGTATGGAGGGCACCCGTGGATACAGATAGTCATGGATTGTTAAAGAATGGTGGAGAAGGAATAAACTTTAAGTCATGTTTGGGAACCGCCTATGATATATCTAGCACGGAAAGTATTGGAAACTCCAAGTCATTTTCATTGATGGGAAAACTATGCCTCCCAAAAAATTTATCTCTCAATTTAAGCTTTGATCTATGGCACCTCTACAAATCCCTACGTGCCTCCGTGAAGGGGCTTTCTATTTACTTTATGCAATTTTATTTTTTTATTTGAGTCTCCATCTTCTCTTACAAAGCACCAACTAAGGGGCACTATGATCGTACTTGAGCATTGGTTGTAGCTAATATGCGAGTGTGTTTCATGAATGGATCAGTAATCGAGCATGATGGGCTAGGGATAACTTGCTTTAGTATTGATATTTCCAAAGACATGGTTGTTTGTTGGTATGCTTGAGTATTAAAGTCTTCATGTCAAAACTAAACTATTGCTTTAAACCATATAAAAGTCCAAATGTCCATGCTATAAAGAAAAACTATGTGATGAACATGATAGGCAGCATTCCATGTCAAAAATTCCATTTTTAACATTTACCTACTCGAGGACGAGCAGGAATTAAGCTTGGGGATGTTGATAATCTCCAACTTATCTATAATTCTTTAATGTTCCATGTTGTTATTATCATTCTTGGATGTTTTACAATCATTTTATATCATATTTTGGGACTAACCTATTGACATAGTGCCCAGAGGTAGTTGTCATTTTTTTCTTGTTTCTACATCGCAAAAAATCAATACCAAACAGAGTCAAAATGGAGCGAAACTTTTCGGAGATTTTTTTTGGACCAGAAGACACAACATGGGCCGGAGAAGTACCAGTGGGGTGGCCCTAGGGGGGCACAACCCATGTGGGCGCGTCTGGGGCCCACACACACCCTAGTGGGTTGTGCCCACCACGGTGGCCTCCTGAACCACCTCTTCACATTATAAATACGCCAATATTCCCGAAACCCTTGGGGACTAGATGATACGTCTTCAACGTATCTACTTTTCCCAACACTTTTGCCCTTGTTTTGGACTCTAACTTGCATGATTTGAATGGAACTAACCCGGACTGACGTTGTTTTTAGCACAACTGCCATGGTGTTATTTTTGTGCAAAAATAAAAGTTCTCGGAATGACCTGAAAATCAACGGAGATTTATTTTAGAATATATAAAAAATACCTACAGAAAGAACCAGACCAGGGGGACCTGGACACGCCCCCTGCCTCGTGGGCCCCCTGAGGCTCCACCGACATCAGCTCCGACTCCATATATTCACGTTCAGGGAGAAACAAATCAGAGAGAACGATTCATCGCGTTTTACGATACGGAGCCGCCGTCAAGCCCTAATCTCTCTCGGGAGGGCTGATCTGGAGTCCGTTCGGGGCTCCGGAGAGTGGAGATCATCGCCGTTATCATTATCAACCTTCCTCCATCACCAATTCCATGATGCTCATCGCCGTGCGTGAGTAATCCCATCGTAGGCTTGCTGGACGGTGATGGGTTGGATGAGATTTACCATGTAATCGAGTTAGTTTTGTTAGGTTTTGATCCCTAGTATCCATTATGTTCTAAGATTGATGTTTCTATGACTTTGCCATGTTTAATGCTTGTCACTAGGGCCCGAGTGCCATGATTTCAGATCTGATCCTATTATGTTTTCATGAATATATGTGAGTTCTTGATCCTATCTTGCAAGTCAATAGTCACCTACTATGTGTTATGATCCGGCAACCCCGAAGTGACAATAATCGGGGCCACTCCCGGTGATGACCGTAGTTTGAGGAGTTCATGTATTCACTATGTGTTAATGCTTTGGTCCAGTACTCTATTAAAAGGAGGCCTTAATATCCCTTAGTTTCCAATAGGACCCCGCTGCCACGGGAGGGTAGGACAAAAGATGTCCTGCAAGTTCTTTCCCATAAGCACGTATGACTATATTCGGAATACATGCCTACATTACATTGATGAACTGGAGCTAGTTCTTTGTCACCCTAGGTTATAACTATTACATGAGGAATCGCATTCGACATAATTATCCATCACTGATCCAATGCATACGAGCTTTTCACATATTGCTTGTTGCTTAGTTACTTTTCCACTGCTACTGTTACAATCACTACAAAACTACTATCGCTACTTTTTCCACTGTTACCGTTACTTCCATATTACTTTGCTACTAAATACATTGCTGCAAATATTAAGTCTTCCAGGTGTGGTTGAATTGAAAACTCAACTGCTAATACTTGAGAGTATTCTTTGGCTCCCCCTATGTCGAATCGATAAATTTGGTTGAATACTCTACCCTCGAAAACTGTTGCGATCCCCTACACTTGTGGGTTATCAAGACTATTTCCTGGCACCGTTGCCGGGGAGCATAACTATATTCTTTAAGTCACTTGGGATTTATATGTGTTGATCACTATGAAGAACTTGAAAGTCTCAAAAATTAAGATCTTTCCCTCAACTACGAGGGGAGGTAAGGAACTGCCATCTAGCTCTGTACTTGATTCACCCTCTGTTATGAGTAAATTGGCGACACCTACTCCTGCTATTGAATCTAATATGTCGCATGTTCTTGATGATGCCACTTCTACTATGTATGATGAAACTACTTCTATGCTTGATAATACTATGCCACTAGGTGAATTTCTTGATGAACAAATTGCTAAGGTTGGAGAGAATGGAATTATTGAAACTGGTGATATTGATGAAAGTGTTGATGAATATGAATTGCCTATTGTTCCTGAGGGTTATGTTATGGATGAAGAAACTGCTATGGACTTTCTTGCTTGCAATGATAGATAAATTATTAGCTAAGCTGAAAGAAAAGTCTTTGAATGCTGGAATGAAATATGACCCTGCTTTTGCTACTTCACCTATCTGTGTTCCTGTTAAGGATTACAATTTCTCTGTCGATCTAGAGTTAATTACTTTGGTTGAATCTGATCCTTTCCATGGCTATGAATCTGAAACTGGTGTGGCACATCTTACTAAGTTGAATGATATAGCCATCCTATTCACCAACGAGGAAAAAAATTGTTACTACTATATCCTTAAGTTATTTCCGTTCTCGTTGAAGGGTGATGCTAAGACATGGTTTAATTCTCTTGGTCCTGGTTGTGTGCATAGTCCCTAGGATATGATTTATTACTTCTTTGCTAAATATTTTCTTGCTCATAAGAAACAAGCTGCCTTACAAGAAATATATAATTTTGTGCAAATTGTAGAAGAGAGTCTCCCACAAGCTTGGGGGAGGTTTCTCCGATTACTTAATGCTTTGCCTGATCATCCTCTTACGAAAAATGAAATACTTGATGTCTTTTATAATGGACTAACCGATGCTTCCAGAGACCACCTAGATAGTTGTGTTGGTTGTGTTTTCAAGGAAAGAACTGTCGATCAAGATGAATTGTTATTATATAATATGTTGACCAATGAAAACAATTGGACACTTCCTGAACCAGCTCCTAAGCCAACTCCGAAGAAAAGGGTGATCTGTTTCTCAGTCCTGAAGATATGCAAGAGGCAAAGAAATCTATGAAAGAAAAAAGTATTAAAGCTGAAGTTGTTAAGAATTTACCACCTATTGAAGAGATACATGGTCTTGATAACCCGACATATGTAGTAAAGGTAAATTCTCTCTATAGATTTGATGAAGGTGATATTCCTCGTTATAAGTCTGCTAGCCGATGCTTAGATGAGTTTGACAACTTTATTGTCAAACATGAAAACTTCAATGCTTATGTTGGTAGAAAATTGCAACGTAATTCTTACATGATTGAATGCTTGAGTGATTATATGTCTAGAGTTAAAGGTGAACTTAAACTCATTAGTAAACATGCTTCTATGGTTACCACTCAAGTAGAACAAGTACTTAAAGCACAAAATGATTTGCTCAATGAATCAAATAGTAAGAAAAATGATAATGCTATTAGAGTTGTGACTAGAGGGGGCAGAATGACTCAGGAACCTCTGTATCCTGAGGGCCACCCTAAGAGAATTGAGCAAGATTCTCAGAGAGCTAATGTATATGCACCTAGTTCTTCTAAGAAGAAGAAAAAGAAAAATGACAGGACTTTGCATGCTTCTAGTGAACCTGTTGCTGACACACCTGAGAATCCCAATGATATTTCCATCTCTGATGCTGAAACACAATCTGGTAATGAACATGAACCTAGTGATAATGTTAATGATGATGCTCAACCTAGCAATGACAATGATGTAGAGATTCAACATGTTGTTGATCTTGATAACCCACAATCAAAAAATCAACGTTATGCTAAGAGAGACTTTGTTGCTAGGAAACACGGTAAGGAAAGAGAACCATGGGTTCAGAAGCCCATGTCTTTTCCTCCTAAACTATCCAAGAAAAAGGATGATGAGGATTTTGAGCGCTTTGCTGAAATGATTAGACATGTCTTTTTGCATATGTGTTTGACTGATATGCTCAAAACAAATCCGTATGCTAAGTATATGAAAGATATTATTACAAATAAAAGAAAGATAACTAAAGTTGAAATTTCCACCATGCTTGCCAATTACACTTGTAAGGGTGGAATACCAAAGAAACTGGGAGATCCAGGAGTACCAACTATACCTTGCTCCATTAAAAGAAACTATGTTAAAACTGCTTTGTGTGATATTGGAGCCGGTGTTAGTGTTATGCCTCTCTCTTTATATCGTAGACATGATTTGAATAAGTTGACACCTACTAAAATATCTTTGCAAATGGCCGATAAATCAACTGCTATACTTGTCGGTATTTGTGAAGATGCCTGTTGTGGTTGCAAATGTTACTATTCTAATGGACTTTGTCATCCTTGATATTCCCAAGGACGATAGTATGTCTATTATCCTCGGTACACCCTTTTTTAATACTGCAGGGGCTGTTATCGATTGCAACAAAGGCAATGTCACTTTTCATGTCAATGGTAATGAGCATACGGTACACTTTCCGAGGAAACAACCTCAGGTCCACAGTATCAATTCTATTGGGAAAATTTCAACGATTACTATTGGAGGTTTTGAATTCCCTCTTCCTACTGTCAAGAAGAAATATGATATTCTTATTGTTGCGGACATACATATCCCCATTGAGGTAACCTAGTGTTATTCGAAAATTCTCCGGCTTCATGTTGTTCGGAAAGAGTTTGTTAACAAGACCTGATCAACCTTGTTAATGGATTCATTTTGAGGAGCATGAGATGGTTGAATTTAGAAAGCACAACTTTTTGTACCCTCCTTTTACTTTATGTTAATAGATTAAATAAAGAAAAAAATAGTATTTTCTTTCTGTTTTCTGAGTTATCCGTGCAATAAAAAATACCCCGAAAATAAAAGTTCTCCAAATGCCCCGAAAATGAAATATGGTTTTTTCCGGAATATTTAAGAATATTTGGCACTAAGAACACAGCAGGGGGAGCCAGCACCTGACCACGAGGGTACAGGGCGCACCCAACCCCTGGGCGCGCCCCCTGCCTCGTGGGCCCCACGTGGCCCCCCTCCACTTACTCCAGCACCCACACACTCCTTCTTCCTCAAAAAAAATCACCAACCAGCTCAAGCACGAGTTCTAGCTCATCTTGCTACCATTTCCGATCTCCTTGCTCAAAGCTCCATTCACAAAACTGTTTGGGGAGATTGTTCTTTGGTATGTGACTCCTCCAATGGTCCAATTAGTTTTTGTTCTAGTGCTTTATTTATTGCAATTTTTTGCTGCTTAGGTGACCATGTTCTTGAGCTTGCATGTCAAATTCATGTGGTTCCAAGTAGTTCTAATGCATGATATAGTCTCTAGGCACTTGTGGGGGTAGTTGCTATCGATCTTGTTGAGTTTGGTTCACTTTTATTTTGAGTCACTAAAAATTTCAGAAATTTTTCAGAAAAAATGCATAGGAAAATTTACCAAGGTGGTTCCTGAAGAAAGCAAGGACCAAGGCTCGCGATACGTGAGCCGGACGATGAACTACCGAGGGAAGCTCAAGTGCGGCCTTGTGAATGGCCGTCAGAGGAGTTCATGATCCAGGCGGGCATTAAGGAAGAATTTTACACATATGTGCGTAATGCTGATATTGAGGACTTCAAGTTAGATAAGTGCCCTCAATACCATTACCTAACTGATTCCTTTGTGAGAAGATTTAAATTTACATCTTCACGTAATTCTCACACTGTCTTGTTTGACCTTTATGATAAATCTTATACTATGGACTTAGAAGATTTTAATGATGCATGTAAACTTCCGCAGTGGGGTAATGTTGGTGAACCTCGCAAATCTGAATATAAGGACTTTCTAGCTAGTATCACTATGGGGGAATCTAGAGAAATCACACAAGCTACCATAGGGAGCATTCATTTCCCTGCCATACATTATTTTGCTCTCTTCATTGGTAGATGCATTAACGGTGAAGATGAGGCTTGCCACATGTGCGTCCCAGATCTTAGTGTCCTGAAAAGTGCGGTACTAGGTGATAGACAATATAATTTGGGGGCCATTGTTGCACGTAGGTTACATCTTAACAGTTTAAATGGAGATTTGCTTGGTGGAATTTATGCAACTCGCTTGGCTAATTATCTTCATGTGCCCATACACGAGAATGATGTGAAGTTGCCTCATGCTTTTCTAGATTTTAATGCCATGACTCGCCATCAGTTCGTTGAGAGGGATGGACAATCCCTCCAGTATCGACTAATCTTTGACACGCGTCGCACTGTCCATATTGCTCTCCCTGCTCCTACTTTCTTTGACTTTCAGGCAAAAGGGAGATATACTATAACCAGGGAGGAGGTGAATGAGTATGAGGATAGGACGAAGGCGGCTCGTCTTCAAGATGCAGCTCGTTAGACAGTAGCCGTTGCATCTCAGTACAACCCCAACAACGATTTTGGATATCCATCAGGCCAGTACTGGCCATAGACCAACTTAGGCCAAAAGCCTAAGCCTGGGGGGGAGTACGTATTTCTCACTGACATTACATTCATGTTCACACACTCATTCCAGTTGTCGGTGCTCATACCTTTTCATTGTACTATCCATGTTAGTTTATTTTATTTTATTTTCTTAGTATTTTTCTTGTGTGTTAGAAAAACCTTAAGAAAAACAAAAAAAATAGTTGTAGCTATTAGCTAGTTTACTTTCCATGCCTGTAGTAGTAGTAATTAAAAGAAAACCCCAAAAAAATCTCGTTCTTCTTTTGCTTGTTGGGAGCTTTCTCGTGTAAATAGTTTCTTTTCTTTTCTTTGGGGGTCAAGAGGAGAAGACCATGATGAAAATGTTTAGTAGCTCTTATATGCATTACTGTCGATTTAACCATGAGCCATATTACTTTGTCTTCTCCCTTGTATGAAATACTTGCAGATTCCAACTTAGTCCAATGCACGTGCACTATTATTATTATCCACACCGTTCGGTCGTGCGAGTGACAGGCAATAATGGCGATATATGATGAATTGATTGAGAAGAGAAAAGCTGGTATGAACTCGACCTCTCTTGTTTTTGTAAATATGATAGTTCATCGTTCCTGATTTAGCCTATTATGAATGAAACATGCTTGCAATGACAATTAGAGATCATAGCTGCTCATGCCATGCTTAATTAGCTAGGAGTTTATAATGGATTACCTTGCGTGCAAACATGATATTAAAATGGTTGTGATGTGGTATGATAGGGTGGTATCCTCCTTTGAATGATTCAAGTGGTTTGACTTGGCACATGTTCACGCATGTAGTTGAAACAAAATCAACATAGCCTCCACGATATTTATGTTCATGGTGATTTATATCCTACTCATGCTTGCATTCATTGTTGATTAATTTTAATGCATGTTCATGACTGTTGTCGCTCTCTAGCTGGTCGCTTCCCAGTCTCTTTCTATCCTTCACTTGTACTAAGCGGGAATACTGCTTGTGCATCCACTTCCATGAACCCCAAAGTTGTTCCATATGAGTCCACCATACCTTCCTATTTGCGGTATCTACCTGCCGTTCCAAGTAAATTTGTATGTGCCAAACTCCAAACCTTCAAATGAAATTCTGTTTTGTATGCTCGTACAGCTCATGTATCAACTAGGGTTGTCTATATCTTCCATGCTAGGTGGGTTATTCTCACGATGAGTGTACTCCGCTCATCATTCGTGAGAAAATGGCTGGTAACCGGGATGCCCAGTCCCATGCTCAAATCATAATAATTAAACAAAACTCCCCTAGGGCTGTTGTTGGTATGGACGGTACCCGTTGTTTCGGGCCAGCCGTGGAGTGTGCTTGTTGGTGGTTGGGGGAGTATAAACTTTACTATTCTGTTTGGGAACCGCCTATAATGTGTGTAGCATGGAAGATATCAAGAACTCTTGGTTGTTGTGTTGACAGTGAAAGTATACCGCTCAAAATATTATTCATCTCTATTTCAAAATCGAGCTCTGGCACCTCTACAAATCCCTGCTTCCCTCTGCGAAGGGCCTATCTATTTACTTTTATGTTGAGTCATCATCCTCTTATTAAAAAGCACCAGTTGGAGAGCACCGCTATCATTTGCATGTATTGCTATTAATTTACATTGAGTATGATTGTGACTGGGTCTCTTTTACCATGAATTACAATGTCTAGCCAGTCCTTAATCTTCAGAGGTGCTCTGCATTTATGTGTTGCGGTCTCAGAAAGGGCTAGCGAGATATCATCTTGTCATATCATATTATGATTGTTTTGAGAAAGTGTTGTCATCTGAGGTTTATTATTATTGCTCGCTAGTTGATTGTGCCATTGATATGAGTTAGACATGAGACCTGAAAGTTATTGTGAATATGGTTAGTTCATAATCTTTGTTGAAAACTTGAATGCTGGCTTTACATATTTACAACAACAAGAGCAAACAAAGTTTGTCAAAGTTTTTATTTATAACTTTCAGTTTATCAACTGAATTGGTTGAGGACAAGCAAAGGTTTAAGCTTGGGGGAGTTGATACGTCTCCAACGTATCTACTTTTCCAAACACTTTTGCCCATGGTTTGGACTCTAACTTGCATGATTTGAATGGAACTAACCCGGACTGATGTTGTTTTCAGCGAAACTGCCATGGTGTTATTTTTGTGCAGAAATAAAAGTTCTCAAAATGACCTAAAAATCAACTGATATTTATTTTGGAATATATAAAAATTACCTGCGGAAAGGACCTGACCATGGGGCCCACACCCTATCCAAGAGGGTGGGGGCACCCCCCTGGCCGCGCACCCTGCCTCGTGGGCCCCCTGAGGCTCCACCGACATCAGCTCCGACTCCATATATTCATGTTCGGGGAGAAAAAAATCAGAGAGAAGGATTCATCGTGTTTTACGATACGGAGTCGCGGCCAAGCCCTAATCTCTCTCGGGAGGGCTGATCTGGAGTCCGTTCGGAGCTCCGGAGAGTTGAGATCGTCGCTGTCATCATCATCAACCTTCCTCCATCACGAATTCCATGATGCTCACCACCGTGCGTGAGTAATCCCATCGTAGGCTTGCTGGAAGGTGATGGGTTGGATGAGATTTACCATGTAATCGAGTTAGTTTTGTTAGGGTTTGATCCCTAGTATCTATTATGTTCTAAGATTGATGTTGCTATGACTTTGCCATGCTTAATGCTTGTCACTATGGCTCGATGCCATGATTTCAGATCTGAACCTATTATGTTTTCATGAATATATGTGAGTTCTTGATCCTATCTTCCAAGTCAATAGTCACCTACTATGTGTTATGATCCGGCAACCCCGAAGTGACAATAATCAGGACCACTCCCGGTGATGACCATAGTTGGAGGAGTTCATGTATTCACTATGTGTTAATGATTTGGTCGGGTACTCTATTGAAAGGAGGCCTTAATATCCCTTAGTTTCCAATAGGACCCCGCTGCCACGGGAGGGTAGGACAAAAGATGGCATGCAAGTTCTTTCCAATGTTCAAGAAATCGTTAACTCGTAGCTGCTCGGTCGGTTTAGGAGTAGTGATTAATCGGTGAATCGGCCTATTAACTATATTAATCGGTCGACCATTAATCGGTAGATTGAATAGGAACTTGCCAACATATATCAAGATTTGTTTATGTATTATACCATACTTCCATGCTCGCGGGTATGTAGTATACTCAAACATGCTTCCAAACACATATGAAAAGCATAGAGAGGAGGAAAAAATATTAATCCTAGCTATTAAGGATCGGGATGGGGATGTAAGAGGTTACAGGCCAAAAAATTGGGCTTTGTTTGCCAACACATTAATGGGTCGGCAGGGATTAATCGGCATGACAATTGATTAATCGGTCTAACTGGCCAATTAATCGGACTGACAAGTTAACTCGGTGAATAGGTGTTATTCGATTCGGCCATGCTATGAGTAGGGATTAACTGGCCCGTTAACTGATTAGCACGTATGACTATATTCGAAATACATGCCTACATTACATTGATGAACTGGAGCTAGTTCTTTGTCACCCTAGGTTATAACTATTACATGAGGAATCGCATCCGACATAATTATCCATCACTGATCCAATGCGTACGAGCTTTTCACATATTGCTTGTTGCTTAGTTACTTTTCCGCTGCTACTTTTACAATCACTACAAAACTACTATCGCTACTTTTGCCACTCTTACCGTTACTTCCATATTACTTTGCTACTAAATAATTTGCTGTAGATATTAAGTCTTCCAGGTGTGGTTGAATTGACAACTCAACTGCTAATACTTGAGAGTATTCTTTGGCTCCCCTTGTGTGGAATCAATAAATTTGGGTTGAATACTCTACCCTCGAAAATTGTTGCGATCCCCTACACTTGTGGGTTATCACTAGACGAAATTTATTCCGGCTGCGGCAAGTTCCAGAACCACGATATCCAATCTAGTGCCCTTTTCCGGCACTCCGTCGGAGGGGTTCATCATCCTCATTGGTGCCTCTCTGATGATGTGTGAGTAGTTTACCATAGACTTACGGGTTCGTAGGCAGTAGCTAGATGGCTTCTTCTCTCTTTGTATCTCAATACAATGGTCTCTTGGAGATCTGTCGGTGTACTAAAGTAGGGGTACCTTAGTATCCCGACTTGTGCACGGGCAGTAGCAGCGTCCCGTGGCAGGGCTTGCCATGCGCCCGCCAAGGCCCACTTTGGTTAATTTGGAGCCATTCAAGAACAAAGTATTCAAGTCAATGAAACAAGGCCCCGGCAAGAGGAGCTTGCCGGGAAGGCCGCTCCAGGCTCAAAACCTGTAATGCCCCGGATGTAATACTTTCCCTTTTGGGCTTATAATAAATCTCCGGCTTCATCTATTTCCATTTCGGGTTCTTTGTCTTTCGGGCTTTCGTCGTTTTGTGTGTGAGTGTGTGGCATTCATTCATATCATGTAGACATGTGCATTGCATTTTGTTTGTGTTGTGGGTTGCATCCGGTTCGTGGCGTTTCTTCCCGTTGTCCGTTTCGTGTTCCGGAGCTACCTCACGTGTCCGTGACGTCCCGTAGGCCTACTTTGTTGTTCGGGCGTTTTTCGTTACCGGTGTGCCGCGAGGTTGTGTTGTGTGTTGTTGTTTTGTTGTGTGCAACCCGCCTCTCAAATCTCGTCTCGTTTGGACTCCGTTGACTTTTCCCTCCGTTGTCCGTGTGGGTCCGAAGTGCCCTTACTTCGTGTCCCGGAAATACCCCGGCTGCTCTCTTTTATCTCCGTCTAGTCCTTTTAAATCAACCCCGCGAACGGATCCGTTGGATCACGATCGTAGGGCTCCTAACACCCCTAGTCTACCAAACCCTAGTCTAAACTGCTATATAATAGACCCTAGTCTATTGTGGTTTTCCCCTTCTTCTTCCCCTCTCCACCATTTTCGTTTTTTTTCTTCCTTTTCGTTCAGATCCAATCCTCTTTTTCCCCAGATCCCGAGGATCCTTCGATCCTACCAGCGCCGCCGCCGGGATCTCCTCGCCTCGATCGCTGCGGGGTCAACGACCGCGCGCACCCCAGCGCCAGCCGCCTGGGTCGCCAGGTCGGGCCAGGCAGCGCTCGTCCGCACCGGGCCGTGCCGCCCCGCTCGTCCCCGACTTGGCCCGTACCGCGTCGCCCTGGGGGACCGCTTCGCCGTCGTCCGTGGTGGGCCGCAGCCGCCTCCCACCGGCCCGCTACCTCCCACTCCCGTACGCCCCCGTCAACGCCCCGGGACCAGTTCGCCCGAGGCCCGCCGCTCGCCTCGCGCCGCACAGAGACGACCGGGCCAGGCCTGCTCCTCCGCGCCCTGGGCCGCCGCGCCACCGGGCCAGGCTGGGCCGCCGCTTCCCCGCGTTCGCCTCAGCTACGGGCCGCGCCCAGCGCCGCGGTGGGCCGCCGCCGCGCCACTGTTCCCGAGCGGGCCGCCGCCGCACTGTAGCCCGCCGGCCCACCTGTTCCAGATCTGTCCAACGAGGTTGTTTTTTTTTCTCTAACTCCCCAGATCTGTCAATCTGAGATGTGATCTTTGACCTGCTGTAACTTCTACTGTGGTGCTCCGTTTTGTGCGTGTGATATGTCCAGATGTTCGTGGAGTTGTCCTCTACGTTTTACTTGTTGTAGTCATGCATGTTAGAGATCATCTAGGTGCTTGTTTTGCTGTTGCAAGAGTGTATGATGATATAAACTGCTGCTATGTGTTATTTTTGTGCCACCTTCGACATGTGATATCTTTTAGCTCGTTTGTCCAAACGAAGCAAATGACATGTCCACGTGTTCGTCTTGCCACGAACTACGTGTTGTGTGTGATAGGTTGCATGGTAGATGTATTGTTTCCTTGTTATCATCGTTGCAAGATGCCATGTTCATATGTTGTGTTTTTACTTGTTATGAAATGCCATCTTGTTGAGCTCGTTGTAATCGGTGTGTTCACCACATTGATGCATGCTTGTGAGTTTCGGGGTCACCGTCATATGTTTTTTGATGAGGTGCTGACCCTTTGCCATGTTTAGTTTAGATGTGTCTTAAACTTGCTCTTTTTGATGCTATGATGATATTGCTGTTTTAGGACTTAGTGAAATTTCACTAAGTCTGAAATCTGTAACGTTCCGATGCCATGTTCGTGTGATGTTGTAGGACAAAGCATGATAGTTTTGGGGTGGATTTTGATTGTTCCATGAAGTATATATTGTTGTCTTTCCATCCATGTCCTCACATGTCCATTTGAGTGGCTGTAGCATGTTTATCTTTTGCTCTAAACTTTCAATAAAATTCTGCTGCCAGAATTTTATTTCAAAGTTCAATATGTCCAAGATCATTGCTATTGATCCGTGACTCCGTTTGGGGTGCACTTTGGACCTAGTTGCTGTACATTATATCTAGTTTATGTTCATGTCCTTTGCCATGCTTTTTGGGTGCTGTAGATTATTTATGTTGAGCTCCAAAGATGCTATGTTGCTGTAATTTGCAGTTTTCGCTCAAATCTTGTTTCGGGCATAACTTTTAGCCCGTAACTCCGATTTCAGCGAACTTTATATCAAACTTGGGTGATTTTCTGTGTAGATTAATAATATCAGGTTGTTATCTTGTTTTGAGGTGTTTTGCTTGAGTGATGTTTTACGTGCTCCTTGTGCATCTTAGTGCATCCATCATGCATACATGTTTTTCGAGTGCGCATTGCATCGTGTTGATTGGTGCTTGTGTGTTTGTCTTGTTTAGAGCCGGAAGTTGAGCACGAGTTTTCCAACGAGGTTGAGCACGAGGTTTCCAACGAGTTTGAGCAAGAGGACCCTTCTTTCGATCCAAACTTCTTCTCTTCAGGCAAGATGACCGAACCCCGATAACATTACTATATTTGTCTATTGCTAGTAGTCTCGATCTATAGTTTTGCCTCGATGCCCATGTTCTTCTTGTCAGCCTCCTACTTGTAACCAATTGCCATGTTTAACCACCTTACCTATGCAAACCGTTGCTTGGCTAAGTACGCTTCGCTCAGCCCTTCTTATAGCGTTGCTAGTTGCAGGTGAAGTGGAGATGCTTGCTTCATGTTGAAGTTTGGTTGGGTTATATCACACTATATAAATGCTTTAATTGAAATCATCTATATATTGGCAAGGGTGGAAGGCTAAGCCTTTTGCTTGGTGTTTTGTTCCACTCATGCCGTTAGGATCCGTATAAGCCGGTTTTATGTTCCTTGATTATGCGTTCCTAACACGGTTGGGGTGTATGGGACCCCCTCGATAAACCGCTATGTGCTAAGTCTTTTCCAGCAAGTCCCAACATTGGTACTATTCGCCTAACACAACTTAAACCTTTTCCGAGGGAGTAATTAACCCGAGGCTTAATTAATTCAACCCCCCTGGGCCAGTGCTCGACTTGAGTGTTGGTCCAAACCAGAGTCACTTGCGGATACTACCCAGTTCGCTGGGGTCTTTGGTATCTGTACGTAGCGCTCATCCGGACGTGTCCTGAGACCTACTACGCGCGGCTACTATCAGGGTGTCGACACGCCGGGAGGATTTGCTGGATTAGCCTTACCTTAGTTCGGTTTAACGTGAGCACGGGATTCCGAGGATACTCGGGTCTTCCCACTTTGGAGTTGCGACTCCGCGGATCGTGGGCTTGTAATGGGTCAAGTTGGAACACCCCTGCAGGGTTTGAACTTTCGAAAGCCGTGCCCGCGGTTATGTGGCAGATGGGAGCTTGTTAATTCCGGTTGTAGAAAACTTGACACAATGATACTAATACACTACCAGCGTGTGTTCCGTGACTGTCAATTTCCGAATCGGGATTCGGGAGTTGAACACGGAGGGGTTATGCTTGTGAGCTTGTAGCTAGGATCACTTAGTGATCACTTCTCGCGTTGCCTTCTCTTCTCGCTCTCTCTTGCGTAAGTTAGTGCTAGTTGCTGCTGCAGACTCTTTGTTGTTCCTTCACCTCATTTCTTTCTTCAGCCTTTCCTCACCTAAAGGCTTTGATAGTTCTGTTACCCGGGAACGGGATTGCTGAGTCCTCTGTGGCTCACAGTTACTTCACACCAGATGCAGGTCCAGCCGTGAGCTATCCAGGTGATGGCACCGAGCTGGATTGGGAGTACGACGAGGAGCGTAGTCGTTACTACGTGCGCTACCCGGACGATCAGTAGTGGAGACTCTTACTAGGATTCGATCCGCCTGTGGTTGTTTTATTTATCTGAGTTTGGTACTTTGACATTTGGATTTTTGCCCTTAGAGGGTTGTAGTGATCTTATTGTATTGATGTTTGAGACTTGTACTGTTATTCTGTGACGTGGCGATTGTAAGCCGACTATTTTTAAGTTTACTTTCCCCCTTTTACATGAGTTGTGCAAAGATTACCAAACTTGAGATCATTCTAGGATGGACTTATGCCTTTAAGTCGTGCCTCGACACGTAGGAGGTATAATTCCATCCTGGGCATTACAAAACCACCCCTTTAGCACAAGACCCTGGCAAGAGGAGCTTGCCAGGAAGGCCAAAACATGGCATTTCAGGAGACTTGCCGTGGCGCATCGCGCGCCCCGGCAAGGCCCGGAGAGCGACAAGCTTCCGGGCGCGGCAAGGCAGCGACCGCGGCAAGGCGCTTGCCGCGGCAAGCTTCCACTGTGTGCCCGCGCTCCAGCTCATCCGGCCACGCGTCGCCCTGGGGCCCTTCCGGGGGCACGTGGCGGAAGGCTATGCAGCCTGGGGTACACGGTGGCAAGCCGCGATGACGAGGCCACCGTCGTGGCGAACGGAGACGCCCGGACGGACACTTTTTGCACTGTATGGGGGCGACGGTGACGGGCATTCAATGCCCCACCGTCAGGGTTAGGTACAAAACACTGCACATACTGTTACAACTACCACCATTTTTACGTTTTTACCCTCACCTACGTTGCCACCTATCGGTGACCCCTTTGACCTATAAAAGAAGGCCCATGCACAACGTAGGGGAGGTTCCGATTTTCGATCACTCCAGCGCTCGGTATAGCTAGCAACAAGTACTGTAGCTCTTCTTGCTCCCGAGCCAAGAACAAAATATAAACCAAGGCAGGAGTAGGGTTTTACGCATCCGTGCGGCCCGAACCTGGGTAAACCGCCCGCGTGCTTGCCTCGATCTGCTCTTCGTGCTCCCTCCGCTCCCTTGCCGTACCGAAAAGGGGCTCCGGTCCCATAGGTGTTCGTGGGCGATCAGTTTCCCCGACATCTTTGGCGCGCCAGGTAGGGGGTGTCGAGGTTGTGTGGACCTGATCCGGCGCTCACGCGGGCGAAACCTTCAGCAACTTCATCAACTTTGTTGACTTCATCGACATGCCGTCGAAGAAGAAAGCTTCGGAAGTAGGAGGCCCGTCCGCGTCGATCCCACCACCACCAGAACAAACGGTTGGTAGGGTAGACGCTGGCGGAAGGACGGACGCCGGGATGGAAACTCATGGCGCCGCCAAATCCAAGGACAAGACGGACGGCCGGGCGCACTCCTAGACCTCGGCGTCCATGCACGCACCGCGCCCCTCTCAGGAGGTGCCGGAACGGCAGCGGCGTGGTACGCAGGGTACCATCCGCTTGCTGGGTCAAGGACAAGTTGGCGGGTCGCGGGACGCTCAAGGCCAATGTGCTGGCACGAGCAAGGCGTGGTCGTCGGGGCGAGAACCTGCTCCTTCTAACGCTGTTAGAAGTCCGAGCATATCTCGCTCCTCGCACCGCTCGCCACCGCTCCCCTCCACTCCAGCAGAAGCTCTAGCTAGAGCTCAGCTGCTCCTCGACTTCCCTCCAGCGGCAGACAAGGCCGAAGACTGGAGGGCTCCCATCCAAAGCCTCATCGCCTTCGCCAACAACAACACGCCGCAGCAGCCGGCGACGTCACGGTCGTGGCAAGTCAGCCAGGCGCGGGCTGATGGAGACAAGACCGCAGGGGGTGCAACTACCGTGCACTCCCCACCCCGAAGGCCGAAATCGCCGACTCGTCGGATCAACATCGACGACGACTCCACGACGTCGTCGGATCCATGAGCTCGCCGTGATCAACGCCAAGTCCTCGACGACAGACGACAAGAAGACGCTCGAACTCGCATCGAGCGTCGAAGAGAAGCGCGACGACAGTCCGACCAGCGCGTTGGGCCCGCTGTCGACATGCACGCGCCCGGCGAACCAGGCGACTTGCCGTACGCGGCAGGTTGCCCTGCGTTCACCCGTGAGCTGCGGCAAGTCCAGTGGCCCAGCATGAAAAACTTCAAGCCCGACGTACCCGAGAAGTACGACGGCAAGACCCATCCCTCAGAATTCCTCAGCATCTACACCATTGCGGTGCAGGCTGCCGGGGGACGAGACGAAAAGATACTGGCAAACTACTTCCCGCTCGTGCTCAAGCCAAACGTCAGATCTTGGCTCATGCACTTGCCGGAGAACTCCATATCTTCTTGGGCCGACCTGTGCCACCAGTTTGTTGGCGCCTTCATGGGCGGCCACAAGCCCCATGGCCAGGAGAGCGATCTTCATATACTCGCCCAGAGGGAAGGAGAGTCCCTGTGAAAGTACATCCAGAGATTCAGCCGCGTCCAGCACAACATCCCGGACGTCCACCCTGCCACGGTTATTAGCGCGTTCCACCAGAACGTGCGTAACCGCCGGATGAGGGAGGAAATGGCGATGTGCAAGATACGGGACGTCAGCGAGCTTTTTGCCCTGGCTAACAAGTGTGCGCGTGCTGAAGAGGGGAGGAGACTCCCCGGAGAGGATGCTGGAGCAGGAGGAACGGACAGTGAGGATGCCGCCCCGGCAAGGAAAAACCGGCGGCGGAACAATAAGAAGAAGAAGAACAAGGAAGTACTGGTCGTGGAGCAGTCCGGCAAGGATGCTGGCGCCAAGAAAGCTCAGGCTGGTGGCTCCAGCAAGGAAGCTGCCACTGTAGCCGCCGCCGACAAGCAGGACGGCTCCGACAAGCAGTACTGCAAGATCCACCGCACCAAGGGCCACGATCTCCTGAACTGCAAAAGGGTCGAATACCTCGTCGAACAGCAGAAGGCTGAGTACGAGCGACGCGACAAAGAGAAGGCCCAGGGAGGCGGAGGAGAGTCCAGCAAGAAGTGGCCATTTAATGGCCGGGGAGGATGCCGCGGCAAGTCCAAACAGCGGCAAGGAGATAGGCCTCCCCGCGGCCGCAACAAGGACGAAGACGAAGACGATGACGAGGACATGGACGACGGAGACAACAGCGAGCAGGAGTTCCAGAAGGACACAAAAGTTCTGTGCGTCGATGGAGGTGCCTCTCTACATACTTCTCACCGCCAACTCAAGCAATGGGTGCGGGAAGTTAATGCAGCAGAGCCACCCGTCGAGTCGCGCAAACTCCTGAAGTGGTCCAGCACGCCCATCATCTTCGACATTGAGGATCACCCTGACCGCACAACTGCGGTCGGGTGCATGCCGATGCTGGTTTCGCCAACCATCCGCAACCTCAAGGTCACCAAGATGCTGGTTGACGGCGGGGCCGGCCTTAACCTGATCTCCTCTGCTGTAGTCCGAAAGCTACAGATCCCCGACAGCGAGCTCGAGGAAACCGGAACTTTCCAAGGGATCAACCCGGGAAGGAGCAAGCCGAAGGGGAAGATCACGCTGCTAGTAACCTTTGGCGGAGAGCTAAACTTCAGGAGTGAGAGGATCACCTTTGACGTTGCCGATATCCCGTTGCCATACAATGGGATACTTGGCCGTCCGGCGCTCGCAAAGTTCATGGCAGCCTCTCATTACGCCTACAACATGCTCAAGATGCCAGGCCCGATAAGCGTCATCTCTGTCCCCGGCGACAAGAAGGACGCGCTTATCTGCGCCGACAAGATCTACCGGGACGCAGCAGCTGCAGCAGATAGCAAAACACTTGCCGCTGAAGCTCCCGGGGGGAAGAACAAGACCAAGTCCGGCAAGAGCTCTGGGGCCCACTCCGGCAAACGCACCTCTTCGGAGTGCTGCGCTGCCGTCGAGGACGCACCATCGAGCTCCACCGGCAAGTGCAAGAAGGGAATGGCAGCTCCACCTGCAACCAAGAAGGTGTCCGCCACGGAGGACGGCACTGGTGGTACTTTCACCATCAGTGCCACGCTCGATCCTAAATAGGAAAGCGCGCTCGTTGCTTTCCTGCGGGCGAATGTCGACGTGTTTGCATGGCAACCGTCTGACATCCCCGGTGTTCCCAGGAAAGTGATTGAGCACAAGCTTGCCGTTTGTCCTCACGGGCGGCCCGTCAAGCAGAAGGTCAGGAAGCAAGCAGTGGAGCGCCAAGAGTTTATCGCTGAAGAAATCAAGAAGCTGGAAGCGGCAGGCCTTGTTAGAGGTGTACTTCATCCCACGTGGCTGGCCAACCCTGTTGTCGTGCGCAAAGCTAATGGGAAGTGGAGGCTTTGTATAGACTTCACTGATGTGAATAAAGCTTGTCCCAAGGATCCATTTCCCTTGCCGCGTATCGACCAGATCGTTGACTCCACGGCTGGATGTGAGTTGCTTTCATTCCTTGATGCATACTCCGGATACCACCAGATATTCATGGCCGAAGAGGATGAAGAGAAGACCGCATTCATTACTCCATGTGGCACTTACTGCTTCATACGCATGCCCTTCGGATTGAAGAATGCGGGTTCAACATTTGCAAGGGTGGTCCACACTGCTTTTGAGCCACATATACACAGGAATGTAGAAGCTTACATGGATGATATAGTGGTCAAGAGCAAGGACAAGGATACCCTGATTCAAGACCTAGATGAAACTTTTGCGAATCTGCGCAAGATACAACTCAAGCTTAACCCCGAGAAGTGTGTGTTCGGAGTCCCCTCCGGCAAGCTTCTCGGGTTCTTTGTGTCCCAGAGGGGGATTGAAGCCAATCCCGACAAGATCAAAGCCATCGAGCAGATCGAAGCTCCGAAGCGCGTCAAGGATGTACGAAGGCTTGCCGGCTGCGTGGCTGCTCTCAGCAGGTTCATTTCTAAGTCTGCGGAACGCGCCCTGCTGTTTTTCAAAATCTTGAAAAAGGCAGGTCCAATGAAATGGACTCCGGAAGCGGAGGCAGCGCTGCAAGACTTGAAAGAGTACGTGTCCTCCACTCCAATACTTGTCGCACCTAGACCGCAAGAGAAGTTGCTGCTGTACTTAGTAGCAACCAATCAAGTGGTTAGTGCTGCGTTAGTAGCGGAAAGGGAGGCAGATGAGGAACCCACAGCCCCGACAAGCACATCCAGCGACAAGCAGGGGGCTTCCCCAACAAGCTCTGGCTCCGTCAAGGATGAGTCTGCGCAGATGCAAGAAGAAGTGCGAAAGAAGATGGTGCACCGCCCAGTTTATTTTGTCAGTTCCCTCTTGCAGGGGGCTAGGTCAAGATACTCTGGGGTGCAGAAGCTGCTTTTCGGCCTCCTCATGGCCTCGAGAAAGCTGCGCCACTACTTCCAAGCACATGAGATAACAATGGTCACTCGCTTTCCGCTGAAGAGGATATTGCAAAATCCAGAAGCAACGGGCAGGATTGTCGAGTGGGCACTGGAGTTGTCAAGCTTTGGTCTTAAGTTTGAAAGTACTTCAACTATCCAGAGCAGAGCATTGGCAGAGTTTATAGCGGAATGGACACCAACGCCAGACGAAGAGATTCCAGAGACAAACGTCCCCGCCAAAGAAGCAAACAAAGAATGGGTAATGTACTTCGATGGAGCATTCTCGCTGCAAGGCGCCGGTGCTGGTGTGCTACTCATCGCACCCACCGGGGAACACCTCAAGTACGTCGTCCAAATGCACTTTCCCAAGGAGCAAGCGACAAACAACATTGCAGAGTATGAAGGTTTGCTTGCCGGCCTCAGAATTGCAGCAGAACTTGGGATCAAGAAGCTGATTGTGCGGGGAGATTCGCAGTTGGTTGTCCGACAAGTGAACAAGAGCTACCAGAGCCCATTGATGGAAGCTTACGTCGATGAAGTGAGAAAGCTTGAAGAACACTTTGAAGGCATACAGATGGAGCACGTTCCAAGAGCTCAAAATGACATCGCAGACGGCCTGTCCAAGTGTGCTGCACTAAAGCTACCTGTGGAACCAGGGATCTTCGTGCTCAAGCTAACTCAACCATCTGTTACACCATCAGATGGGCAAAGCAAGAAGAGAAAGTTGGTCTCCGGTGACTACTCACCGGCGGATCTCCCTGAAGTCGCCGCCAAGGTCCCCAAGATCAACGCCCAAGTTGCTGAGGAACAGTCTGCTCCTGCGGACCCAAGGGTCCGTACAGTTGAAGCACGCGTTCCCGACAAGTCTTGTCCCGGCAAGCTTGCCGGGGAACGTCCAGCTCCGGCCGAGCCGCAGGTTCTTGCCGTAGAAGCTGACATTCCTGCAGCAGCAATGATGCCTTTAGTCCTTGTTGTTGAGCCTCAAGCTCCAACATGGGCGCAGCAAATCGTCCATTTCCTACAAACCGGAGAACTTCCTGAAGAGCTAGAAGAAGCAGAAAGAATAACCAGGCAGTCAAGTATGTACCAGTTCATCGGCAACGAACTGTACAGAAGAAGACTCAATGGTGTCAGGTTGAAGTGCATTCCCCGGGAAGATGGGCAAAAGCTGTTGGCAGAGATACATGGAGGCATATGTGTCCACCACATTGGCGCAAGAGCACTTGCCGGCAAGGCGTTCCGGCAAGGTTTCTTTTGGCCAGAAGCCCTCCAAGATGCAGCTGCACAAGTAACCAAGTGTGAAGCGTGCCAGTTCCATGCCAAGCAAATACATCAGCCAGCTCAAGCTCTCCAGACGATCCCTTTGTCCTGGCCATTTTCGGTCTGGGGGCTCGACATCCTCGGCCCCTTTCCCCGCGCAGCAGGTTGCTTCGAGTACTTGTACGTCGCCATCGACAAGTTCACAAAGTAGCCGGAAGTGGAACCGGTGAGAAAGGTGACCGCACAGTCAGCAGTCAAGTTCTTCAGGTCAATTGTTTGCCGTTTCGGAATCCCTAACAGGATCATCACCGACAACGGCACACAGTTCACAAGTCGCACCTTCATGCACTACGTCCAAGACCTTGGCGCCAAGGTCTGCTTCGCTTCTGTTGCTCACCCGAGGATCAATGGTCAAGCGGAGAGGGCAAACGCTGAACTGCTACGCGGACTCAAGACAAGAACTTTTGACAGGCTGCACAAATGCGGAAGAAACTGGATTGAGGAGTTGCCGGCGGCTCTTTGGTCAATCAGGACGACACCAAATCGAGCCACTGGACAGACACCCTTTGCTCTTGTCTACGGAGCAGAGGCAGTTCTCCCCACGGAACTCGTATACGGGTCGCCTCGAGTGCTCGCTTACGACGAGCTCGAGCAAGAGCAGCTGCGGCAAGATGATGCACTGCTCCTCGAGGAGCACCGTCTTCAGGCTGCTGTATGAGCTGCTCGATACCATCAAGCTTTGCGCCGCTACCATAGCCGCAAAGTTAAGGCCAGAAGTCTCGAGGAAGGCCACCTTGTTCTTCGGTGTGTTCAGTCCGCCAAGAATTCCAACAAGTTGACGCCGAAGTGGGAAGGCCCTTATCGGGTGAGACAAGTCACAAGGCCCGGCGCTGTCCGCCTTGAGACCGAAGAGGGCTTACCGGTGAGCAACTCCTGGAACATTGAGCACCTTCGCAAGTTTCACCCGTAAGGCGCGGTTGCCGTGATCCGCTCCGGCAACCACCTTTTGTACAAGTCTTGCCGCTGTTGCATGTAAACCTTTGTACAAAGCCGGGTGCAGACCCCGTGCATCAGTAAAACTTTTGTGCCTTGCACGACCTATCGATTCATGCCTTTTCATTTTCCTTGCATGTGTTATCTGATACTTTGTGCAGCACACACCCCCGGTAAGCAATAATGGGCCGCAAAGCTCCATGCCTATGTTTCCTCCATTTTTATTTTCTCTCAAGCAGAAGAAGTTTTTCCTCGCGCACAAGTTTGCCGGGGGGGAGGAGACAGTGGTATGGTGCCGTTCAAAGAGAGCCTCGCCTTGCCGGGAAGCAAACCGCACACAAAAGCTAAGTTACCAAAGTTTGAGCATTCAAATTTTTAAATTTTCTAAGTTATCTTCCTTGAACGACCACACCTTGTATGGAAAACCTGTGCGCGGAGGAACCCACCCGTGGCTAGCCGCGCCCTTACTTTGTTTCGAGCACGCTCAACGGCTTAAGTGTGCTGCGACAAGTGTCGCGCCCTTACTTTGTTTTCGAGTTCGCTCAACAACCTAAGTGTGCTGCGACTAGCTGCGGCGAGGTTTCTTGCCGGTAGAGGCGTTGCCGGCAGGCTGCTGAAGTTCCGCACTCAGCGCTCGCGGCAAGGGTCCCTTTGTCGGCAAGTTCCCTAAAAGCGAAGGGTAAAAGCATACAAAGTAAAGAAGTCGAACCAAGGAAATAACACTGCATTAACTACCCAAAATAAAGTTATATTACAAGATGACTTGTCGCTGTTCTAATAAACTACTGTCCATAACATGATTGGCAGCGACAAGGGAAGCAGAAAGAAAGCAGCCTAGTCTGCACGGTCGCCGTCGACTCTCCTGATCTTGCCCACCTTGGCCACGATGGGGGCGACAAGGGTCTTCAGCGCTTCCTGGTCGGCGTCGGGCGGCAAGGTCCTGAGGACGTTCTCAAGATTGATCCCGGGGTTGCGGTAGACTATCTTCGTCAGCACTCTCTCCACAACTCCCGTGCAAAGCCTGCGCGCCTCGTTCGCCAGCTGCGTGGGGATCCTTTCCCGGAGCTGCTCAAGGGCCGGCGCCACTCCCCTGAAGAATAAGCTCAGCTTGGCGCTGTGAGGGAGGTTCGCGTCGGGGGAGTACCCGAGGTGCTCTGTCCCCAGCCCCGCCATCTCCCTGTCGATGTCAGCGGCGGCGGAGACAAGCTCCTCGGTCCACTGCTCCACCGTCTGCCTGAAGTTGTTTTGCGTGAGGGCGGCGCTGTCCAGCAGTGCCCTCTCAGCCCGGAGGTCTTCCTTCAGCTTCGTCTCCCGGTTCCTGGCGCTGTCAAGTGACGTAGTGAGGGTGGACAGCTTCAATTCCAGGTCCGCGACAGAATCCTTGGCGATGGCGAGCTCCTTGCCCTTGTCGGAGAGACGGACCTGCAGCTTCGAGTGGCTGTGGGCGTCTTTCTCCCTCTCCAATGTGAGCGCGGCAACCTTCTCCTCGCTCGTCCTCAAGTTGATCTCCAATGGTGCCACCCTCGCCTCCAAGTCTCTCTTAGCGGTCTCTGCAGCTGCAGCGGCGTCCCTCGCTTCCTGCAGAGCCCCGCCAAGGGATTGCTCGTGCGTGGTAAGGTCATCCTCATGGCTATCGAGGTCGACCTTCCGCTGCCTCAGCTCACCTTCCCGCCGAGACAGATCTTCGACGGCGAGCCGTTGCTGCTCCTCTGCTTCGGCCTTTTCAAGGATGAACGCCTGGTGCGCCTCGGCGAGCTCCTCCCGCTCCTCCGCCAAGGACCGGAGGGCCGCCTGGTTGGCGGCCCGGAGCTCTTCGGCGCGCCTCTCCAAGTCGACGCCCGCCTTGGCAGCCAGGGCCTCCCGGGACTCCAGCTTGGCCTGCCTGGCACGGTACAGGGCCAGAAGCCGGCGCAGAAGCTGCTCCTCCTCGGGCTCGTTGCTGCTGCCGGGCGCGTCGACAAACTTCAGCCCCGCGGAGGCGAGGACTTCCCCATCGAAGACCTCCCCCTCCGCGGGCGCCCTTGACGAAGAAGCCCACGGGAGCTGGATGAAGATCCCGTTTCCAGCCTCCAAGTAGGCGCCAGTCCCAGCCGCGACAGCGGCGGGGTCAGCGGTCGGCGCAGCGTCAAACGCTCCTGCGGCCTCGGGGCCGTCAGTGCGACCGCCGGCCCCCTCTTCAGCTGCCGCGTCGGCGGCCCTGGCTGCCTCTTCGGTGGCAGGCTCATCAGCACCGATCGCCTCTTCGGTGGCTGCGACGTCACCAGCGTTGCCGCGCGCGGCTTGCTCGGTGGCGGCCTCCGTCTCCATAAGCTCTGGAGCGGACGAGTCTGAAGGCAAGAAAAAGAAAGAAGAATGATCAAGCAAATATCCAAAAAGAAGAAATCAAAAGAGGAAAAGCACAAGGGTTACCTGCGCGGGCCTCTTCTTCGACGGGGTTCCTTGCCGGGGAGTTCTCCCTCGGCGGCGTGGTAGTAGCCTCCGCCGGCGGAGGGCCGCTGGCGCCTTCCCTTGGCGGAGTGCCCACCCTTGGCGGGGTGCTCGCCCTTGGCGGGGTACTCGCCCTTGGCGGAGTACCCGCCCTTGGCGGAGTATCCTCCCTCGCCGGGGAGCTCCTCCTTGGCGGGGAGGTTGGGACGAGCGGCTCGTCGGGAGCAGTCTCTTGGCGCTCCTGAGGCTGCGCCTCTGCTTCTGCACAAATCAACAAACAAACAAGACGATTAACAAGGATGAGAAGCCCACGCGCGCCCGACAAGCGAAGAAGTAAACAGAAGACTTACGCTGGGGGCTGCTCTTTGGGGCAGCCGGCTAGTCCGGCAAGCTCGTCGCTGGCGCATCCCCCGCTACTACGTCGGGCTCGTCCTCGAGGTCAACCACCGGGATCTTGGCCCTCTTCGCCACCCTTTGGGCCAGGGACCTGGAAGACGGACATCAAACAGAATCAGACAAAGAAGATTCAAGACAAGAACAGCAAATTGAAGAAAACAAGAGTTGCTTTACTTACTCTTCCTCCTCCTCGTCGGAACTGAGGACGGAGAAGTCAAAATCTGCCTTGCGCGCCCCAGCGCGAGGAGCTAGAGGGGAAGCCTCCCTCGGGCGCTTGGCGGGCGCTGGAGCGGTGGTCTGGGAAGATCCCTCTCCGGTTGTCGCCGAGGCCCGAGAGGCGGAAGGAGCGGTGGAGCCCGTGCGGGAAGATCCTCCTCCAGCCGCTGCTGAGGCGCGAGGCGCCCCCTTGGCGGCCTTGCTCGTCGTGGTGGCGCGCGTCGAGCGGCGCTGCGGCTGCTGGCCCGCCGGCTGCCTCGCCGCGTCTGCGGCCTTGCGGAGACGTTTCTTTGGTTGAGGCGGAGGACTTGGCGGCGGCGGTGAACTTCCCGAGGATGAAGAAGAGTCAAGGTTCACAGACCCGCCCGAGTCTTCGGCAGAATCGCTTGACTCATCGCCCTGCTCGGCGGGCTCGCTTGACTCCGTCCCTTGCCCGGTGGCCTCGCTCGTCTCGGCAGGCTGCCCGGTAGGCTTCAACAGTTTGAGGATCTCTTCCTCCTCGGCCCGACTCACTGCCTCCGCTACGTCTGCCTCCTCCATGGTATACCCAAACTCGCCCGCGGCCTCGGCTGCAGCTGCCTCCTCCAACCTGGTGGCGATATACGCCATCTCCCGGTCGGTGGTGTCGTGGGTGAGGCCCTTCTTCTCGTCGGGATCGATGGGCAGTTCCACCAAGTTATCAAAGAATGTTTGCATGGCTTCGTCAGAAGGCACCAGCCAAGTGGGGTCGATCCCATGGGAGTCACACAACGGCATTGCCGCGCGGATAGCACTGAGCGACGAATTGTTGCATAGTGGAACTACCCCCCGTGGCAAGGTGAACCACTCCGGGTGCTTGGCGTCGTGCTTGAACAGCTCACGGAGCATCCCTTTGAGCTCCAGGACTGTGAAATTATAGTTGAGGCCTGGGCACAGTCTCATACAGTCTTCCGCATTGCCAAAATCCCAAGCAGGCCTCTTCCTCTCCTGCAAGGGGGCAATGCGCCGGCGAAGGAAATCTGCTCCGACAGCCTCTACAGTGAGTTTGGCTTGCCGGAGGTGAAGGATCCTAGTGATGGCTATCTTCAGCTTGTCGTCCTCCGGGGCCAGGTCACTCCAGTCCTTGCCGCGCACTATTGCGGCTCGGCGCGGGGAAGTGAACTGCTGGGGTCCATCCTCCATGACCCAGCACCAGTTGGCCCTCCACTCCTCCCACTTGCCGCGGAGCTCCCCAGTCAAGTATGCCGCTTTCTTATTGAGTCTAAAGATTCAAGAAATCCCGCCAGACAGAGGAGACCCAGACTCTACTTGAGGTGTATAATAATGGCGGAAGAGGGCTACATTGGGATACACCCCGACAAAGTTCTCGCACAGATGTGCGAAAACGGCCATGGTCAAGACTGCGTTCGGGGTGAAATCAAGAAGATGAAACCCGTAGGTGTTCATAACGTCGCAGAAGAATTCGGAGTATGGAGGGCAGAGTCCGCAATGGAAGAACAGAGCGAAATAGGCGTACCCTCCCGGAAACATATCGCAGGCTTCGGCGGGGAGTACCCTGGTGCGCGAGTGAGCTTTTGTCTCCCTCGACCAGAAGAGGTAGAACTTGTCCTTCAACTCCCTCGCGCCGAGCCTCGGCGGGAAGACCACCATCTTCTTCCGCATTGCTGCTAGTTTCTGCGCCCGGTCGGTCTTCGCAGCTTTCGCCTTGTCGCCCTTCGGGGCCATGGCGGGGACGGTGAGGGGAGTCGACGGCGCTGGAGAGACTGGCGGCGACGGAGGAAGGGCGGAGCATAGCTCTCTTTCGACTTTTGGGGAGGAGGAGAGCGGCGGGGGTTTCTGGAGGTTGAAGAAGCAATGAGCGAATGGGAGGAACTGCCCCTGTTTCCCCTGCTTTAAAGGGGGAGAGGGGGACGTTCCGCATTTTCCCCATTAAATAAACAGGCCACAATCTCTCCCACGACGCCGCAATCGACGCGTGCCGTTAGGGAGGGATGCGGCGGATACGGAGTGGGATGCGGCGCGCCGTGGGCCGCGTGTGCCCATGCACTGTTCTGGGCCTGGCCCAACAGCGCTCGGCACCGTGTGTGGCCCAGGCCCGGGGGCTCCTGTCGGTGTACTAAAGTAGGGGTACCTTAGTATCCCGACTTGTGCACGGGCAGTAGCAGCGTCCCGTGGCAGGGCTTGCCACATGCCCGCCAAGGCCCACCTTGGTTACTTTGGAGCCATTCAAGAACAAAGTATTCAAGTCAATGAAACAAGGCCCCGGCAAGAGGAGCTTGCCGGGAAGGCCGCTCCAGGCTCAAAACCACCCCTTTAGCACAAGACCCTGGCAAGAGGAGCTTGCCAGGAAGGCCAAAACATGGCATTTCAGGAGACTTGCCGTGGCGCATCGCACGCCCCGGCAAGGCCCGGAGAGCGACAAGCTTCCGGGCGCGGCAAGGCAGCGACCGCGGCAAGGCGCTTGCCGCGGCAAGCTTCCACTGTGTGCCCGCGCTCCAGCTCATCCGGCCACGCGTCGCCCTGGGGCCCTTCCGGGGGCACGTGGCGGAAGGCTGTGCAGCCTGGGGTTCACGGTGGCAAGCCGCGATGACGAGGCCACCATCGTGGCGAAGGGAGACGCCCGGACGGACGCTTTTTGCACTGTTTGGGGGCGACGGTGACGGGCATTCAATGCCCTTGTCCCCCACCGTCAGGGTTAGGTACAAAACACTGCACATACTGTTACAACTACTACCATTTTTACGTTTTTACCCTCACCTACGTTGCCACCTGTCGGTGACCCCTTTGACCTACGAAAGGAGGCCCATGCACAACGTAGGGGAGGTTCCGATTTTCGATCACTCCAGCGCTCGGTATAGCTAGCGACAAGTACTGTAGCTCTTCTTGCTCCCGAGCCAAGAACACAATATAAACCAAGGCAGGAGTAGGATTTTACGCATCCGTGCGGCCCGAACCTGGGTAAACTCCCCGCGTGCTCGCCTCGATCTGCTCTTCGTGCTCCCTCCGCTCCCTTGCCGTACCGAAAAGGGGCTCCGGTCCCATAGGTGTTCGTGGGCGATCAGTTTCCCTGACATCTTTGGCGCGCCAGGTAGGGGGCGTCGAGGTTGTGTGGACCTGATCCGGCGCTCACGCGGGCGAAACCTTCAGCAACTTCATCAACTTCGTTGACTTCATCAACATGCCGCCGAAGAAGAAAGCTTCGGAAGTAGGAGGACCGTCCGCGTCGATCCCACCACCACCAGAACCAACGGTTGGTGGGGTAGACGCTGGCGGAAGGACGGACGCCGGCGAGGAAACTCACGGCGCCGCCAAATCCAAGGACAAGACGAACGGCCGGGCGCACTCCAAGACCTCGGCGTCCGTGCACGCACCGCGCCCCTCTCAGGAGGTGCCGGAACGGCAGCGGCGTGGTACGCAGGGTACCATCCGCTTGCAGGGTCAAGGACAAGTTGGCGGGTCGCGAGACGCTCAAGGCCAACGTGCTGGCACGAGCAAGGCGCGGTCACCGGGGCGAGAACCTGCTCCTTCTAACGTTGTTAGAAGTCCGAGCATATCTCGCTCCTCGCACCACTCGCCACCGCTCTCCTCCACTCCAGCAGAAGCTCTAGCTAGAGCTCAGCTGCTCCTCGACTTCCCTCCAGCGGCAGACAAGGCCGAAGACTGGAGGGCTACCATCCAAAGCCTCATCGCCTTCGCCAACAACGACACGCCGCATTAGCCGGCGACGTCACGGCCGCGGCAAGTCAGCCAGGCGCGGGCTGATGGAGATAAGACCGCAGGGGGTGCAACTACCGTGCACTCCCCACCCCGAAGGCCGAAATCGCCGACTCGTCGGATCAACCTCGACGACGACTCCACGGCGTCGTCGGATCCACGAGCTCGCCGCGATCAACGCCAAGTCCTCGACGACAGACGACAAGAAGACGCTCGAACTCGCATCGAGCGTCGAAGAGAAGCGCGACGACAGTCCGACCAGCGCGCTGGGCCCGCTGTCGACATGCACGCGCCCGGCGAACCAGGCGACTTGCCGTACGCGGCAGGCTGCCCTGCGTTCACCCGTGAGCTGCGGCAAGTCCAGTGGCCCAGCATGAAAAACTTCAAGCCCGACGTACCCGAGAAGTACGACGGCAAGACCCATCCCTCAGAATTCCTCAGCATCTACACCATTGCGGTGCAGGCTGCCGGGGGACGAGACGAAAAGATACTGGCAAACTACTTCCCGCTCGTGCTCAAGCCAAACGTCAGATCTTGGCTCATACACTTGCCGGAGAACTCCATCTCTTCTTGGGCCGACCTGTGCCACCAGTTTGTTGGCGCCTTCACGGGCGGCCACAAGCCCCATGGCCAGGAGAGCGATCTTCATATACTCGCCCAGAAGGAAGGAGAGTCCCTGTGAAAGTACATCCAGAGATTCAGCCGCATCCAGCACAACATCCCGGACGTCCACCCTGTCGCGGTTATTAGCGCGTTCCACCAGAACGTGCGTAACCGCCGGATGAGGGAGGAAATGGCGATGTGCAAGATACGGGACGTCAGCGAGCTTTATGCCCTGGCTGACAAGTGTGCGCGTGCTGAAGAGGGGAGGAGACTCCCCGGAGAGGATGCTGGAGCAGGAGGAACGGACAGTGAGGATGCCGCCCCGGCAAGGAAAAACCGGCGGCGGAACAATAAGAAGAAGAAGAACAAGGAAGTACTGGTCGTGGAGCAGTCCGGCAAGGAGGCTGGCGCCAAGAAAGCTCAGGCTGGTGGCTCCAGCAAGGAAGCTGCCACTGTAGCCGCCGCCGACAAGCAGGACGGCTCCGACAAGCAGTACTGCAAGATCCACCGCACCAAGGGCCACGATCTCCAGAACTGCAAAAGGGTCGAATACCTCGTCGAACAGCAGAAGGCTGAGTAGGAGCGACGCGACAAAGAGAAGGCCCAGGGAGGCGGAGGAGAGTCCGGCAAGAAGCGGCCATTTAATGGCCGGGGAGGACGCCGCGGCAAGGCCAAACAGCTGCAAGGAGATAGGCCTCCCCGCGTCCGCGACAAGGACGAAGACGAAGACGACGACGAGGACATGGACGACGGAGACAACAGCGAGCAGTAGTTCCAGAAGGCCACAGAAGTTCTGTGCGTCGATGGAGGTGCCTCTCTGCATACTTCTCACCGCCAACTCAAGCAATGGGTGCGGGAAGTTAATGCAGCAGAGCCACCCGGCGAGTCGCGCAAACTCCTGAAGTGGTCCAGCACGCCCATCATCTTCGACATTGAGGATCACCCTGACCGCACAATTGCGGTCGGGTGCTTGCCGATGTTGGTTTCGCCAACCATCCGCAACCTCAAGGTCACCAAGATGCTGGTTGACGGCGGGGCCAGCCTGAACCTGATCTCCTCTGCTGTAGTCCGAAAGCTATAGATCCCCGACAGCGAGCTCGAGGAAACCGGAACTTTCCAAGGGATCAACCCGGGAAGGAGCAAGCCAAAGGGGAAGATCACGCTGCCAGTAACCTTTGGCGGAGAGCTAAACTTCAGGACTGAGCGGATCACCTTTGACGTTGCTGATATCCCGTTGCCATACAATGGGATACTTGGCCGTCCGGCGCTCGCCAAGTTCATGGCAAACTCTCATTACGCCTACAACATGCTCAAGATGCCAGGCCCAATAAGCGTCATCTCTGTCCCCGGCGACAAGAAGGACGCGCTTATCTGCGCCGACAAGATCTACCGGGACGCAGCAGCTGCAGCATATAGCAAAACACTTGCCGCTGAAGCTCCCGGGGGGAAGAACAAGACCAAGTCCGGCAAGAGCTCTGGAGCCCACTCCGGCAAACGCACCTCTTCGGAGTGCTGCGCTGCCGTCGAGCACGCACCATCGAGCTCCACCGGCAAGTGCAAGAAGGGAATGGCAGCTCCACCTGCAACCAAGAAGGTGTCCGCCAAGGAGGACGGCACTGGTGGTACTTTCACCATCAGTGCCATGCTCGATCCTAAATAGGAAAGCGCGCTTGTTGCTTTCCTGCGGGCGAATGTCGACGTGTCTGCATGGCAACCGTCTGACATCACCGGTGTTCCCAGGAAAGTGATTGAGCACAAGCTTGCCGTTTGTCCTCATGCGCGGCCCGTCAAGCTGAAGGTCAGGAAGCAAGCAGTGGAGCGCCAAGAGTTTATCGCTGAAGAAATCAAGAAGCTGGAAGCGGCAGGCCTTGTTAGAGGTGTACTTCATCCCACGTGGCTGGCCAACCCTGTTGTCGTGCGCAAAGCTAATGGGAAGTGGAGGCTTTGTATAGACTTCACTGATGTGAATAAAGCTTGTCCCAAGGATCCATTTCCCTTGCCGCGTATCGACCAGATCATTGACTCCACGGCTGGATGTGAGTTGCTTTCATTCCTTGATGCATACTCCGGATACCACCAGATATTCATGGCCGAAGAGGATGAAGAGAAGACCGCATTCATTACTCCATGTGGCACTTACTGCTTCATACGCATGCCCTTCGGATTGAAGAATGCGGGTTCAACATTTGCAAGGGTGGTCCACACTGCTTTTGAGCCACAGATACACAGGAATGTAGAAGCTTACATGGATGATATAGTGGTCAAGAGCAAGGACAAGGATACCCTGATTCAAGACCTAGATGAAACTTTTGCGAATCTGCGCAAGATACAACTCAAGCTTAACCCCGAGAAGTGTGTGTTCGGAGTCCCCTCCGGCAAGCTTCTCGGGTTCTTTGTGTCCCAGAGGGGGATTGAAACCAATCCCGACAAGATCAAAGCCATCGAGCAGATCGAAGCTCCGAAGCGCGTCAAGGATGTACGAAGGCTTGCCGGCTGCTCTCAGCAGGTTCATTTCTAAGTCTGCGAAACGCGCCCTGTCGTTTTTCTAAATCTTGAAAAAGGCAGGTCCAACGAAATGGACTCCGGAAGCGGAGGCAGCGCTGCAAGACTTGAAAGAGTACCTGTCCTCCACTCCAATACTTGTCGCACCTAGACCGCAAGAGAAGTTGCTGGTGTACTTAGCAGCAACCAATCAAGTGGTTAGTGCTGCGTTAGTAGCGGAAAGGGAGGCAGATGAGGAACCCACAGCCCCGACAAGCACATCCAGCGACAAGCAGGGGGCTTCCCCAACATGCTCTAGCTCCGACAAGGATGAGTCTGCGCAGATGCAAGAAGAAGTGCGAAAGAAGATGGTGCGGCGCCCAGTTTATTTTGTTAGTTCCCTCTTGCAGGGGGCTAGGTCAAAATACTCTGGGGTGCAGAAGCTGCTTTTCGGCCTCCTCATGGCCTCGAGAAATCTGCGCCACTACTTCCAAGCACATGAGATAACAGTGGTCACTCGCTTTCCGCTGAAGAGGATATTGCAAAATCCAGAAGCAACGGGCAGGATTGTCGAGTGGGCACTGGAGCTGTCAAGCTTTGGTCTTAAGTTTGAAAGTACTTCAACTCTCCAGAGCAGAGCATTGGCAGAGTTCATAGCGGAATGGACACCAACGCCAGACGAAGAGATTCCAGAGACAAACGTCCCCGCCAAAGAAGCAAACAAAGAATGGGTAATGTACTTCGATGGAGCATTCTCGCTGCAAGGCGCCGGTGCTGGTGTGCTACTCGTCGCACCCACCGGGGAACACCTCAAGTACGTCGTCCAAATGCACTTTCCCAAGGAGCAAGCGACAAACAACACTGCAGAGTATGAAGGTTTGCTTGCCGGCCTCAGAATTGCAGCAGAACTTGGGATCAAGAAGCTGATTGTGCGGGGAGATTCGCAGTTGGTTGTCCGACAAGTGCACAAGAGCTACCAGAGCCCATTGATGGAAGCTTACGTCGACGAAGTGAGAAAGCTTGAAGAACACTTTGAAGGCATACAGATGGAGCACGTTCCAAGAGCTCAAAATGACATCGCAGACGGCCTGTCCAAGTGTGCTGCACTAAAGCTACATGTGGAACCAGGGATCTTCATGCTCAAGCTAACTCAACCATCCGTTACACCATTAGTTGGGAAAAGCAAGAAGAGAAAGTTGGTCTCCGATGACTACTTGCCGGCGGATCTCCCTGAAGTCGCCGCCAAGGTCCCCAAGATCAACGCCCAAGTTGCTGAGGAACAGTCTGCTCCTGCGGACCTAAGGGTCCGTATAGTTGAAGCAGGCGTTCCCGACAAGTCTTGTCCCGGCAAGCTTGCCGGGGAACGTCCAGCTCCGGCCGAGCCGCGGGTTCTTGCCGTAGAAGCTAACGTTCCCGCAGCAGCAATGATGCCTTTAGTCCTTGTTGTGGAGCCTCAAGCTCCAACATGGGTGCAGCAAATCGTCCGTTTCCTTCAAACCGGAGAACTTCCCGAAGAGCCAGAAGAAGCAGAAAGAATAACCAGGCAGTCAAGTATGTACCAGTTCGTCGGCAACGAACTGTACAGAAGAAGACTCAATGGTGTCAGGTTGAAGTGCATTCCCCGGGAAGATGGGCAAAAGCTGTTGGCAGAGATACATGGAGGCATATGTGGCCACCACATTGGCGCAAGAGCACTTGCCGGCAAGGCGTTCCGGCAAGGTTTCTTTTGGCCAGAAGCCCTCCAAGATGCAGCTGCACAAGTAACCAAGTGTGAAGCGTGCCAGTTCCATGCCAAGCAAATACATCAGCCAGCTCAAGCTCTCCAGACGATCCCTTTGTCCTGGCCATTTTCGGTCTGGGGGCTCGACATCCTCGGCCCCTTTCCCCGCGCAGCAGGGGGCTTCGAGTACTTGTACGTCACCATCGACAAGTTCACAAAGTGGCCGGAAGTGGAACCGGTGAGAAAGGTGACCGCACAGTCAGCAGTCAAGTTCTTCAGGTCAATTGTTTGCCGTTTCGGAATCCCTAACAGGATCATCACCGACAACGGCACACAGTTCACAAGTCGCACCTTCATGCACTACGTCCAAGACCTTGGCGCCAAGGTCTGCTTCGCTTATGTTGCTCACCCGAGGAGCAATGGTCAAGCGGAGAGGGCAAACGCTAAAGTGATGCGCGGACTCAAGACAAGAACTTTCGACAGGCTGCACAAATGCGGAAGAAACTGGATTGAGGAGTTGCCGGCGGCTCTTTGGTCAATCAGGACGACACCAAATCGAGCCACTGGACAGACACCCTTTGCTCTAGTCTACGGAGCAGAGGCAGTTCTCCCCACGGAACTCGTATACGGGTCGCCTCGAGTGCTCGCTTACGACGAGCTCGAGCAAGAGCAGCTGCGGTAAGATGATGCACTGCTCCTTGAGGAGGACCGTCTTCAGGCTGCTGTACGAGCTGCTCGATACCAGCAAGCTTTGCGCCGCTACCATAGCCGCAAAGTTAAGGCCAGAAGTCTCGAGGAAGGCGACCTTGTTCTTCGGCGTGTTCAGTCCGCCAAGAATTCCAACAAGTTGACGCCGAAGTGGGAAGGCCCTTATCGGGTGAGACAAGTCACAAGGCCCGGCGCTGTCCGCCTTGAGACCGAAGAGGGCTTACCGGTGAGCAACTCCTGGAACATTGAGCACCTTCGTAAGTTTCACCCGTAAGGCGCGGTTGCCGTGATCCGCTCCGGCAACCACCTTTTGTACAAGTCTTGCCGCTGTTGCATGTAAACCTTTGTACAAAGCGGGGTGCAGACCCCGTGCATCAGTAAAACTTTTGTGCCTTGCACGACCTGTCGATTCATGCCTTTTCATTTTCCTTGCATGTGTTATCTGATACTTTGTGCAGCACACACACCCCCGGTAAGCAATAATGGGCCGAAAGCTCCATGCCTATGTTTCCTCTGTTTTTCTTTTCTCTCAAGCAGAAGAAGTTTTTCCTCGCGCACAAGTTTGCCGGGGGGAAGGAGACAGTGGTATGGTGCCGTTCAAAGAGAGCCTCGCCTTGCCGGGAAGCAAACCGCACACAAAAGCTAAGTTACCAAAGTTTGAGCATTCAAATTTTTAAATTTTCTAAGTTATCTTCCTTGAACGACCACACCTTGTATGGAAAACCTGTGCGCGGAGGAACCCACCCGTGGCTAGCCGCGCCCTTACTTTGTTTCGAGCACGCTCAACGGCTTAAGTGTGCTGCGACAAGTGTCGCACCCTTACTTCGTTTTCGAGTTTGCTCAACAACCTAAGTGTGCTGCGACTAGCTGTGGCGAGGTTTCTTGCCAGTAGAGGCATTGCCGGCAGGCTGCTGAAGTTCCGCACTCAGCGCTCGCGGCAAGGGTCCCTTTGCCGGCAAGTTCCCTAAAAGCGAATGGTAAAAGCATACAAAGTAAAGAAGTCGAACCAAGGAAATAACACTGCATTAACTACCCAAAATAAAGTTATATTACAAGATGACTTGTCGCTGTTCTAATAAACTACTGTCCATAACATGATTGGCAGCGACAAGGGAAGCAGAAAGAAAGCAGCCTAGTGTGCACGGTCGCTGTCGACTCTCCTGATCTTGCCCACCTTGGCCACGATGGGGGCGACAAGGGCCTTCAGCGCTTCCTGGTCGGCGTCGGGTGGCAAGGTCCTGAGGACGTTCTCAAGATTGATCCCGGGGTTGCGGTAGACTATCTTCGTCAGCACTCTCTCCACAACTCCCGTGCAAAGCCTGCGCGCCTCGTTCGCCAGCTGTGTGGGGATCCTTTGCCGGAGCTGCTCAAGGGCCGGTGCCACTCCCCTGAAGAATAAGCTCAGCTTGGCGCTGTGAGGGAGGTTCGCGTCGAGGGAGTACCCGAGGTGCTCCGTCCCCAGCCCCGCCATCTCCCTGTCGATGTCAGCGGCGGCGGCGACAAGCTCCTCGGTCCAGTGCTCCACCGTCTGCCTGAAGTTGTTTTGCGTGAGGGCGGCGCTGTCGAGCAGTGCCCTCTCAGCCAGGAGGTCTTCCTTCAGCTTCGTCTCCCGGTTCCTGGCGCTGTCAAGTGACGCAGTGAGGGTGGACAGCTTCAATTCCAGGTCCGCGACAGAATCCTTGGCGATGGCGAGCTCCTTGCCCTTGTCGGAGAGACGGACCTGCAGCTCCGATTGGCTGTGGGCGTCTTTCTCCCTCTCCAATGTGAGCGCGGCAACCTTCTCCTCGCTCGTCCTCAAGTTGATCTCCAACTGTGCCACCCTCGCCTCCAAGTCTCTCTTGGCGGTCTCTGCAGCTGCAGCGGCGTCCCTCGCTTCCTGCAGAGCCCCGCCAAGGGATTGCTCGCGCGTGGTAAGGTCATCCTCATGGCTATCGAGGTCAACCTTCCGCTGCCTCAGCTCACCTTCCCGCCGAGACAGATCTTCGGCGGCGAGCCGTTGCTGCTCCTCTGCTTCGGCCTTTTCAAGGATGAACGCCTGGTGCACCTCGGCGAGCTCCTCCCGCTCCTCCGCCAAGGACCGGAGGGCCGCCTGGTTGGCGGCCCGGAGCTCTTCGGCGCACCTCTCCAAGTCGACGCCCGCCTTGGCAGCCAGGGCCTCCCGGGACTCCAGCTTGGCCTGCCTGGCACGGTACAGGGCCAGAAGCCGGCGCAGAAGCTGCTCCTCCTCGGGCTCGTTGCTGCTGCCGGGCGCGTCGACAAACTTCAGCCCCACGGAGGCGAGGACTTCCCCATCGAAGACATCCCCCTCCGCGGGCGCCCTTGACGAAGAAGCCCACGGGAGCTGGATGAAGATCCCGTTTCCGGCCTCCAAGTAGGCGCCAGTCCCAGCCGCAGCAGCGGCGGGGTCGGCGGTCGGCGCAGCGTTAAACGCTCCTGCGGCCTCGGGGCCGTCCGTGCGACCGCCGGCCCCCTCTTCAGCTGCCGCGTCGGCGGCCCTGGCTGCCTCTTCGGTGGCAGGCTCGTCAGCACCGATCGCCTCTTCGGTGGCTGCGACGTCACCAGCGTTGCCGCGCGCGGCTTCCTCGGTGGCCGCCTCCGTCTCCATAAGCTCTGGAGCGGACGAGTCTGAAGGCAAGAAAAGGAAAGAAGAATGATCAAGCAAATATCCAAAACGAAGAAATCAAAAGAGGAAAAGCACAAGGGTTACCTGCGCGGGCCTCTTCTTCGACTCGGTTCCTTGCCGGGGAGTTCTCCCTCGACGGCGTGGTAGTAGCCTCCGCCGGCGGAGGGCCGCTGGCGCCTTCCCTTAGCGGAGTGCCCACCCTTGGCGGGGTGCTCGCCCTTGGCGGGGTACTCGCCCTTGGCGGAGTAACCGCCCTTGGCGGAGTATCCTCCCTCGCCGGGGAGCTCCTCCTTGGCGGGGAGGTTGGGACGAGCGGCTCGTCGGGAGCAGTCTCTTGGCGCTCCTGAGGCTGCGGCTCTGCTTCTGCACAAATCAACAAACAAACAAGACGATTAACAAGGATGAGAAGCCCACGCGCGCCCGACAAGCGAAGAAGTAAACAGAAGACTTACGTTGGGGGCTGCTCTGCGGGGCAGCCGGCTGGTCCGGCAAGCTCGTCGCTGGCACATCCCCCGCTACTGCGACGGGCTCGTCCTCGAGGTCGACCACCGGGATCTTGGCCCTCTTCACCACCCTTTGGGCCAGGGTCCTGGAAGACGGACATCAAACAAAATCAGACAAAGAAGATTCAAGACAAGAACAGCAAATTGAAGAAAACAAGAGTTGCTTTACTTACTCTTCCTCCTCCTCGTCGGAACTGAGGACGGAGAAGTCAAAATCCGCCTCGCGCGCCCCGGCGCGAGGTGCTGGAGGGGTAGCCTCCCTCGGGCGCTTAGCGGGCGCTGGAGCGGTGGTCTGAGAAGATCCCGCTCCGGTTGTCGCCGAGGCCCGAGGGGCGGAAGGAGCGGTGGAGCCCGTGCGGGAAGATCCTCCTCCAGCCGCTGCTGAGGCGCGAGGCGCCCCCTTGGCGGCCTTGCTCGTCGTGGTGGCGCGCGTTGAGCGGCGCTGCGTCTGCTGGCCCGCCGGCTGCCTCGCCGTGTCTGCGGCCTTGCGGAGACGTTTCTTTGGTTGAGGCGGAGGACTTGGCGGCGGCGGTGAACTTCCCGAGGATGAAGAAGAGTCAAGGTTCAGAGACCCGCCCGAGTCTTCGGCAGAATCGCTTGATTGACCGCCCTGCTCGGCGGGCTCGCTCGACTCCGTCCCTTGCCCGGTGGCCTCGCTCGTCTCGGCAGGCTGCCCGGCAGGCTTCAACAGTTTGAGGATCTCTTCCTCCTCGGCCCGACTCACTGCCTCCGCTGCGTCTGCCTCCTCCATGGTATACCCAAACTCGCCCGCGGCCTCGGCTGTAGCTGCCTCCTCCAACCTGGTGGCGATATACGCCATCTCCCGGTCGGTGGTGTCGCGGGTGAGGCCCTTCTTCTCGTCGGGATCGATGGGCAGTTCCACCAAGTTATGAAAGAATGTTTGCATGGCTTCGTCAGAAGGCGCCAGCCAAGTGGGGTCGATCCCATGGGAGTCACACAACGGCATTGCCGCGCAGATAGCACTGAGCGACGAATTGTTGCATAGTGGAACTACCCCCCCGCGGCAAGGTGAACCACTCCGGGTGCTTGGCGTCGTGCTTGAACAGCTCACGGAGCATCCCTTTGAGCTCCAGGACTGTGAAATTATAGTTGAGGCCTGGGCGCAGACTCATACAGTCTGCCGCATTGCCAAAATCCCAAGCAGGCCTCTTCCTCTCCTGCAAGGGGGCAATGCGCCGGCGAAGGAAATCTGCTCCGACAGCCCCTACAGTGAGTTTGGCTTGTCGGAGGCGAAGGATCCTAGTGATGGCTATCTTCAGCTTGGCGTCCTCCGGGGCCAGGTCACTCCAGTCCTTGCCGCGCACTATTGCGGCTTGGCGCGGGGAAGTGAACTGCTGGGGTCCATCCTCCATGACCCAGCACCAGTTGGCCCTCCACTCCTCCCACTTGCCGCGGAGCTCCCCAGTCAAGTATGCCTCTTTCTTATTGAGTCTAAAGATCCAAGAAATCCCGCCAGACAGAGGAAACCCAGACTCTACTCGAGGTGTATAATAATGGCGGAAGAGGGCTACATTGGGATACACCCCGACAAAGTTCTCGCACAGATGTGCGAAAACGGCCATGGTCAAGACTGCGTTCGGGGTGAAATCAAGAAGATGAAACCCGTAGGTGTTCATAACGTCGCAGAAGAATTCGGAGTATGGAGGGCAGAGTCCGCAATGGAAGAACAGAGCGAAATAGGCGTACCCTCCCGGAAACATATCGCAGGCTTCGGCGGGGAGTACCCTGGTGCACGGGTGAGCTTTCGTCTCCCTCGACCAGAAGAGGTAGAACTTGTCCTTCAACTCCCTCGCGCCGAGCCTCGGCGGGAAGACCACCATCTTCTTCCGCATTGCTGCTAGTTTCTGCGCCCGGTCGGTCTTCGCGGCTTTCGCCTTGTCGCCCTTTGGGGCCATGGCGGGGACGGTGAGGGGAGTCGACGGTGCTGGAGAGACTGGCGGCGGCGGAGGAAGGGCGGAGCACAGCTCTCTTTCGACCTTTGGGGAGGAGGAGAGCGGCGGGGGTTTCTGGAGGTTGAAGAAGCAATGAGCGAATGGGAGGAACAACCCCTGTTTCCCCTGCTTTAAAGGGGGAGAGGGGGACGTTCCACATTTTCCCCATTAAAGAAACAGGCCATGATCTCTCCCACGACGCCGCAATCGACGCGTGCCGTTAGGGAGGGATGCGGTGGATACGGAGTGGGATGCGGCGCGCCGTGGGCCGCGTGTGCCCGTGCACTGTTCTGGGCCTGGCCCAACAGCGCTCGGCGCCGTGTGTGGCCCAGGCCCGGGGGCTCCTGTCGGTGTACTAAAGTAGGGGTACCTTAGTATCCCGACTTGTGCACGGGCAGTAGCAGCGTCCCGTGGCAGGGCTTGCCACGCGCCCGCCAAGGCCCACTTTGGTTACTTTGGAGCCATTCAAGAACAAAGTATTCAAGTCAATGAAACAAGGCCCCGGCAAGAGGAGCTTGCCGGGAAGGCCGCTCCAGGCTCAAAACCACCCCTTTAGCACAAGACCCTGGCAAGAGGAGCTTGCCAGGAAGGCCAAAACATGGCATTTCAGGAGACTTGCCGTGGCGCATCGCGCGCCCCGGCAAGGCCCGGAGAGCGACAAGCTTCCAGGCGCGGCAAGGCAGCGACCGCGGCAAGGCGCTTGCCGCGGCAAGCTTCCACTGTGTGCCCGCGCTCCAGCTCATCCGGCCACGCGTCGCCCTAGGGCCCTTCCGGGGGCACATGGCGGAAGGCTGTGCAGCCTGGGGTACACGGTGGCAAGCCGCGATGACGAGGCCACCGTCGTGGCGAACGGAGACGCCCGGACGGACGCTTTTTGCACTGTTTGGGCCGACGGTGATGGGCATTCAATGCCCTTGTCCCCCACCGTCAGGGTTAGGTACAAAACACTGCACATACACTGTTACAACTACCACCATTTTTACGTTTTTACCCTCACCTACGTTGCCACCTGTCGGTGACCCCTTTGACCTATAAAAGGAGGCCCATGCACAACGTAGGGGAGGTTCCGATTTTTGATCACTCCAGCGCTCGGTATAGCTAGCGACAAGTACTGTAGCTCTTCTTGCTCCCGAGCCAAGAACACAATATAAACTAAGGCAGGAGTAGGGTTTTACGCATCCGTGCGGCCCGAACCTGGGTAAACTGCCCGCGTGCTCGCCTCGATCTACTCTTCGTGCTCCCTCCGCTCCCTTGCCGTACCGAAAAGGGGCTCCGGTCCCATAGGTGTTCGTGGGCGATCAGTTTCCCCGACAAGATCTATTTCATGTAATGACTTTGTGAGGTGTGTTTGTTGGGATCCGATGAATTGTGAGTTTATGATCAGATTTGCCTTGATTTAATATCCATTATTGATTATTATATCCTTGTATATCTTTTCCGTTATTTGGATTTTGTTTGGCCAACTTGATATATTTATCTTGTAAGGGGAAGAGGTGCTTTGTAGTGGGCTCGTTCTTGCGGTGTCCTTTCCCAGTGACAGAAGGGGCAGCAAGGCACGCATGCATCATTACTACTAAGGATAAAAAGATGGGGTCTATTCCTACATGAATAGATCATGTCTACATTATGTCATCATTCTTATTGCATTACTCCGCTTTTCCATGAACTTAATACACTAGATGCATACTGGATAGCGGTCGATGTGTGGAGTAATAGTTGTAGATGTAGATAGGAGTCGGTCTACTAATCTTGGACGTGATGTCTATATACATGATCATTGTCTTGGATATCATCACAATTATTTGCTTTTCTATCAATTTCCCAACAGTAATTTGTCTACCCATAGTTGTTATTTCTCGAGAGAAGCCACTAGTGAAATCTACGGCCCCCTTGTTTATTTTCCTATTTGCTACTTTCATTTTCAGATATATATTATAAAAAACACAAAAAATACCTTGTTGTGTTTTATTTGCCGTTATTTACATCTTTCAATCTACTACAATTTTTATCCCGTCAACTTGACAATTTGTGGCACCGTTCCCGGAAAGGGATTGACAACCCCTTTTAACGTCGGGTTACAAGTGTCTGTTCTTTGTGTGCAGGTAACATTTACATAGTGTTGCATGGTTATCCTACTGGTTCGATAACCTTGGTCTCATCACTGAGGGAAATACCTACCGTAGCTTTGTTGCATCATCCATTCCTCGTTGGGGAAATACCGACGTAGTTCAAGCGACATCATCTGTCGAAGGGGTTAACAATCATGGAGGGGTTCATCACCCTCATTAGTGCTCCTCCAATGATGGGTGAGTAGTTTACCACAAACCTATGGGTCCGTAGTTAGTATGTAGATGGCTTCTTATCTCTTTTTGATCTTCAGTACAATGTTCTCCTTGATGTTCTTGGAGATCTATTTGATGTAACTTTTTTTTGCGGTGTGTTTGTTGGGATTCGATGAATTGTGAGTTTATGATCGGATCTATCCATACATGACTTGCTATAGCCTCGTATTTCTTCTTCACTATTTTGGTTTGATTTGGCCAACTAGTTGATTTATCTTGCCATGGGAAGAGGTGATTTGTAATGAGTTCAGTCTTGCGGTGCTCAATCTCATTGATAGAAAGAGACATGACATGCATGTATCTTTGCCATTAAGGATAACAAGATGCGGTTTGTTCATGCGTGAGTTTGCCTTGTCTACATCATGTCATCGTTCTTATTGCATTATTCCGTTCTTCCATGAACTTAATACACTAGGTGCATGCTGGGTAACGGTGATGTGTGGAGTAATAGTTAAGATGCATAATCATTTCGGTCTACCAATCTTGGACGTGATGCCTATATACATGATCATTGTCTTGGATATCGTCATAATTATTTGATTTTCTATCAATTGCCTAACAGTAATTTGTTTACCCACCGTATGCTATTTTCTTGAGAGAACCCACTAGTAAAATCTATGGACCCCAGATCTATTTGCTATCATATATTTTCAGATCTATTCTATCAAAACCCAAAAATACTTTGCTGCATTTTATTTGCTTTTATTTTATTTGCATCTATCAATCTATCAATCTATCCATTTATCAAATCTCAGCACCGTTAAGGGGTTGACAACCCCTTTACGTGTTGGGTTGCAAGATTTGTTGTTTGTGTGCAGGTGCAATTTACATAGTGTTGCTTGGTTCTTCTACTGGATTGATAACCTTGGTTTCATAGCTGATGGAAATACTTACCTCTGTTGTGCTGCAGCACCCCCTCCTCTTCGGGGAAATACCAACGTGTATCACAAGTAGCACCCCACCCCCACTTTGTAGCCTAATTTTATTGCTTTTTGACCTAATTCAAAAATCCCCATCAAAGATAGCCATAACAATTTTTTGTGATTTGTTGGTGTTGATGAGATTTTATTGAGTTTGATCCATGTATTTGAATTGTTGTTGGTGGATCTAGCCTTTCCCCACCTCTCCCACCACTTCGCCTCACGAAATCCGCACTAATTGTTCGCCAATTTTTTCTCCCCACATTCAAATTCACATTGAGATTTTAAGCAATAGCATTAGCATCGATCCACATTGCATCTCACCTTGATATCATGGGTCATCTTGGATTATAGTTGTGTGAGATTCATATTGGATCATACATATATATCATATTTGGGATAGAAAGATGACACATTTTGTTCTTATAGGTTGGTGCACAAGTAATTATCTTGCCCATTTGAGCAATTGTGCTAGCATATCTCTTATGTTGTGCAACACGAGCTTTTTCCACGGATATCATATTTTGTGCTCATTCATTGGTTGCACAACCCCACTTATCTATCCGTGTGTGCATTTTTGTGTACCACTCATTACTATTGTTCTAGTTGATTCACTTGCGATCTGTGAATCTTTTTCAACATTATTGATATCTTGTCTAACAACTACACTAGTTTTGTGCCAGGTATGCTAACTAAGCTCCTCCAAAAGCATTAATTGTGTAGCTGCGAGATTGACAAGATCTGATACCAATTCTACTACTTCCATTAATACCATATGAGTGATCACTGATCCATCTTCAACATCGGGAAAGATAAATTTGGTATTGTTATTCTCCTTCTTCCACTCACATTTGCTCGAGCTTTCTGATGGATAAGCTAAGCACTTCAAACCCGCTATTAGATGACAATGAAGATGCCGACAACTTCCTGACCAAGATTCACCACTTTGCTCTACAATGAGCCATGCATCAAGCAAATCAAGCTTTGAGTGATCACATTGATCAATTTTCCAATAACTTGCTCTAATCCGAAGCAAGGAGTCGAGACTATATTGACACCAAGTTGTCCACTGATACGTCTCCAATGTATCTATAATTTTTTTTTATTCCATGCTATTATATTATCAATCTTGGATGTTTTATATACATTTAAGAGCAACTTTATATCATTTTTGGGACTAACCAATTGACATATCCCCAGTGCCAGTTCCTATTTTATCCTTGTTTTTAACTTTCCAAAATATAAATATCAAACGAAGTCCAAATGCCACGAAACTTTTTGGATATTTTTTCTACCCAGAAGACACCCAGGGAGCCAAAGGAACGCGCGAGGGGAGGCCCATGGAGCTCACTAGGCACCAGGGCGCGTTGCTAGGCTTCTCGCCCCTCGTTGGTTACCCCAAGTGGAAGGTGTGAGATGTAGTGTTGCGGAAGTTTTTCCCTTGGCAAAGTTACCAAGGATCGAATCCCCAGAGACTCCTAGGTTCAACAAGAAGGTGTCAACTGCTACGGCGCCAGATATTAGCAATCAACGTGGACCTGCACACAGATACAAATAACTTTGCTCCCAACGAGTACAGAGAGGTTGTCAATCCCTCCGGCCTTGTAGTTCACAAAGGATTAAACGCAAGTGATAATAGTGATAGATATAATTGCAATAGTAAATAAAAGCGAAAAGTAAATAGCGGATGTGATCAATGATGGTAATATGGACCGGAGTCTCATGATGTTCACTAATGATGTCTCTCTCCCAAAAGACGATAAAACAGCTATGTGAGGTAAACGAATTACAGCTGGGCAATTGACAGGACCATGTGCGCAAACCAATGCTGATTACATTGCAAGAAAGGTTGAGGTTCAAAGCATGGGCGGTACGCCAAAGTAAGTAGACCAAAATCCATCAATATCTACTACTAATCATCCACATTGAGATATCTATCCAGAACATCTTGCTGGTATTAAGTTGCGAGTCCCACCCATAGTGTAAACTCAATGCAACAGACAACTGCATTAAAAGAACTTTGCGTAAAGTAAACAATCCTTGCACCCGCGTGCACAAGCACCGTTGTTTTCCCCCTTGTGGCAACAGCACATCCCCTAGACTGATGTTTCTGTCACTCAAACTAGTCATCGAGGGGCATGAACCCACAATCAAGCATAACGTTCCCTCTTGGAGTCACTACCTATTACTTGGCCAAAGCAATAAATAACAACGGAGAACATGCAAGAATTACTTACGAACATAAATATAAATGAGGTAGATCAAATATATTACTCAAGCACAATCTGAACATAATCTCCTAATCCATCGGATCTTAGCAAACTCATCATAGCAATAGCATAAGGATTACATATGTGCCTCGATCATGTAGGGCAGCTCACGAGGGCTAATTAGTGAAGCACAAGAACGGGAGGAGAACATCACATAGCTACTGGTCATGGACTAATGGTCCAAGGGAGACTACTCATAACTCATCCGGGAGGCGTCCATGGTGGTGGAGAGGCTCCCGGTGGTGATCCTCCCCTCCGGCAGGGTGCCGGGAAGAGTTCTCCTGGTGCTCCCGATCTTGGAAGCGGCGGCGGCGGCGGAACAGAGATGAGATCGCAAAAAGAGTTCCTCCCTCGAGGGTTTCAGGAGACGCTTTAAATTTATGCCAAAGGGGGGCATCGGAGGAGCCTCGGGGGGCCCAGGCACCCCCCCGGCGCGACCCGGGGGGCGCGCCGCCAGGGCGCCTG
>LR738714.1:116036633-116126244 GCA_902687465.1 Secale cereale | reverse complement strand
GCCCCCCCCCCCCCCGGCTGTCCTTCGGGCGCACGGTAGTTTCTGGAACGCTGATTTTTTATATAATTTTTCTGGATTTTTCCTGGCAGTTCTCGTAATGTGAAAACCTGAAATACAAAAACTGCCGAAAACAGAAACTGGCACTGGGGTGCACTGAGTTAATAGGTTAGTCCAAATATGATCAAAAGTGTATGGAAGTGTATAAATATCATAGCAATATCACCCAAAAGAGGCATGGAGCAAGCAGAAATTATAGATACGTTTTGGACGTATCACGCGCCTGGGGCTTTCCTGGTAGGTAGTGGAGCCCACGGGAAGCTTCCTGACCTACCTTCGGCTCTATAAATACTCTAATATTCTAGAAACCCTAGGGGAGTTGACGAAATACTTTTTTCGTTGCCACAAGTTCCAGAACAACAAGATCCAACCTAGAGGCCTTTTCCGGCACTCTACCGAAGGGGGCAACGATCACAGAGGGATTCATCATCATCCTTGTCACACCTCCGATGATGTGTGAGTAGTTTACCACAGACCTACGGGTCCGTAGTTAGTAGCTAGATGGCTTCTTCTCTTTTTTTGATCTTCAATACAATGTTCTTCTCGATGTTCTTGGAGATCTATTTGGTGTAACTCTTCTTTGCGGTGTGTTTGTTGGGATTCAATAAATTGTGAGTTTATGATCAGATCTATCCATGCATGATTTGTTATAGCCTCGTATTTCTTCTCCGATTTCTTGGTTTGTTTGGCCAACTAGATTAATTTGTCTTGCCATGGGAAGAGGTGCTCTGTTATGGGTTCAATCTTGCGGTGCTCAATATCAATGACAGAAAGAGACATGGCACGCGTGTATCATTGCTATTAAGGGTATCAAGATGGGTTTTGTTCATACTTGAGTTTTCCTTGTCTACATCATGTCATCGTTCTTATTGCATTACTCCGTTTTTCCTTAATACACTAGATGCATGCTCAGATAGCGGTCAATGTGTGGAGTAATAGTAGTAGATGCAGAATTGTTTCAGCCTACTAATTTCGGATGTAATGCCTAGATATATGATCATTGTCTTGTATATCGTCATAATTATTTGCTTTCATATCAATTACCCAACAGTAATTTGTTTACCTATCGTATGCTATTTTCTTGAGAGAAGCCTCTAGTGCAATCTACAGCCCCAAGGTATATTTCCTATCATATTATTTTCAGATCTATTCAATCAAAAAACACAAAAATACTTTGCTGCAATTTATTTACTTTTATTTTATTTGCATCTATCTATTTATTTCAATACCGTTGAGGGATTCACAACCCCTTTACGCGTTGGGTTGCAAGTATTTGTTGTTTGTGTGGAGGTGTTGTTTACATAGTGTTGCTTGGTTCTCCTACTGGATTGATAACCATGGTTTCATAACTAAGGGAAATACTTACCTCTGCTATGTTGCATCATACCCTTCTCTTTAGGGAAATACCAATGCGGATCACAAGAAGCATCCACTCAATTGGAAGAAATTACGTCCAATGATGGACCCACACTTCTTGAACATCTTCATCATCAGGAAGGCGACACTCAAGCCACCACTCCTCGGTCACCTCTTCTAATAAAAGTCTCCCACGATCTCCTTCTCATCTATGAGATGACCATCAAGATCATCAAGCTTCACAAAACTCATTCCATAGCAATGGTTTACAAGACCACCTTCATGAGCACAAACTGTGTCATCGCCAAGATCAAGATGCCATTGGCCAAGAGCAAGAATAACAACGTTAACGCTAAGAAGAGAAATACAACGAGGCCCTATGGTAAGAGAAACAACACCGTGAGGAGCAAGCGCTTGGAGCACAACGAGCCCTCTGAGAAGCCACTCACGCAACGTGAGAGTGCAATAAAAGAGTGCGTAAGGAAGAAGAGCCGCTCCGACAAGAGTAAATGATGCTCGCATGGAGGATCGCCAAGAAAAGAGGGACCGGGAAACAATATCTTTCCCTCAACACCAAGCTAATAATGAGGACCCTACTCCACACCAAGAGCGACATCACCATCGCAATGACCATAATGAGGAGCAATGCTACAGCAAGCTCAAGTTCACCATGCCTAAGTTCTCTGGAGGCTCCAACCCCGAAGACTATCTCTCATGGGTCTTAAAAGTGGACAAGATATTTCGGTTTCACAACTATGAAGAGGAAAATAAGATCAAAATGGCCTCTCTTTAGTTACAAGACTATGTCCTCATTTGGTGGGAACAAGTAACTGAACGACGAAGGGCACAAGGCGAGTCACCGATCACCATTTGGAATCAAACGAAGGAAATCATGAGAGCCCGCTTCATGCCTACCCACTACAACCGTGATCTCTTCAAGAATATATAACTCCTCAAATAAGTCGCCAAGTCGGTTGAGGACTAATACCAGGAAATGGAGATTGCAATGATACGATCCAACACCAAGGAAGATGAGGAGCAAACTATGGAGCACTTCTTGAACATCCTCAACCATCAAGTCAAGAAAATTGTGGACTTTCAACCCTACTCCAACCTCCTCGAGTTAGTCCACGAAGCAACCAAAGCAGAGCGACAAGTACAGGAGGACTACAATTATTCCATGTACTCGTCCATGACCTACAACTCAAATTCTGAAACAACTCCAACTTCGACGAATACTACTTGAGACACTCACTACTGGTGGAATGTCAAGTTCAAAGCAACCTATGACATCTTCGAGTCTTCCTTGTACAAGAAAGTACAAGCCAAGAGCTTCATCATCTACAAATCCTCCAACGGATTCTACCCTCAAGACAAGTTACATCTAGTGTTTCACTTGCAATGGCCGAGGCCATTCGTGCCCCCATACAGAACACCATGATTGCCAATGAGATGATGACACCTATGACTCAATGAGCGATGATGAAATGGAATCCTTGGAGCACGTGGCCATGCATCACCAAGTGAATGAATATGAAGATGTAGAAATCCTCTTGTGATAACAATCTGAGCCCTGCTCTCGTCGTTTCAAAGATCATGACACTCCAACAACACCAAGATGAGGATCAACATTGCCACATCTTCCACACAAAAGCCGGTATGATCCATCAAGGTCATCATATATGATGAAAGTTACCACAATTTGACAAGTGAAGAACTTTGCTCCAATCTACAATTGGTCAGAAGAAGCACTCCCACCCTTACAAGGTCCAATGGCTAAGTGACCCCGGCACCATCCAAGTCGACCAAACCATGCAAGTCTCCTTCAAGATTGGACCATAAGAGGACACATTGGAGGGTGATGTTATTCCTTTGTCCGTGTGCCACCTCCTTCTTGTACGCCCTTGGCAATTTTATCGTGATGTAGGACAAACCAATCACAATAGCTTCAAGATGAAGGGCAATGAGTACGTTCTTCGACCAATGTCGCCAAGTGAAGTGATGATGCGGAGCATCCGACGAGCATCCCCATGGACACTCCGTCATCGGCACAAGCACTCAAGGGACCAATGACTAGAGCACGTGCACGCGCTATTGAGGACCAGGTGAATTCTTTCCTCTTTGAGTCTGGTTTGGATTTGCATGAGGATTGGGTTCTACCTTACAAGGAGATATTGTGCATTCTCAGTTACCTAGGAGATGATCGCGTGGAAGCAAAGAAGAACATGTTCAGTCCGGATCACGTGGAAGCGAATGAAGACCTGGCCAACCCGGACCGAGCGGTACTACCGCTCGAGAGCGGTACTACCGCTCCTGCCCAGTCCGAAACGAGCAGTACTACCGCTCCATAAATGGTACTACCGCCTGCAAATGGTACTACCGCCCGAGGGGTCGGTACTACCGCCCTGCCTGCGCGCAGCCTTCGGCCTTTGGCCATGTACCCCTTTCCCCCTCTTACCCCTTCGTGGCATATACTATAAATAGACATCCTCCACATCTTTTGAGAGGTAGCAAAGATATTGAGAGACCTTGAGAGCTTTTCTCCTTGTATCCCCTCCTCTAGGAGATCAAGACCTCCCAAGGGAGAAGAATCCTTGTGGATTGCAAGACCTCCCAAGGGAGAAGATCATCAAGACCTCACCTCCTCTAGGAGTTGGAAGAACCTTACCTTTGTGCTTGTTTCCCTGGATTGATCTTGTAGTCTTGTGGATCCCTTGTATGCCACTCTAGTGGATGTGATATTGGGTTTGTTTTGAGAGATTTGTGTCTTGTGTTCTTGTGTGTTCTTCCTCTTTTCCCCCTCCAAGTGTGAAAAGATCCCCCCTAGGGTTTCACCCTACAACATCTTGGTATCATGATCAAGGTTGATTCACATCTTGGAGTCCCATCCCCCCACTTTCTAGCTTGATTTTGTTGTGTTCTTTGCCAATTTCGAAAATCCCCACAGAAATAGCCCAAAAAAATTTTCGTGCAATTTGTTAGATCTTGTGAGATTTGATTGTTTTGGTCCATGGATTTGATGTTTGGCACGTGGATCTAGCCTATCCAAAACAATCCCCACCCATCCCACCACGAAATCCACCCAATTTTGGCCACAAAATCATCCATCTCTGCCCCAATTTTGCCATGAGCCAGTTCTGCGAATTTTCCCGACACCAGCGGTACTACCGCCCACCCCAAGCGGTACTACCGCTTAGCACCACAAGCGGTACTACCGCCGTACAAGCGGTACTACCGCCCCTCCCTGTTTTCGAATTCCGCATTTGATCGGTTTCGAGTTGCGATTTGGCGTTTCCTAAGTTGTTTCGGCTACTTATGAGCGTGTGACATCGACATCATCGCCTTGGAGTCATCTTCGCCGCTAACCGTAAGCACGGACGGTAACCTCGATGACACTTACCTTTGCTTTTGCATTGATAGCCCGAGCCATTTGCGTTGCTTACCCATCGAGACTAGCGAGTTGAGAATTGCCGGGCCACGCTATTGTGCACCGTAGTGATCATGTTATCATCTTAGTGCCATAAGTCTCTCCCGTGCATATCTTACATACTTATCTCATATTATCCTCGGCTCGAGCATCAAGCTTACAAAAAAAGCTTTTAAGCAAAAAGAGGAGCAACAATGAGCTTATAAGCAATAGCACTGAGCAATTTTACTTACTCATATCATCTTGGTCACCGCATACATAGCATAGTTGGGATCAAGGACGGCACGTTTCTCTCATAGGTTGGTGCACAACGCGTATCTCGCCCATTTGAGAAACCGAGCTAGCGTCTCTCTAGCATTCGCACAACAAGAGCATTTTACGTGATCACTCACATTTTGCGCTCACCCTTGGTTGTGTGGATCCCTTCTATCTTCCGTGTGTGTGTTCCTAGTGATAATCTTGGCTTTGATCTATTTGCTTTACGTGCATTTTTGTGAACCTTCTCAACCTTATCGATATCTTGACTAACACTTTGTTTGAAATTTTGCCACCATCCTAACCAAGCTACTACATAAGCCTCTTTACTTGTAGGTGTGAGGAACAAACCTGGTTCCAATTCTACTATTGTGTCATTTCATTGAGTGAAACTTGTTACATTTTCAATCTTCGGAAGAGGTAACCTTGGTATTGTTCTCTCATTTTCCTACTCACCTCCACTTTACATGATGGATAGGCCAAGTTCTTCTACCGACCAGATCGACGAGCATCTAGTGGAAGCACCGAACTACGTCACCAAGAATCACCTTTTCGGTGTCCAACGAGCTCTTCACCAAGAAAGTGAAGCTTTGGGCGATCGCATCGAGCAACTCGCTTCCGACTTTCGCACACAAATGCAAGAGTTCCGCCACATCTTGGTGAACCGCACGTCTCCGCCTCCTTCATCAAGACGGTGCCATTCAAGTCGACGCTCAAGTGACCACTCTTCGGCTTACTCTTCCTCGGATGCAAGTCCTCCTCGGCCTCGTCAAGCTCAACAATTCATCAATCAAGATCGACAATCTCCGGACAATCCATTCCATGGCAATGGGTTACGAGATCGAGTTCGAGCACGTGAGCAAGGGCGTCGCCAAGAGCAACAACGCCCACATCAAGTACATGAAGATGACGATGCAATCCGGCAAGCACAAGAACGGCGTGACGATCAAGCACGCAACACACAACAAGCTCTTCATGACTACACACGCATCTTCGCCGACAGCAACCGCCAAGTACGTCAACAAGAAGCACTTCATCAAGAGCGACAAGAGGAAGCCGCTCATCGCGAAGCGGAGTAAGAGCGACGAAATGAGAACGACGTGCCGCGCCACCACCGGCAAGACCTTCGTGAGGAGCACGTTTTCGCGGAGCGACCACATCGTCATGAGCGACACCACCATCATCAACATGACGAAGAACAACGCTTCGGCAAGCTTAAGTTCACTATGCCCAAGTTCTCCGGAAGCACCGACCCCGAGGAATACCTCTCATGGGCATTGAAGGTCGACAAGATATTCCGCCTCCACAACTTCGAAGAAGAGAAGAAGATTTCCATGGCCTCTCTCGAGTTTCAAGACTATGTCCTCATTTGGTGGGAACAAACGATCAAGCAACGACATACAAGAGGCGAACCACCAATTACAACTTGGACGGAAATGAAGAATGTCATGCGAGCTCGCTTCGTGCCTACACACTACACCCGTGATCTCTTCAAGAAGTTGCAACTTCTCAAACAAGGCACGAAGACGGTGGAGGAATACTACCAAGAAATGGAGATTGCCATGATACGAGCCAATGTCAAGGAAGATGACGAGCAAACAATGGCACGCTTCTTGAACGGCCTCAATCAACCAATCAAGCAGATTGCCGACTTCCAATCATACTCCAACCTTCTTGAGCTAGTTCATCAAGCGTCCAAGGCCGAGCGACAAGTCCAGGATGACTTCAAATACGCCAAATACTTGTCCAAGACCTACGGCTCCTACTCTCAAGCTCCCGCGACTTCGGCACCTCCTACCTCAACTAGAGCATCACCAAGTACCGGCGACAAGTCAAGTTCCACGCAAACTACACCTTCCTCGACTCGTTCTCCGGCAAGAAACTACAAACACAAGACTCCCTCACCTTCAGCACCACCATACGACCCCGTGAAGACTAGCTCCTTCAAGTACTTCACATGTGGTGGCCGAGGTCACAAGTCCTTCGAGTGGACCAACAAGAGAACCATGATCTTCAACGACGACGGCACATATGACTCGATGAGCGAAGACGAAGTGGAAGCCATTGAGCACGTGGCCATGCACCGGCGCGACAATGAAGATGAAGATGATCAATTATTTTGTGACAACGGTTCAAGCCCATCTCTCGTGGTATCCAAGGTTTTGACTCTCCAACACCATCAAGATGAAGACCAACGCTGCCATATCTTCCACACAAAGTCCGGCATCAACGGACGTTCCGTCAAGGTCATCATCGACGGAGGAAGTTGTCACAACTTAGCAAGCGACGAGCTCTGTTCCAAGCTACAATTGGTCAAGAAGAAGCACCCTCGTCCATACAAGGTACAATGGTTGAGCGACTCCGGCACCATTCAAGTGGAGCATACGGTACAAGTTTCTTTCAAGATCGGCGCCTACGAGGACACCTTGGAGTGTGATGTAGTTCCCATGTCGGTGTGCCACATTCTCTTGGGACGACCTTGGCAATTCGACCATGGAGTCATCCACAACGGACGAACCAACTACTACAGCTTCAAGATGAAAGGCAAGGAATATGTGCTTCGACCAATGTCACCAAGCCAAGTGATCGCCGATAAGCAAGCATCCACCCATCGTGGAGATCCTAGTGAGAGAGTGATCCAAAAAAAAGAAAGTGAGAGCCACAAGCCAAAATTGAGCGCCTCCTCGCCAAGAGAGAAAAACTTAGTCCTCCTTGTGACGCCCCCGATTTGTCCGTACACTAATCATGCACGCAAATGTGTACAGTCAAGATCAGGGACTCACTGGTAGATATCACAACACACCTCTAAAAGTAAAATAAGTCATACAAGCTTCATATTACAAGCTAGGGGCCTCGAGGGCTCGAATACAAGTGCTCGAAAATAGACAAGTCAGCGGAAGCAACAAATATCTGAGTACAGACATAAAGTTAAACAAGGTGCCATAAGATGGCTAGCACAAACTGGGATACAGATCAAAAGAGGAGCAGGCCTCCTGCCTGGGATCCTCCTAAACTACTCCTGGTCGTCGTCGGCAGACTGCACGTAGTAGAAGGCGCCTCTGGTGTAGTAGGAGTCGTCGTAAGTGGCGTCTGGCTCATGGGCTCCACCATCTGGTTGCATCATCCGAGAAGAAGGAACAGAAGGGGGAAAAGGGGGAGCAAAGCAACCGTGAGTACTCATCCAAAGTACTCGCATGCAAGGATCTATACTACATATGCAATGGTAACAATGATATGGGTAATATCGGTGGACTAAACTCCAGCAAGCCAGAATAAGAGGGGGATAGCTAATCCAATCGAAGACTACGCTTCTGGCAGCCTCCATCTTGCAGCAGTAGAAGACAATAGATGGTAAGTTCACCAAGTAACCTTGAATAGCATAATCCTACTCAGTGATCCCCCCGCACATCACCCTATGAGAGAGCAACCACCGAGTTATATCTGGAACTCATCTGGGTGTGTTTTATCAAGTGTCCGGTTCTAGTAGTCATGAGGTAGGAATACAACTCCGGGTCGTCCTTTTACCCAGGGACACGGCTATTCGAATAGATTAACTTCCCTGCAGGGGTGCACCACATAACCCAGCACGCTAGATCCCATTTGGCCGGACACACTTTCCAGGGTCATGCCCGGCCTCGGAAGATCAACACGTCGTAGCCCTACCTAAGCACAACAGAGAGGTCAGCACGCCGGTCTAAGTCCTAAGCACACAAGGGTCTGGGCCCATCGCCCAATGCACACCTGCACGTTGCGAGGGCGGCCGGTGAGCAGACCTAGCAACCTCCATTACTAAGGAAGTTACGTTACGCGATCCAACCCGGCGCGCGCCGCTCAGTCGCTGACGTCAAGAAGTCTTCGGCTGATACCACGACGTCGAGTACCCATAACTATTCCCACATAGCTGGTTAGTGCGTATAGGCCAACGGCCAGACTCAGATCAAATATCCAAACTCATTAAGCGTGTTATTATGAAATAACCGCGGACAACGACCAAGGCCAGGCCCACCTGTCTCCTAGGTGTCTCAACCTGCCCTGTCGCTCCGCCACAAAGATCCACACAGAGGGTCATCGGGAAAGTATGTCCTTTCATCCCCCAATCCGTGAATCAACCGCGGGTACTCAACGAGCCGACCCGACTTTAGTCACAACATGTATCATGTATAAGTGTATGTAGTATATACCCGTGATCACCCCCAAGTGATCACGACCCGATAGAATAGCAGGGCAGACGGACAAGGGTGTAGGGCCACTGATGGAATACTAGCATCCTATACTAAGCATTTAGGATTGCAGGTAAAGTATCAACAATGGTAGCAACAATGTCAGGCTATGCAGCAGAATAGGAGTATCGAAAGCAGTAACATGCTACACTACTCTAATGCAAGCAGTAGAGAGAAGAATAGGCGATATTAGGTTGATCAAGGGGGGGCTTGCCTGGAAGCTCGGCAGCGAAGGTGGGGTCGTCAACATCGTAGTCGATCGGGGCAGCAGCAGCCTCGGTCTCGTAGTATACCGGAGAGAAGAGGGGGAAGAAACAATGAATACAATGCAAACAGATGCATGACGATGCATGACATGAAATGTAACGGTGTTAGGTGTGCCCTAACGCAGTACCAGGTGATACTGGCGAACGGGGGAAACATCCGGGAAAGTATTCCCGTTGTTTCACGTTTTCGGGCAGATGAAACGGAGGGGGAAGTTGCAGGTTCGGTATGATTGGGACGTGTGGTTGATGAGCGGTCTGCGCATTCGGATGCATCTCGAAATTCTGACCAACTTTCATATATAAAGTATTTTCATCCGAGTTACGGTTTATTTTATATTAATTTTTAAAAGATTTAATTATTTTTAGAATTTATTTAGTTATTTTAAATCAACATTATCCAAAATAGTGTATGATGACGTCATCATGACGTCAGCAGTCAACAGGGGTGTTGACTGGGTCAAACTGACGTGTGGGACCCACCTGTCATACTCTGTTTAGTTTAATCAGGATTTAGCTAGGCTAATTACTGTTTAATTAAACTAACTAGTTAATTAGGTTAATTAAACAGGATTAATGAACTTAATTAATTCAGTAATTAATTAATTAATTAATTAATTCTTAATTCTTTTATATATATATTATTATTATTATTTGCTTTTTTTGTTCTGGTCGTGGGGCCCCCTTGTCATAGGCATAGGGGGCCTTAACGGGTTTCGGGCGCTGGGGTCACAGTTGTCACCCGAACGGGCGGGTGCCCGAGGGGCGTTGGGCGCCGCCTGGGTGGACCCGAGCGACGGCGGCAGCGATGCCGGAGTCCGTGGCCGGGCAGCACGAGGCCGGAGGGCGGCCGCAGCGACAGCTGCACGTGCGGCTGCGGGCCAAGGCGGCCGGAGGGGGAAGGGCGCGGGGACGAGCGTAGAGCGGGACAGACGTGCGGGGCGAGGCCGGCGCGGCGAGTGGGCGGCAGGGCAGCGGGCGCTGGGCTCCGGCGCCGGCGGTAGTGACGCGGCCGAGACTTGGTGGTGGCGATGTGGGGCGCGGCCGGCGCGGGGCTAACAGTGTGGTGCCGAGGCGAGCGCCAAGGCGAGGCAGGGAGGCGGAGGGAGAAGAAGCGGGGGCGAGGCGAGGAGGACTCGGGGCGCAGCGGTGACTGCGGTGGTGAGCCCGCGCGTCGACGGGCGGCTCGAGCAAGCATAGGGCCAGCGATGCGGCAGAGGCTAGGTGGGGCGCGTGTCGGCGGGCGTGCACGGGAGTGAGGGCAGCAGCCGCAGCTGCTGGAGCGAGAGGGGAGGAGAGGGAGGCCGTGGCCGTGGCCTCACCGGCGTTGCAGAGGAGAGGGGGCGGCGAGGCTCGGTGGAGCCGGCGAGGAAGAGGACGAGGAGGCGACGGGGAGGCGCCTGCGTGGTCGACGTCGGCAGGGCGCGGGGACGATGCAACGATGGAGCTCGGCGGCGATGGTGGACGACAGGCGACGGGGCGCCAGCGATGGGTGGCGAGGTCGGGGCCAGAGCCCGATCTCGATCCAGATTGGGTGAGGGAAAGGAGAGAGGTGAGGGAGCGGGTAGGGTTCGGGGTTGGTCATAGACGAGTGGGGGGCGGCCTGGGCTAGTGGTTGGCTCGCCAGCTGGGCCAGTGGGCCGTGGGGGTGTTACTCTGTTTATTTTAGTTTTACTCTTCTTTTCACTTTTATTTAATTTATGTGTTTACTTTTCATTTCTAGTAGTATTTAGTTTCTAAAGTTATAAAAGTAGCACCTAATTTTAGTGTTACTAATTATGTTACTGTCACAAATAATTTGGCACCTTAAATAAATAGTTTGTATTTGTTTGTTATTTTAAGAGCATTTAAATAATACTTTTGACACTGTTTTAGTTCTTATGGTGCATTTAAATACTTTATAAAAGTGTGGTTTCTTCACCAACATTTAGTATGGGTTATTTGCCACAAATCGAACATTTTAGTTTTGATGGTTTCATAACTTTAGTTGTTTGCCTTGATTTCAAATTTGAAGTTTGAACTAGGTTTCGAACCGACGCGAGTTGTTTATCAATAGTAACCGAGCTGACGTGGCATCATTACATAGGTTTACTGTAGCTTAAGTATCCGGGATGACAATTCTCCTCCACTACAAGAAATCTCGTCCCGAGATTTAAGAGGGGGGCAAGGGGGAAAGGTCTGGTTACGAAATTCTAGCGAGTGTTCTCGACCTTGGTTGTTCTTCTCGAAGAGGTCAATCCATTATGTTGATGTCTTTAGTCCTTCGCTTCAGGTCATCATGATGATGTCGTCACCCTTCCTTCGCGGTCTCCATCGTACTTACGAATAGGAATGGGGCAGCTTGACAATGATAGAATGCTACAAGGGGTAATCATCGGGGGTTATCCCACAAATGAACACATGAGTATCTCTCGAGTTGAACGAATAAAACACGACGAGAGCAAAGTAATATGGTACAATAAGAAGTTTCAAACGGATAGACAATCATCCGATGCCTGAAACAAGGTATGAAAGGGGTTCAGAGCAACAAGAATAAGTATTGCATCTGATACCAGAGTTGATGATCCCTCAGAAGGTGGCTCGTGAATTACATATCAAGCCAAGTGTGAGGATTAATCTTTGGACACAGGGATGTATAGGAGAGTCAGGTTTCGACCCCGTGGACCTGTGGGTTATGGGTCCACCATGTGGGTTGAAACTAGGAAGGGTGGTGACATCTTGCACAGCCGTGACTGGGAGGTATGTCAGTGGATAGCTTGTCAGCTATGTCGGCAGCAATGTCGGTACCAAGGACGGGGAACGAGGAGAACCATTTTCCCACTCGTTAAAACAAGGCGGACCGATAGGCAAAGTTCTCGCCCATCGGTGGTTACCGGAATGTTATCAACTATAGTAACAGGGTCTTACTGACAGAGTTGTACACCAAGGTGTTTACATAAGCAGAAAATTATTACTGCTTAGATTATATGTAGATCAAAGAAAGGTTAAAGAAACAAATGGAAAGGAAATTTGTGATTACACACAAATAATAGGAGTATATCCTTCCCATAAACAAATAGAACATGGCATACAGGGTAGGAGAGCAAGTACCCAACCATTTAGACAAAGAGGCAAAGATTAATCAAGATGTTACCCACACAACGGTGTTTGGATAACTGACCAAGAAACATTTAGCATCACGCCTCCAATGTTCTTGTTGATGAGCGGGGTATCATAGTCATGCTTTGAGGTAGCAATGATATGGTGTTTCAATCAAGGGCCAGACCTTGGATACACAACTGATCCATCAGAAGCAACTTATAGAATAAGTCTTACAACTTCCTCCTAGAAGAATGGCTATCCTTGCAAAAGAAATTATAATGATGGGTCCTCCAGCCAGGGGTGCTAGCCATGACATCATATTACTGGGTCATCAAAGGACCAACATTATAACCACTGGAAAGTTGTCCCAACCATCATATCTGACCGAGATTCAAGTCCGATTGGTGTCATGATACCTCAGACTCGGGATGTTCGAGAAGAAAAGGTGCAACACAAATCGACGAAATGACATTGCAAGATTCTCGGGAAATGAACTATGGGAGCAGGTTCCCGAAACAATAGTTCATCATTAAACCAAGGAGAGGATGAGGAGGTGGCTGATGGGCTCAGCGACAATTCATCGAGAATTCCAAACGGAGGGATTTCCACAATAATGTGAACAAGAGGATGACACTTGTCAATTCAAATGATATAATGTTGTATGCTCGAGGATAAACATACACCATTAATCATTAGCTGAAAGGTGTGCCCGAAATATGACCTTAGGCAGCAAGATCAATGTTAGAGTGACGATTCAATAACCAACAGTCTAAGAACGAACTGTCGATCGTTAACTTCAAAGCAATAGGGTTGCTAGAAGTACAGAACTCAAGCAGCATCGTTAGCATATTGGTATCCCAGTTAAAAACAACACAGGGACCAAGGAAGAATGGTGATGGTGAGAAGTATCATCATATTGAGAATTTCTAAGAGGTGGAGCAATCCCCACAACATTTTCGACATAAAAGACAGTAATACTTCAATGCAGAACACAACACTAGCTGGAGAGCAAGTTGTAATCATAATGTGGACAAGTTTGCGATGAAAGGAAGTCAAGGGTGTTGTCGATGATAATAAAAATCATCGAGGGCAAGGATGGTATTTCTCATCATAACACAGTTGACATCTTGGAAGAAGTCAAAGTGTTGAAGGTGATCCGGCACAATAGCCGAGAGGTTTCAAGAGGATGCAATCAAACAACAACGGCAACAAGCAAGGGAATGACGAAGTGGCAAGTTATAGGATCAATATATAAGATGCTAGCTCGGGACCAAAGTTGCCTTTCAAGACAAGCAACATGATGTTGAAGGCTCGATGTAAGTCGTGCTCACACACTGAAGGATTCGTGCACCAGAGAAGGACGAGGTAGCACAATCAAAGATAGCAAGACCAGGATGCAGCCGCTAGTCTAGGAATGACCTGATTGAGTTCAGAATTTCCCAGTAAAAATACTAGGGTTATTTGGTTTGTAATGCAGAATAATATCACTAGTCGGTGCCCTCGGTTGACAACGACCCAGAACCCGTAGAGTGATTACGACAAGGAAAAGACATTACTTCAACAAAGTTAGTAAGATGTGGTGCAATGGCAAGACATCTTCGAGATACCAGGGGGTAATACTCGTAGGTAGAACATGACAGAAGTAGAACCGGGTCATTGACCTTGGACAATAGATACTTCAATCTCGCCAAAAATAGACGACGCATTGGAATGAATTCCCATCAGATATATCAGATCAGGACAGCATGGTCGGAACCATAACTGTAAGGAATCAATTCAAGAAAACAGAAAGAATCATACAACTGGATAATCATTTTGCAAGAATCTTCTGAGACGGTCTACATCATTTTCATGGGCATGAACACAAAGTTCAAGGTCGACTCCCACTTCTTTAATGCATATCATTTCGTCCACCTCTCGCTTTGATGAAACTATAGTGTTGGAATTTTATCTGGTAGAACGCCGAAAGGGTATGACTTGTGAAAACTTTTCGGGTTCTCGTGGATTAGGGGAAGGCATAGGTTCAGCCCATCGGGCATCTTAGCAACATATACCGGAAGCTTCAACAGTAAATACACCAGCTTGGAAGCAGAGCATGGTTGGCCAAGCAGAGGATACAATTTACCAAAGGCATTATGTATCAGGGGAAGAACTCACAACGTGATTGAATATGATGGACACTGTCGGATAACAATCCAACAATGGATCGGGCGATCCGCAACGGAGCTGATGTGAGTATCGGTACTCACTCAGAGGAGGAAAGAATGCAGAGGCATCAGATTCAAGAATCACCTTATTAGCCCGATGCTTAAATAGAAAGAAATTATGGTTTCCAAAACACAGGACCAGAAGCAGATGCTCTGATCAAGGATGGATAAGTTGAAAACACTTAGTTCGACAATCAATAAAGGTTTGAATTGCCGAGAACCAACTCATGTCCGGAATGACGTCTAAGTCGGAAAGATAATTTTTTTTAAAAGGATAACCCGATGACTGCGTGCATACGCACACATTGAGTCAATAGGCTCAAAATGGCTAAGACAAGGGATGCTAGCGAAGACTACTAGTCATATGGAATTAACCATAATGCAAGCAGGCAAGAACTTCAACAGTAATAGGCTGCAGAGGATTTTCGAAAGATCGGAAAGTATTCCGAAGAATTTTGTGAAACACAAGAACAATTGAGAAGAATGGATCTTCGATAAATGTGAGGAAATAACCGTAGGGGTTTTCATGCGAAACAAAACTGCAAGATAGTAAACTCAAAGGATTCTCGGGACAACGGAGAATATTTCGAGGCATCTTGTATCAACAAAAGCGACGAGGAATGATCATGGAAATGACAAGTGCATGCAGATATCCAAAGGGATATATTGGTGGCGGTGAATTGCAAGGGCGATGAGCACAAGGGTCTCGAGAAAATATCAAGGGAGATCCTCAGAATCTTCTGACGAAGCCGGTGATCTTCCGTAATGAGAGATCTCCGGGAGAAATAGTTTCGAGAACCTAGAGTTAGAGTTAGTAAAATATTTTAACCCGAATAGCAGCGGAAGCGTGGTGCGCCCATAACCCACAGGTCCCAGGATCAAAACCTGACACTGATACCAACTTGTGACGCCCCCGATTTGTCCGTACACTAATCATGCACGCAAATGTGTACGGCCAAGATCAGGGACTCACTTGTAGATATCACAACACAACTCTAAAACTAAAATAAGTCATACAAGCTTCATATTACAAGCCAGGGGCCTCGAGGTCTCGAATACAAGTGCTCGATCATAGACAAGTCAGCGGAAGCAACAAATATCTAAGTATAGACATAAAGTTAAACAAGGTGACATAAGATGGCTAGCACAAACTGGGATACAGATCGAAAGAGGAGCAGGCCTCCTGCCTGGGATCCTCCTAAACTACTCCTGGTCGTCGTCGGCAGACTGCACGTAGTAGTAGGCGCCTCCGGTGTAGTAGGAGTCGTCGTAAGTGGCGTCTGGCTCCTGGGCTCCACCATCTGGTTGCATCATCCGAGAAGAAGGAACAGAAGGGGGAAAAGGGGGAGCAAAGCAACCGTGAGTACTCATCCAAAGTACTCGCAAGCAAGGATCTATACTACATATGCAATGGTAACAATGATATGGGTAATATCGGTGGACTAAACTGCAGCAAGCCAGAATAAGAGGGGGATAGCTAATCCAATCGATGACTACGCTTCTGGCAGCCTCCATCTTGCAGCAGTAGAAGAGAATAGATGGTAAGTTCACCAAGTAACCTCGAATAGCATAATCCTACTCGGCGATCCCCCCGCACATCACCCTGTGAGAGAGCAACCACCGAGTTATATCTGGAACTCATCTGGGTGTGTTTTATCAAGTGTCCGGTTCTAGTTGTCATGAGGTCGGAATACAACTCCGAGTCATCCTTTTACCGAGGGACACGGCTATTCGAATAGATTAACTTCCCTACAGGGGTGCACCACATAACCTAGCACGCTTGATCCCATTTGGCTGGACACACTTTCCAGGGTCATGCCCGGCCTCGAAAGATCAACATGTCGCAGCCCTACCTAAGCACAGCAAAGAGGTCAGCACGCCGGTCTAAGTCCTAAGCACACAGGGGTCTGGGCCCATCGCCCAATGCACACCTGCACGTTGCGAGGGCGGCCGGTGAGCAGACCTAGCAACCTCCATTACTAAGGAAGTTACGTTACGCGGTCCAACCCGACGCGCGCCGCTCAGTCGCTGACGTCAAGAAGGCTTCGGCTGATACCACGACGTCGAGTACCCATAACTATTCCCACATAGCTGGTTAGTGCGTATAGGCCAACGGCCAGACTCAGATCAAATATCCAAACTCGTTAAGCGTGTTATTATGAAATAACCGCGGACAACGACCAGGGCCAGGCCCACCTGTCTCCTAGGTGTCTCAACCTGCCCTGTCGCTCCGCCACAAAGATCCACATAGAGGGCCATTGGGAAAGTATGTCCTTTCAGCCCCCAATTCGTGAATCAACCGCGGGTACTCAACGAGCCGACCCGACTTTAGTCACAACATGTATCATGTATAAGTGTATGTAGTATATACCTGTGATCACCCCCAAGTGATCACGGCCCGATAGAATAGCAGGGCAGACGGACAAGGGTGTAGGGCCACTGATGGAATACTAGCATCCTATACTAAGCATTTAGGATTGCAGGTAAAGTATCAACAGTGGTAGCAACAATGACAGGCTATGCAACAGAATAGGAGTATCGGAAGCAGTAACATGCTACACTACTCTAATGCAAGAAGTAGAGAGAAGAATAGGTGATATCGGGTTGATCAAGGGGGGGGCTTGCCTAGAAGCTCGGCAGCGAAGGTGGGGTCGTCAACATCGTAGTCGATCGGGGCAGCAGCAGCGTCGGTCTCGTAGTCTACCGAAGAGAAGAGGGGGAAGAAACAATGAATACAATGCAAACAGATGCATGACGATGCATGACTTGACATGTAACGGTGTTAGGTGTGCCCTAACGCAGTACCAGGTGATACTAGCGAATGGGGGAAACATCCGGAAAAGTATTTCCGGTGTTTCACGTTTTCGGGCGGATGAAACGGAGGGGGAAGTTGCAGGTTTTGTATGATAGGGACGTGTGGTTGACGAACGGTCTGCGCATTCGGATGCGTCTCGAAATTCTGAGTAACTTTCATATATAAAGTATTTTCATCCGAGTTACGGTTTATTTTATATTAATTTTTAAAAGATTTAATTATTTTTAGAATTTATTTAATTACTTTAAATCAACATTATCCATAATAGTGTATGCTGACGTCATCATGACGTCAGCAGTCAACAGGGGTGTTGACTGGGTCAAACTGACGTGTGGGACCCACTTGTCATACTCTGTTTAGTTTAATTAGGATTTAGCTAGGCTAATTACTGTTTAATTAAACTAACTAGTTAATTAGGTTTATTAAACAGGATTAATTAACTTAATTAATTCACTAATTAATTAATTAATTAATTAATTATTAATTCTTTTATATATATTATTATTTTTTTTCCTTTTTTTGTTCTGGTCGTGGGGCCCCCTGTCATAGGCACAGGGGGGCTTAACGGGTTTTGGGCGCTGGGGTCACGGTTGTCGCCCGAACGGGCGGGTGCCCGAGGGGCGCTGGGCACCGCCGGGGCGGACCCGAGTGACGGCGGCAGCGATGCCAGAGGCCGTGGCCGGGCGGCACGAGGCCGAAGGGCGGCCGCAGCGACAGCGGCACGTGCGGCTGCGGGCCAAGGCGGCTGGAGGGGGAAGGGCGCGGGGACGAGCGCAGAGCGGGGAAGCCGTGCGGGGCGAGGCCGGCGCGGCGAGTGGGCGGCAGGGCGGCGGGCGCTGGGCTCCGGCGCCGGCGGCAGTGACACGGTCGCGACTTGGTGGTGGCGATGTGGGGCGCGGCCGGCGCGGGGCTAACAGTGTGGTGCCGAGGCGAGCGCCAAGGCGAGGCAAGGAGGCGGAGGGAGAAGAAGCGGGGCGAGGCGAGGAGGACTCGGGGCGCAGCGGCGACTGCGGTGGTGAGCCCGCACGTCGACGGGCGGCTCGAGCAAGCATAGGGCCAGCAACGCAGCAGAGGCTAGGTGGGGCGCGCGTCGGCGGGCGTGCACGGGAGTAAGGGAAGCAGCCACAGCTGCTGCTGCGAGAGGGGAGGAGAGGGAGGCCGTGGCCGTGGCCTCACCGGCGTTGCAGAGGAGAGGGGGCGGCGAGGCTCGGTGGAGCCGGCGAGGGAGAGGACGAGGAGGCGACGGGGAGGCGCCTACGTGGTCGACGTCGGCAGGGCGCGGGGACGATGCAACGATGGAGCTCGGCGGCGATGGTGGACGACAGGCGACGGGGCGCCGGTGATGGGTGGCGAGGTCGGGGCGAGAGCCCGATCTCGATCCAGATTGGGTGGGGGAAAAGAGAGAGGTGAGGGAGCGGGTAGGGTTCGGGGTTGGTCATAGACGAGTGGGGTGGGCGGCCTGGGCCAGTGGTTGGCTGGCCAGCTGGGCCAGTGGGCCGTGGGGGTGTTACTCTGTTTATTTTAGTTCTACTCTTCTTTTCACTTTTATTTAATTTATGTGTTTACTTTTTATTTCTAGTAGTATTTAGTTTCTAAAGTTATAAAAGTAGCACCTAATTTTAGTGTTACTAATTATGTTACTGTCACAAATAATTTGGCACCTTAAATAAGTAGTTTGTATTTGTTTGTTATTTTAAGAGCATTTAAATAATACTTTTGACACTGTTTTAGTTCTTATGGTGCATTTAAATACTTTATAAAAGTGTGGTTTCTTCACCAACATTTAGTATGGGTTATTTGCCACAAACCGAACATTTTAGTTTTGATGGTTTCAAAACTTTGGTTGTTTGCCTTGATTTCAAATTTGAAGTTTGAACTAGGTTTCGAACCGACGCGGGTTGTTTATCAACACTAACCGATCTGACGTGGCATCATTTGCATAGGTTTACTGTAGCTTAAGTATCCGGGCGTGACGCTCCTAGCCACCAAAAGTGAGATGAGAGAAGTGTGTGAGAACCCCTCGAGCGTCTTCCACCTTGTGCTTCTATGCAAAGGGGAAGCCAAACCTACTAACACTTCACCACCTCCACCTTTTGTGTTGTCTCAATTGTTGCAGGAATTTTTGGACGTCTTTCCCAATGAGCTACCACCGGGTCTACCTCCACTCCGCGGCATCGAACACGGCATCGACCTCGTACCCGGCGCACCACTTCCGAACAAGGCTCCTTACCGCGTCAACCCAGAGGAAACAAAGGAGATACAACGTCAAGTACAACAACTCATCGACAAATGTTATGTACGTGAAAGCTTAAGCCCTTGTGCAGTTCCAGTTATTCTCGTGCCTAAGAAAGATGGAAGTTTTCGCATGTGTTCCAATTGTCGTCCGATAAATGCTATCACCGTTAGATACCGTCACCCTATTCCACGCCTAGATGACATGCTTGATGAATTATGTGGTGCCACCATCTTTTCCAAAATTGACCTTAAAAGTGGCTATTACCAAATTCGCATTCAAGAGGGTGATGAGTGGAAAACAGCTTTCAAAACCAAGTTTGGCTTATATGAGTGGTTCGTCATGCCGATGGGCTTATCGGAAGCGCCGGGCTCTTTCATGCGTCTTATGCATTTCGTTCTCCGACCTTATATCGGCGTCTTTGTAGTGGTTTACTTTTATGACATCCTAGTCTTTAGCAAATCGCTTGAGGAACATGTCAACCACATCCGTATGGTTTTACAAACCCTTCGGAAACAACAATTATTTGCTAATATGGAGAAATGCACTTTTGGTGTTGATAAACTTGTTTTTCTAGGATTTGTCGTGTCTTCTCAAGGTGTTCATGTTGATGAAACTAAAATTGAAGCAATTAAAACTTGGCTTCAACCAACGAACCTTCAACAAGTGTGTAGGTTTCTTGGTTTAGCCGGTTTCTATCGACGCTTTGTGAAGGACTTTTGCACAATTGCCATTCCCTTACACGCCTTGAGCAAGAAGAACACACCCTTCATTTGGGGCCCCTCGCAAGACACCGCGTTCAATGAACTTAAAACTTTGCTTACACATGCACCACTTCTTTCCCCACCGAACTTTGACAAACCGTTTGAGATACATTGTGACGCTAGTGGTACCGGTATAGGAGGCGTGTTAATGCAAGAAAAGCGTCCGATTGCGTATTTATTTGAAAAACTATCCGGAGCACAACTTAACTACCCCATATATGATAAAGAGCTCTATGCCTTGGTGAGAGTTTTGCGTGTTTGGGAACACTATCTTCGACCCCATGAATTTATTCTTCACACGGATCATGAGACACTCAAGTATCTCAAGGGTCAAACGAAGTTAAACAAGCTTCATGCTAAGTGGAGTGAATTCATTGAGTCTTTTCCCTATGTCATCAAATACATCAAAGGCAAAGAAAATGTTGTGGCGGATGCACTTTCCCGCAAATGCATGCTTGTTACCAAACTTGAGTTGAATGTTATTGGCTTTGAGCACATAAAAGACTTATATGAGCATGATGTTTTCTTTCCAAACCCTTATGCCAAATGTGTAGCACATACTTCTTGGGAGCGATACTACATAAACGATGGATATCTCATAAAAGCTAACAAACTTTGCATTCCCGAGTCTTTGCTTCGTTTGCACCTTTTGCAGGAATCTCACGGAGGAGGGCTCATGGGACACTTTGGACGCGACAAGACATTTGCTATGCTTTCCAAGAACTACTTTTGGCCCAAGATGTTCTGTGACGTCTCTCGCTTCACCAACCGGTGCTCTACATGCCGCAAAGCTAAGTCAAAAGCTCAATCCCATGGTCTTCACATGCCACTTCCTATTCCTTTCCATCCATGGGAAGACATTAGCATGGATTTCATTCTTGGATTACCTAGAACTCGCAACGGAAAGGATTTCGTATTCGTTGTTGTGGATAGATTTTCCAAAATGGCACATTTCATTCCTTGTCACAAGACAGACGATGCTTCACATATTGCGACTCTCTTTTGTAGGGAAATCTTGCGCCTACATGGAGTGCCCAAGACGATTGTCTCGGACCGTGACGTCAAGTTCTTGAGCTACTTTTGGAAAACTCTATGAGCCAAGCTCGGCATCAAGTTACTCTTCTCCACGGCATACCACCCTCAAACCGATGGACAAACCGAAGTCACCAACCGGACGCTTGCAACTCTCCTACGTGTGTTGATCAAGAAGAACATCAAGGAGTGGGAGGAGTGCCTACCCATCGCCGAGTACGCCTACAATCGCGCGAGACACTCTACAACCGGCAAGTCCCCCTTCGAGGTTGTCTATGGCTTCAATCCATTGTCACCGTTGGACATCCTTCCTCTCCCGCTTCAAGAATGAGCCGACATGGACGCAAGTGCAAGAGCAGCCCACCTCAAGAAGATGCATGAAGAAACACGTTCCACGACCGAGCGTCAAGTCCAACGCCGCGCCTTCAAGCTCAACACCAACAAAACACCAAGGGTGTTCCATCCGGGTGATATCGTTTGGCTACACCTTCGCAAAGACCGCTTCCTCAAGGAATGCAAATCCAAGCTTCTTCCACGAGCCGACGGACCATTCAAGGTGCTAGCACGCTACAACGACAACGCATACAAGATCGACATCCCACGTGACAAGTACAATGTCAACGACATCTTCAACGTGAAAGACTTGGCCAAGTACCATGGTGATGAAGAGCACGATCCGTGGACGGATCTTCCCCAAGGGAGGGGAGATGATGCGGAGCATCCGACGAGCATCCCCATGGACACTCCGTCATCGGCACAAGCACTCAAGGGACCAATGACTAGAGCACGTGCACGCGCTATCGAGGACGAGGTGAATTCTTTCCTCTTCGAGTCTCGTTTGGATTTGCATGAGGATTGGGTTCTACCTTACAAGGAGATATTGTGCATTCTCATCTACCTAGGAGATGATCACGTGGAAGCAAAGAAGAACCTGTTCAGTCCGGATCACGTGAAAGCGAATGAAGACCTGGCCAACCCGGACCGAGCGGTACTACCGCTCCTGCCTAGTCCGGAACGAGCGGTACTACCGCTCCATAAACGGTACTACCACCTGCAAACGGTACTACCGCCCGAGGGGCCGGTACTACCGCCCTGCCTGCGCGCAGCCTTCGGCCTTTGGCCATGTACCCCTTTCCCCCTCTTACCCCTTCGTGGCATATACTATAAATAGACTTCCTCCACATCTTTTGAGAGGTAGCAAAGATATTGAGAGACCTTGAGAGCTTTGCTCCTTGTATGCCCTCCTCTAGGAGATCAAGACCTCCCAAGGGAGAAGAATCCTTGTGGATTGCAAGACCTCCCAAGGGAGAAGATCATCAAGACCTCACCTCCTCTAGGAGTGGGAATAACCTTACCTTTGTGCTTGATTCCTTGGATTGATCTTGTAATCTTGTGGATCCCTTGTATGCCACTCTAGTGGATGTGATATTGGGTTTGTTTTGAGATATTTGTGTCTTGTGTTCTTGTGTGGTCTTCCTCTTTTCCCCCTCCAAGTGTGAAAAGATCCCCCTAGGGTTTCACCCTACAACAAGTGATCACCAATAATCAAGCTTCAAGTCGTCATGGACAGACTAGTGAGAGAGTGAACCACTCAAATGAGAGTGAGCGCCACAAGCCAAATATAAGTGCCCCCATGATAAGTGAAAAGAAAAACCCAGTGCTACTAGTCACCAAAAGTGACTTGAGTGATATGAGTGCGAGCCCATCAATTGTCCTTCACTTTATACTATTGTGCAAAGTTGTAGTCATGAGGATTAATACTTCACAACATCTACCTTTGGCTTTGTCACATTTATTGCAGGAATTCACAGACGTGTTCATCGATGAGCTACCTCCAGGTCTACCTCCTTTACACGGAGTCGAGCACCGCAACGACCTCATCCCCGATGCACCATTATCGAGCAAAGCACCCTACCGTGTTGCTACTTCTTGAGCTTGCGTTGTATTCCCTCGAAGAGGAAAGGGAGATGCAGCATAGTAGCATAAGTATTTCCCTCAGTTTTTGAGAACCAAGGTATCAATCCAGTAGGAGACCACGCGCGAGTCCCTCGCACCTGCACAAACAAATAAGAACTTCGCAGCCAACGCGATAAGGGGTTGTCAATCCCTTTACGGTCACTTACGAAAGTGAGATCTTATAGAGATGATAGTTTATATTTTTGGTATTTTTGTTTATAAGAACAGAAAGTAAAAGCGGAAAAATTAAAGTAGATGTAGATTGATATGTTCAGAATAGACCCGGGGGCCATAGTGTTCTCTAGTGGCTTCTCTCATGATAGCGATATTCTGCGGTGGATAAACAAATTACTGTCGAGCAATTCATAGAAAGCGAATAATTATGAGACTATCTAGGCATGATCATTGTATATAGGCATCACATCCAAAACAAGTAGACCGACTACTGCCTGCATCTACTACTATTACTCCACACATCGACCACTATCCAGCATGCATCTAGTGTATTGAGTTCATAAGAACAGAGTAACGCCTTAAGCAAGATGACATGATGTAGAGGGATAAACTCAAGCAATATGATATAAACCCCATATTTTTATCCTCGATGGCAACAATATAGTATGTGCCTTGCTACCCCTACTGTCACTGGGAAAGGACACCGCAAGATTGAACCCAAAGCCAAGCACTTCTCCCATTGCAAGAACTATAGATCTAGTAGGCCAAACCAAACCAATAATTCGAAGAGACTTGCAAGGATATTATGAGCACACATAAAGAGTTCAGAAAAGAACCAAATATTTCTCATAGATAATCTTGATCATAAACCCACAATTCATCGGATCTCGACAAACACACCGCAAAAAGAGATTACATCGAATAGATCTCCTCGAAGACCGAGCAGAACTTTGTATTGAGATCCAGAGAGAGAGAGAGAGAAGAAGCCATCTAGGTACTAGCTATGGACCCAAAGGTCTATGGTAAACTACTCACAACTCATGGTGAGGGCGATGATGATGATGTAGAAGCACTCCGTGATGGATCGCCCCTTCGGCGGAGCTCCGGAACAGGCTCCAAGATGGGATCTCACGGCAACAGAAGGTTACGACGGTGGAATTAGGGTTTTCTCTCTGTTGCTGATGGTTTCGGAGTACGTAGGCTTATATAGGAGGAAGGAGGACACCGGGGGACTCACGAGGGGCCCACGAGGGGCCCACGAGGCAGGGGGCGCGCCCGGGGAAGGGGGCGCGCCCCCCACCCTCGTGGGCACCTCGTGGCCCCTACTCCGTGGTTCTCAAGTCTCCCGTGCGTGATTTTCTCCAAAAATAACTCTCCTAAAGGTTTCATTCCGTTTGGACTCCGTTTGATATTCCTTTTTTGCAAAACCCTGAAACAGGCAAAAAACATCAATCTGTACTGGGCCTTTGGGTTAGTAGGTTAGTCCCAAAAATGATATAGAAGTGTATGACAAAGCCCACTAAACATCCAAGACACCATAAATAATAGCATGGAACAATAAAAAATTATAGATACGTTGGACACGTATCAAGCATCCCCAAGCTTAATTCCTGCTCGTCCTCGAGTAGGTAAATGATAAAAACAGAATTTTTGATGTGGAATGCTAACCAACATAGTTTTTCAATGTAATTCTCTTAATTGTGACATGAATGTTCAGATCTGAAAGATTCAAGATAAAAGTCTATGTTGACATAAGAAATAATAATACTTCAAGCATACTAACAAAGCAATCATGTCTTCTCAAAATACTATGGCTAAAGAAAGTTATCCCAACAAAATCATATAGTGTGGCTATGCTCCCTCTTCTTCACACAAAATATTCATATCATGCACAACCCCGATTTCAGCCAAGCACTTGTTTTCATACTCTATTCTTTCAAACCTTTCAACTTTCACGCAATACATGAGTGTGAGCCATGGACATAGCACTATGGGAGGAATAGAGAGGTGGTTGTGGAGAATACAAAAAAGGAGGGAGATAGTCTCACATCAACTAGGCATATCAACGGGCTATGGAGATGCCCATCAGTAGATATCAATGTGAGTGAGTAGGGATTGCCATGCAACGGATGCACTAGAGCTAAATATGTATGAAAGATCAACAAAAGAAACTAGTGGGTGTGCATCCAACTTGCTTGCTCACGAAGACCTAGGGCATTTGAGGAAGCCCATCGTTGGAATATACAAGCCAAGTTCTATAACGAAAATTTCCACTAGTATATAAAGTGACTAAGCATGAGACTCTCTACAATGAAGAACATGGTGCTACTTTGAAGCACAAGTGTGGAAAAAAGATAGTAGCAATTGTCCATTTTTATTTTCTTTTTTTTGGCCTTTTTTTGCGAAGGGGCTTTATTGATTTAGCCTTTCCTCCCATGGGACAATGCTCTAATAATGATGATCATCACACTTTCATTACAAGTCGATATTACAACTCGATATTACAACTCGATACTACAAAAAAGTATGACTATATATGAATGCCTTTGGCGGTGTACCGGGATGTGCAATGAAACAATACTGACATGTATGAAAAGTTATGCATGGTGGCCTTGCCACAAATACGATGTCAACTACATGATCATACAATGGCAATATGACAATATTATGCGTGTCATATGAACTGAACGGTGTAAAGTTGCATGGCAATATATCTCGGAATGGCTATGGAAATGCCATGATGGGTAGGTATGGTGGCTGTTTTGAGGAATAATATGGTGGCTGTTTTGAGGAAGGATATATAGTGGGTGTATGGTACCAGCGAAAGTTATGCGGTGCAAGAGAGGCTATCAATGGTGGAAGGGTGAGAGTGCGTATAATCCATGGAGTCAACATTAGTCATAAGAACTCATATACTTATTGCAAAAATCTACGAGTCATCAAAACAAAGCAATCAACGCATGCTACTAGGGGGGAGGTTGGTAGGAGTTAACCATCGCGTGCCCCCGACCTCCACACGAAGGTTGGCACTTTACAAATACATCATGCTCTAACTTCGTCACATAGCGGTTCACCATACGTGCATGCTATGGGAATCACTAACCTTAACACAAGTATTTCTCAATTTCATAATAACTCCACTAGCATGACTCTAATATCACTATCCTCATATCTCAAAACAATTATCAAGCATCCAACATCTCATCATATTCAATGCACTTAGTGTGAAAGTTTTTACTACATTGATATTGGATGTCTATCACGAGAAGACTAGTTTTATAGCCTAAACACATTACCATGCTCTTTTAATAGACTCTCAAATGGATATAAGTGAAGCATTAGAACTCAACAATTTCTTCAAAATATTATGACCACCGTGCTCTAAAATATATAAGTGAAGCACTAGAGCAAAAACTATTCAACTCAAAAAGATATAAGTGAAGCACATAGAGTGTTCTATCAATTCCTAGGCCATATTTAACTCTCTCAAATAGGTGTGTCCAGCAAGGATGATTGTGTCAAGCTAAAAAGCAAATACTCAAATTATACAAGACGCTCCAAGCAAAACACATATCATGTGGTGAATAAAAATATAGCTCCAAGTATAGTTACCGATGGATGAAGACGAAAGAGGGGATGCCTTCTATGGGCATCCCCAAGCTTAGGCTTTTGATTGTCCTTGAATTTTACTTGGGGTGCCATGGGAATCCCCAAGCTTAGGCCCTTGCGACTCTTTGTTCCATAGTCCATCAAAGCAATACTCAAAACTTGAAAACTTCACAACACAAAAGTTAGACAAAAATTCTCGTGAGCTCCGTTAGTATAGGAAAACAAATCACTACTCAAAGGTACTGCAATGAATTCATTCTTTGTTTATATTGATGTTAAATCTACTGTATTCCAACTTCTCTATGGTTCATACCTCCCAATATTACTCATAGATGCATTATAGTAAGCAAACAACACACGAAAAACAGAATCTGTCAAAAATAGAATAGTCTGTAGTAATCTGCAGGTTTCACATACTTCTGTAACTCCAAAAATTTCAAACTAAATTGCTAACCGTGCGGAATTTGTCTATTAATCATCTGCAAAAATAATCAACTAAATAGCACGCTCCAGTAAAATCTGATGACCATTCTAGCGAGCGCTATCGATTCTGTTTTTCACAGCAAGATCATATAAACTTCACACAAGTCTTCCCAAAGGTTCTACTTGGCACAAACACTAAACAAAATATGAAACCACATCTAAACAGAATCTAGATGCAATATTTATTCTCTAACAGTAGAAAAAACAAAAAAATATAAAGTTGGGTTGCCTCCCAACAAGCGCTATCGTTTTACGCCCCTAGCTAGGCATGATACAAAATATATCTAGGGAATGCCATAATGATACGATATGTCGCGAAAGCTCATCTCATATTCCCTACGTTCAGCAGCAAGCTTCCTTTGTGGTAAGCAAAAGTAATCAAAAGGGCTAAATTTAATGGGACAAAAGTCCCCTACATCAATCTCAGGAAGAATAGGTTCCTCTTTTGGCCCTTTGTAGTGGACAACCAATTCATCATTATAGGCATTCTTTTGGCAGAAGGTCATAAGCCTTCGCTCAAGGGAGAAGCCTAACCCATTGTTTTGAACAGCAAAATCATCGTTCAACTAAGAAATTCTATCAATCAAGACCTCAGTAGGAACCTTTTTCTAAGGTTTTCATTAAAAGCAACATGATCAGGAGATCGCAACCGCATTATGTCTTCTTGATTGAACAAGATAGCCTCTATGGGAGGTCGATCGGCATCTACTCCGTAATGAGCAAAAATTTATTTGGCCTCTTTCAAGATAAATCTAAATTCATGAGCCAAAAAGATAGTAGCTACACGCTTAGCAGAAGAATGCTCAATATTGGAAAACTCCAAAAAGATTCTTTGAATACAGGGATGCATATGGATAAATTGCCTTTCAATTTCTACTATAAGCATAGATACAGCATCCGCAAGGCTTCTAATTATGTGAAGAATAGAGCCACCCATAGTGGGCAAAGCGCCGACACAAGTAAAGAAATCTTGAAGAACTCCTTTTCCAATGATATTACCACTACCAACCCGGAACTTCTTAATATCTAAAGTGGTAGCTTCATATGGGGGGTCAACATAGACGTTGCCCTCGACATTACTACCCTTCTTGATAAAATCGTCCCCCATCTCAGACATGAGGGCAAGCAAGCAGGCAAGCAACACACAAAAGCAAACAAGAAGCAAGCGAACGATAAACACACGACAGAAGAGGGGCAAATAAAATGGCAGGGGTGAAGTGGGGGAGAGGAAAACGAGAGGCAAAAAATGTGATGCGAAGGATAAGGGTTTGTGATAGGTACTTGGTATATAACTTTTGCGTAAGCCTCCCCGGCAACGGCGCCAGAAATTCTTCTTGCTACTTCTCGAGCTTGCGTTGTATTCCCTCGAAGAGGAAAGGGAGATGCAGCACAGTAGCGTTAGTATTTCCCTCAGTTTTTGAGAACCAAGGTATCAATCCAGTAGGAGACCACGCGCGAGTCCCTCGCACCTGTAAAACAAATAAGAATTTCGCAGCCAACGCGATAAGGGGTTGTCAATCCCTTTACGGTCACTTACGAAAGTGAGATCTGATAGAGATGATAGTTTATATTTTTGGTATTTTTGTTTATAAGAAAAGAAAGTAAAAGCGGAAAAAGTAAAGTAGATGTAGATTGATATGTTGAGAATAGACCCGGGGGCCATAGTGTTCTCTAGTGGCTTCTCTCATGATAGCGATATTCTACGGCGGGTAAACAAATTATTGTCGAGCAATTGATAGAAAAGTGAATAATTATGAGCCTATCTAGGCATGATCATTGTATATAGGCATCACGTCCGAAACAAGTAGACCGACTCCTGCCTGCATCTACTACTATTACTCAACACATCGACCACTATCCAGCATGCATCTAGTGTATTGAGTTCATAAGAACAGAGTAACGCCTTAAGCAAGATGACATGATGTAGAGGGATAAACTCAAGCAATATGATATAAACCCCATCTTTTTATCCTCGATGGCAACAATACAATACGTGCCTTGCTGCCCCTACTGTCACTGGGAAAGGACACCGCAAGATTGAACCCAAAGCCAAGCACTTCTCCCATTGCAAGAACTATAGATCTAGTAGGCCAAACCAAACCAATAATTCGAAGAGACTTGCAAGGATACTATGAGCACACATAAAGAGTTCAGAAAAGAACCAAATATTTCTCATAGATAATCTTGATCATAAACCCACAATTCATCAGATCTCGACAAACACACCACAAAAAGAGATTACATCGAATAGATATCCTCGAAGACCAAGGAGAACTTTGTATTGAGATCCAGAGAGAGAGAGAGAGAAGAAGCCATCTAGGTACTAGCTATGGACCCGAAGGTCTGTGGTAAACTACTCACAACTCATGGTGAGGGCGATGATGATGATGTAGAAGCACTCTCTGATGGATCCCCCCTCCGGCGGAGCTCCGGAACAGGCTCCAAGATGGGATATCATGGGAACATAAGGTTACGGCGGTGGAATTAGGGTTTTCTCTCTGTTGCTGATGGTTTCGGGGTACGTAGGCTTATATAGGAGGAAGGAGGACACTGGGGGACTCACGAGGGGCCCACGAGGCAGGGGGCGCGCCTTGGGAAGGGGGGCACGCCGCCACTCTCGTGGACACCTCGTGGCCCCTACTCCGTGGTTCTCAAGTCTCCCGTGCGTGATTTTCTCCAAAAATATCTCTCCCGAAGGTTTCATTCCGTTTGGACTCCGTTTGATATTCCTTTTCTGCAAAACCCTGAAACAGGCAAAAAAACAGCAATCTGGACTGGGCCTCTGGGTTAGTAGGTTAGTCCCAAAAATGATATAAAAGTGTATGACAAAGCCCATTAAGCATCCAAGACATCATAAATAATAGCATGGAACAATCAAAAAATATAGATACGTTGGAGATGTATCACGTGTCAACCCCGAGGAGACCAAAGAAATACAAAGGCAAGGTCAACACATCCCCAGCAATGGGTATGTACGCGAGAGCCTTAGTCCTTGTGTGGTTCCCATTTTTCTTGTGCCTAAGAAAGATGGTAGTTGTCGTGTGTGTTCCGATTTCCATATAATTAATGCTATCACCGCTAGGTATCGACACCCTATTCCATGCGTTGATTACATGGTAGATGAACTTAATGGTGCCACCATTTTCTCAAAAATTGAACTTAAAAGTGGCTACTACCAAATTTTCGTAAGGGAGATGAGTGGAAAACGGCTTTCAAAACTAAATTTGGCCTTTATGAATGGTTGGTCATGCCTTCCAAATTATCTCAAGCACCCAGCACATCCATGCGTGTGATGCATTATGTTCTTATACATTTCATTGGTTGTTGTGTTGTTGTCTACTTTGAAGATATCCTCTTATTTTGGCAAATCTCTTCAGGATCATGTGAAGCACCTTATAGAAGTCTTGCAAGTTCTTAGGAAAGAGCAACTTTATGCGAACATGGAAAAGTGCAATTTTGGTGTAGACAAGCTTGTTTTATTGGGATTTGTAGTCTCCTCTAAGGGTGTTGAAGTTGATGAGTCTAAAATTGATGCTATTAAAACTTGGCCACAACCAACCAACTTGCAACAAGTGTGTAGTTTCCTTGGCCTAGATGGTTTCTACCATCTCTAAGGACTTTAGCACCATTGCTGCACCATTGCATGCCTTGAGTAAGAAGAATGCAGCTTTACTTGGGGACCCTCGCAAGATGCCGCACTTAATGAGCTTAAAACCTTGATAGCACATGCTCCATTACTTGCATTACCCAACTTTGAGAAATCATTTTAAGTGCATTGCGACGCTAGTGGTAAGGGCATAGGTGGCGTGTTGATGCAAGAGAAAAGACCGTTTTTGTATTTTAGTGAGAAACTTTCCGGTGCACAACTTAAGTACCCCATATATGATAAGGAATTATATGCTTTGGTGAGAGTTTTGCATGTTTTGGAGCATTACCTTAGGCCACATAAGTTTGTTATTCATACCGACCATGAGACTCTCAAATACCTTAAAGGTCATACCAAGTTGAATAAATGACATGCCGGATGGAGTGAATTCTTTTAGTCTTTTCCTTATGTCATCAAGTACATTAAGGATAAAGAGAATGTAGTGGTGGATGCCCTTTCCCGCAAGTGCATGTTAGTTACTCGAGTTGAACTGAATGTGATTTGCATTGAGCGTATAAAATATTTTTATGAGCATGATGTTTCCTTTGCGATTCCATATGCAAAATGCCAAACTAACCATTATTGTGAGTGATATTATATGAATGATGGATAACTTATGCGCGCTAACAAGCTTTGCATTCCCGAGTTTTCTTTGCATTTATCACTTTTTCAAGAGGCACACGGCAGAGGACTCATGGGACACTTTGGTCGCGACAAGACATTTGCTCCAACAAGTATATTTGGGACAAGGTATTATGTGATATGGCACACTACACCGACTGTTGCTCCATATGTCGCAAAGCTAAGTCTAATGCTCAATCCTATGGTTTAAACATGCATCTTCCAATACTATATGCAACTTGGGAAGATATACACATGGATTTCTTTCTTGGTTTGCCTAGAACTAAAAATTGAAAGGATTCCATATTTGTAGTTGTGGGAAATTTGTCGAAGATGGCATATTTCATCCCATGCACCAAAGTAGACGATGCTTCACATGTTACAAATATATTTTGTAGGGAAATCTTCAGATTGCATGGAGTGCCGAAGACAATTGTGTCAGACCGCGACGTCAAGTTCCTAAGCTACTTTTGGAAGACATTATGCGCTAATCTCGGAATTATGCTACTCTTCTCATCGACATATCATCTAGAAAACAACGGCAAATAGAAGTCATCAACCAAACGCTATCCACAATACTCCGCGTGTTGATCAAGAAAAACATCAAGGACTAGGAAGAATGCTTGCCCATCACTGAGTACACCTATAATCGAGCACAACACTCTACAACCGACAAGTCTCCCTTCGAGATGGTCCATGGCTTCAAACCGTTGCCGCCCTTGGACATCCTACCACTCCACTACACGAGCGAACCAATATGGACGTGAGTCCAAGAGCAAGTTACCTCAAGAATATGCATGAATAACAGGACTCACAATCGAGCTTCAAGTGCAACGCCTCACCTCCAAGACCAACACCAACAAGCACGCCATGGTTTTCAAGCAAGGAGATCGTGTGTGGCTACACCTACGTAAGGAACGCTTCCCCAACAAGCGCAAGTCAAAGCTACTTCCTCGAGCCGATGGACCATTCAAGGTGCTGGCTGATGGAAATATGCCCTAGAGGCAATAATAAAATGGTTATTATTATATTTCCTTAATCATGATAAAAGTTTATTATTCAAGCTAGAATTGTATTTACCGGAAACTTAAATACATGTGTGAATACATAAACAAATATCATGTCCCTAGTAAGCCTCTACTAGACTAGCTCGTTGATCAAAGATGGTTAAGGTTTCCTAACCATAGACATAAGTTGTCATTTGATAATGGGATCACATCATTAGGAGAATGATGTGATGGACAAGACCCATCCTTTAGCTTAGTATTTGATTGTATAGTTTATTGCTATTGCTTTCTTAATGTCAAATACATATTCCTTCGACTATGAGATCATGCAACTCCCGAACACCGTAGGAATACCTTGTGTGTTATCAAACGTCACAACGTAACTTAGTGATCATAAAGATGCTCTATAGGTATCTCTGAAGGTGTTTGTTGAGTTGGCATGTATAGAGATTAGGATTTGTCACTCTGTGTATCGGAGAGGTGTCTCTGGGCCCTCCCGGTAATACACATCACAAGAAGCTTGCAAGCAAATGACTAAGGAGTTAGTTATGAGATGATGTATTACGGAACGAGTAAAGAGACTTGCCATTAATGAGATTGAACTAGGTATGAAGATACCGATGATCGAATCTCGTGCAAGTAACATACCCACGGACAAAGGGAATTACGTATGTTGCCATAATGGTTCGACCAATAAAGATCTTCGTAGAATATGTAGGAACCAATATGGGTATCTGGGTTCTGCTATTGGTTATTGAACGGAGAGGTGTCTTGGTCATGTCTACATAGTTCTCGAACCCGTAGGGTCCGCACGCTTAACGTTCATTGACGATATAGTGTTATATGAGTTATATGATGTGATGACCGAATGTTGCTCGGGATCCCGGATAAGATTAGGACATGACGAGGAGCTCCGGAATGGTCCGGAGGTAAAGATTGATATATATGACGATGATATTCGGACACTGGAAGAGTTTCGGAGTGCACCGAGTAGTCATCGGGTCACCAGAAAGAGTTCTGGACACCCCTGGTAGGTGTATGGGCCTTATGGGCCAAAGGGGGAAAGCACACCAGCCCACAAGGGGGCTGGTGCGCCCCTCCACCCTTGCCCACTCACCAAAGGGGGGAGGGAAGGAAAGGGGGGGCGCCCCAAAGGCAGCCAACCCTCCTTTCCCTCCCCCCATGCACAAATATGGAAGGGGGGATTCGGCCAGGGCAGACACCCTAGGGCAGCCGCCGGCCACTTGGGGCGCCCTAGGGGCAGCCTCCCCTCCCCCCTCCACCTATATATATGAGAGGAGGGAGAGGGGCAATACACACCATGATTCCCTAGCCGTGTGCGGCACCCCTCTCCCTCTAGTTCGTCCTCGGTCATATTTTCATAGTGCTCGGCGAAGCCCTACGGAGATAGTTGCATCACCACCGTCACCATGCCATCGTGCTGCCGGAACTCATCTACTGCATCGCCCGCCTTGCTGGGTCAAGAAGGTGAGGACGTCACCGAGCTGAACGTGTGCTGAACACGGAGGTGTCGTACTTTCGGTACTCGATCGGTTGGACCGCGAAGAAGTTTGACTACATTAACCGCGTTACTAAATGCTTCCGCTTACGGTCTACGAGGGTACGTAGACACACTCTCCCATCTCGGCCTTATGCATCTCCATGGGTAGATCTTGCGTGTGCATAGATTTTTTCTTGTCTTCCATGCAACTTTTCCCAACATTGGCACGCTACAACGACAATTTCTACAAGATCAAACATCCCACTAGACAAGTACAATGTGACTGACATCTTGAATGTGGAAGTCCTATCTCCCTTCAATGGTGATGATGTTATCAATTCGAGAGAAGATCTTTCCGAAGGGGGGAGGGGAGATGACGCGGAGCATCTTACTGTCATCCCCATGGACTTGCCATCATGGCCCAGTCACAAGACGACCAATGACAAGAGCACGTGTGAGAGCTCCCGAAACCGAGGTTACCTCTATCCTTGCTAAGCTTCCCTTTGATTCACATGACATATGGCTACTACCTCAAGAGGGAATGCCATGAGTGCTTCGGTATCAAGAGAACAACCTCGGAGACACTTAGAAGGAAGGACAAGTCACCATGGATGAATACCAAGAAGCACCTCTAGTGGAGTCGCCAAAATGCTATAGCGGCCAGACATCCAGCCCCTCCCCGGATTTCTGGTGCCACCAAGTCCAAGCAAAGCGCCAACGACCGATGCCTGACGAAGCTACAATGGTTGAACATCTGACGTTCATCGAGCTGTCGTACATCCGATGCATCCCTGGAAATTCGGCCAGAAGAGTCTAGAAATGATGTCAAATTGGGCCATCACCTAGCCGTACATCCGGCTGAGCCTCAGACATCCGGCGCCCCAAGTGGTCCGGACATCTGGAGCTTGCATGCGCAGCCACGGGCCAAGGGCCATATAACCTCTCTCTCACTCGCCAACTTCACCCTAGATTGTAAATAGACCACCCTTCATCTTTCTAGGGTTAGCGAATCATATTATGAGACCCTGAGAGCTTTCTCCTATCTATCACCTTTCCCATGCAGATCAAGACCTCCATGTGAGAAGATCCCTACAGGATATCAGCCCCCTTCTAGCGAAAATCCATCTTTGATTTAAGACCCATCTCTCTCCTAGAGATTGGGAAGAACTACCTACCCCTTTTACTTTCCTTTTGTTGGATTTGGATCTTGAATCTTTTGTAGGTGTACGTGGATTTAGTGGGTGCCTGACCTTGGATCTTGTCATGTAAGTGATTTCCTCTTGAGTTTGCGTTCGTGTTTGATTTTCCTTCTGCACCTCCAAGTGTGAAGAAGATCACCACCTAGGGTTCCTCCCAACATCACATGCCCAACCTGAGAGCAACAAAAACTTATGAGAGGCCTTGGTCTCCCCCCAAAAATACTAGCATGATAGGAGGGGACACCCCCGCAATTATAAGTCGGGTCCTGCCTCCCGCCTCAACCGATGTGGGACTACACCCAACAGACTTTGATTGATCTATGCTATGGAAGGTATTATTCAAAGAGAAATTAGTCATCGGATCCTGATAATGACACATGCATGTCAAGGTCACCCATTAGACGTTGGTAAAGTGCATCAAATGTCACCGCAGTATGCTGATAATAGGAGGAAACCTGACTCGACGGGAACTTGGTTGTGGCGGGTTGATGTTGTCAAATAGCCTCTCTCTAGCTTGTTGATCTTGCCTCATAGTTTTCCCGGGAAATGGCTTCCCGTGGCCTTGGTCTCGACGGAGACTTGCATGCCACATGAGGAGGGGCATGGACTTGGTCACGCAGGCCAGCAACCCATGTTGCCCATTGTGATGGCTGCTGTAGCCCACACAAGACAGTTTGGGGACCATGTTCTTCACAGGGCCGACACCCTCACGCTGGCAACCGAGAGTGGCAAGCCGACACTTGTTGTTTAAAATAATGGTCGGAAACATCCTCTCCCTCTTATGCAAGTCTTATCTACCCCGAACCCTAATAAGTCATGGAAGGATGTTTCACTTAATTATACTTATTCATAACAGAAGAAATTAACATGCCATTTTTGTTCTTTCTTTCTAGAAGATGTAATCAAGTTGCCCCTGAAACTACAAAGTTGTTCGTTTGACTACTTTGTTTGAAACATGTGAACATGATTTTTACATTTTCGTTCAACTAATATTTATTTAGCATGTAGTGTTATTCAACTATTATATGTAGTATGATATTTCAGCTCCTTATCTTTGTCTTTTGAGTGTTATAATTTGCAAGATAGTACAAGCAATCAGTGGTAGAGCCATGCCCTCCCCCCCCAGCCTTGGATCAAGTTGTGAAGGATTTTTTTGGGCAAGCTTATATTAATTTTTCAGCAAGCTTCGCCACTGCATACAATAGTTAGTTCATACTCAAGTGCTTAGTGAAACCGATAGTAGAATTTCATGCTTCCATCTTCTTCATCTTCATGCCTGCAACCTAATCATTAATTTATTTTGAAACAATTACAAATCAAAAGCATGCAAATTTGGGTCGAACAAACCAGTGTAGGAAAAAAAATCAAATTCCAACTCGTTACCTGACGGATGACGTGCAATAACAACCCATAGGGACGATAGATACACAAATGAGCCTTTGATGCAAAATGTGTGAGAGAGGAGAGAGTTGCCTACAAGCTCTTCCCACGGTAATTTTTAGGGACAGCGAAGCGGATGAACCAAGGTGAGCCAAGGGAAAATGTTACAAATACATAGGTACATGCGCCAACCAAGTTTGATAAAACCCTAGTTTATTTTTGATAAAGGGTGCTTTATTATAAAAAATGTAGCATCAAGAGAATACAAAGCATCTAGTAGGGAGGAGCCAACTAGTAGAGAGGTTCCTAGGAGCACTAATGGCTAGGAGTGATTATTTTGATAATTATTATGCGCAGTTTCCCGGTGAAAGCGTATGATTTGGCACTGTCGACGTGCATGCCTCATGCCTTATTGGATATGTTGACTCGAAGCTAGGTTTTAGGGATAAAAGTTTCAAATTCGAGCTTTGGATGGAGCCATCACTTTAGTAACGCGCGACAATTTCATCACGAAGTTTTCATCTAGGAGCAGGGTACTTCTTGTTTTGTTACTTGTTGAGTGGTGAATTATGGTCGATGGTCATATGGTCAGTTGTAGGTTTGTTGCGATACTACTACTACGACACGGGTCTAACTTGGAGGACTTCTAATATTTCTTTCACTTTTAAGCCAATGTGTTCACAATCGACTATTGCTTTTACTCAACTTCAATGAATAATTGATACTACATAGCTATGTGCATTAATGTATACAAAAAGCGGAGGCTTAACTATCTTGTTGACAAGAGACATTCTTGATGAAAATAACTAAATCAAAGGTTCTGTTTGTTAATCGAGGATAAATTTTCGACCCTAGTTAACGCGCCATTGATGTTTCATGTTGTACCATGCATTGAAATATACTTCCCCGTTCACAAATATAAGATGTTTTGGATTTTTAATATGGACTACATATAGACTGAAATGAGTAAACACACCATTAAAACATGTATTTATACATCCGATTCAAAAAAATCAAAACATCTTATACTTGTGAACCGAGAGAATACTTTGTTTTGAGGAATACTCCTGCTGCCTTTGGTGTAATCTTACTTACATTTGAATCCCAGTTTTCTATAGACAGAGAAGGTAACCACCGGCCTCTGCCATTTGTATCCAAATAAATAAGGGTTCTTATCAATAAATAATGGAAAGTACTCCATCCCTTTCTTTTTACTCCGTATATAAGATATATCTGAAGTGAAACTCCATAAACTTTGACCAAATTTTTATTGAGAATATCAACATTGTATACAATGTTAGTTTTTTTTTGCGGGTACAATGTTAGTTATATGGTACGAAAATTAATTCCATGACGCATTTAATAATATAGATTTGATATTGTGAATGCTGATATATTTTTCTGTAAAAATGGTCAAACTTGATACTTAAGATAAATCTTATATGAGAAATAAAGAAACAGAGGGAGTACTTTTGAAAAGCTATAACACAATGGGAAAGAGGGAGGAAGGTTAGGAGGAAAGAGGGCATTGCACGAGGCAGCGAAATGGAATGATGACAAGGCACAAAGTTGAATGAGAACCGAGCTATACTCGTTGTGGAACGTGCACCTTTGACACAGTAGTCTTCCTAATTGTCACATGCACGTTTTTCTCTAATATAATCCTTTTTCGATAAAATTCTCTAATATAATCCTGCCGTGTTCTTTCCGTTCTAGGCGATTGGGTCTTTAGGTTTTACTTTTAGATAGCAGGAACCACCGAACTTAATGCTCAAACTTTCTACTTTGTTTAGTGCTTACATAGCTTTTTAGCCTTTATTCAAACGTTTGATCAAAGGGCGGTTCTTCTGGCGTGTCTAAGAATTGCCTTTTGTTTGCTCCTCTTTCGGACACATTAACACGGACATGGTGGTGTGTAATGATTAACATGCATGTTGAGCCAACATTTAGCTCAAAACTTGCACCTTTTTTATTCGGCAAACAAACATCAGCATATCATTTGTTGCGAAAGAGAACGGAGAGGCTCCGTCGAGTCATTTTATCCCGTTCACTATTTCAAAAGCTACAAACGTTTACACCGCGAGTATTTGCCATGCTGAAAAAGTCCAGACCAAAGTGTGATCGACACGTCAGGAGACTGAGAAGGAAAATCGATTGTGATCGTACAAAGTGGGACGAGAGCGCTGCTCATTTTGATACCGTCCACAGCGTCCACAGCCACACACGGATTGCCACTGAAAGCGAGAGGGCATACACATCCCATTGACGGACCAGATGCCGCTGCTTTGTGGATAAGCACACACAACACGGCCGGCGGCCTGTTGCGTTCGTTCTTGATGAGAAAGTGATACAGACAGCCACCACCCCCACGGACTTGTCCGAAGAGAAGATTCCATAAAGTACAATAGCTAGCTCAAGGATTGCGTTTACACAATGCATGAGAGTATTAGCCTGTCGAAAAGGCGTTGATCCTCTGATCGATAGGAGGAACTCCAACCGGCCGATCCAAACGGACAATGATTTTGTCCGTTTTTTGTCTGTTTGAGTCGGCATGTCCGCCCTCTTTTGCATTTGGGTCGACGACCTGTCTAACACGTCGATCCATTTTTTATCCACATCGTCTGCATTTTGCGCCTAACATGTATTTTTGATTGCCATTGAACATTTTTTGATTTCATCAAACTTATTTTTGATACATGCATTCATCAATTCTTTGCTACGAGAGCAAGACAAAAGAAAACAAAAACCATAACTAGACATTTTCGAAGATGCCCAACTTTCATAACTGCTCCAACTAATTGGACTAATATCTCAAGATGTTCAACTTCCATAAATGCTACCACTAATTGGACTAATATCTTCTCTATGTCTTCGTTGTTGATCTGCGGATTCTTGAGCTTTACAACTTCTTTCTTCTTCGATTGTGAAGAAGTAGACGTTGCTTCCCATCCGCGGGCAATCATCACACTTTATGAGTGACCACAGTGAGCCGGCAAGCCTCTAGGCCAGCAGCGAGCCAGGGCGCCGGCCGGCCATTGCTTTGCGGGCGAACCGACGATGGGGCAGATCCGGACAGTTAGAGGAGGCCTCAACACCTGCATGCGGCGCGGAGGCACTGCCGAGGCTGTGTGGTCCGGTACCCGGCCAATCCATGGCAAGGCGCACTCGCCGGCGGCCGGGATCGGCAAATCCGGCCGGCAGAATGTGTGAAATCCCGCTGTCGCAGATCTACCGCTTCGCGCCCCCGCACCGGTGTAGGGAGGCACAAAGCCGGTGGATGCACTGGGAGGAGGATGAGGGGAAGGGGCTGGCGAGCATGGTGGCCGGGGAAGATGGGCGGCGGTCGGTGGTAGGGTTTGTACACGGGCAGAGGGCGTGCGGGAGAGGGGGATAAAAAAGGGCCGGTTGTGACGTCGACTGGCGGGCCAGAGGAGGAGTAGGTGTGCAAGCCGCGTGTCCGTTTCGTGTCCGTGCCGACACAAATAAAGCCCAAATTTAGACCAGAATGGATCGACATGTGGACGAAAAGCGGACGCTTGTCCGTTTGAATCTACGCATTGGGCCGATTTTTCTGTCCGCGCTAACCCAAATGAACACGTGCAAATAAAATAGATCGACGCGTTGGAGTTGCTCTAAGAGTCACTGAAGAACACATCACACTGCTCGAAAAGAGAACGACATGATTGTTTGAGTCATGTTCTGTCGCAAGTGAGAAGCAGCTTCTGATTCACAACTTTTGAGGTCGGGAGAATATCATATGGAAACCGACATTTGATGAAAACCGATGAAAACTACAAGACAAATATGTTTTGAAGTTTCGAAAAAATCTGAAATAAAAATTGGGATGTTAAGAGGATAATGTTTTATTGCCACATAAAATTTCAATTTGAAACACATTGCGAGATGTGAGCTACAAAAAGACAAATTCAGCCCCGAATAGTGACCTTACTATTCTACACTATTCAACGCTGATTTTGTGTCACTATTCAACGCTGATTTTGTCTTTTTCATAGCTCACATCTCGCAATGTGTTTCAACTTGAAATTTTGCGTGTCAATAAAACATCACCTTCCTAACTTCTCATATTTTTTTCAGAAATTTTCAAAACTTTAAAATATAGTTTTCACGAAGTTTTCATTGAATATTGGTTTCCGTATGATATTCTCCCTTTGAGATCGGCGTTGTGGCTCGACAATTCATAGAGGCAAGCAGGGTGTGCGTGTATGTGGACGTAGGTGCGGATCATTTTGCAACAGTTCATCTGCGTGGTGGTTTGAACAAATATTGCGGTGGCAATTGGTTGAAAGTTCGAAGGAAATTCTTAACTATCTCAATAGGAGATAGTATACATATTTATTCTATACTAGCATATATGTCTGTGGGTTGCAACAGAAAATAAAATTTAATGTGTATTCATATTTATATAAAAAACATGTGCACTCCAAAGTACAAAAAACTGCATGGTTCAAGTAAAAGTGTACGTTTGAATTCCAGATGTTGCAATTATTAATTATTTTAGCTAGCAAGCCTACATGGTAGAAGACGAAATCAACTCGTACGTGTCTAGAGCATGGATCTAACAACTTATGTGATTGTGCATATGGTTATCCAGTGTGTATATTATTACACAAAGACAGCTTCTAAAATTACAAATGAAATTTTAAAAAGTATGGAAATCAACGCATGATTCTAGTATCAGTGACTGTTAGATGTACATTCAACGATCATCCTGTTTCTTCAATCATTGATCTTCCTACTCCAGCCGCCCAAACCAGAGTCTATGGGAATGTCTGCTCCCTCCTCCCGTGTCCAGCTATGCTGCCGGGCAAGCCTCACCGGCTTACCCTACTTTCATCGCTTGCAAGCCATCTCTCTACCTACCCGCACCTCCTATTATTTTCCGGCGACGGCAGCCTCATCCCGCAGTCGAACCATACAACCCTCTCTATGGGCATCCACTGCTTTGTATTCGTCGGGTCCGGATCGTCCCCTTCCTAGGCCTCGCCATCGTGCACCGCGTTGGTGCACTCGGCGTGGCGTCCTTACCGTAGTCAACAAAGGATAGCCATCAGAAGAGGGATGTACATGGTGAGGCTGACAGTTGGGACTCACTGGCTGCAACTTCGCACACACAGAAGTGCCTCCTTATTACGCGAAAAAATGATTTCTGCCCCTGACAACTGAGATCTACCAGCTACATCTTCGCACGCAAGGAAGTGTCCTCTAATTTTGCGAAAAAACGACTCCCCCCCCCTCATAGTTGGGACCCACCAGTTACATCTTCGCACGCAAGGAAGTGCTTCTTTATTACACGAAAAAATCGATTCTCCCCATGATAGCTGGGACCCACCAGGTATATCTTCGCACGCAAGGAAGTGCCTCATTATTCTCCCCTGACAGTTGGAACCCACCAGGTCGAAGCATATATAGCGTTATCTATCTGGTCACAAATGTGTATGTACATATTGGTCGGTCGATCTCTCTGCCACAACGAACCGTGGGCGAGTAAGGAGGGGCATGCGTCATAGTAGATCCCCCGATGTAGCAGTTCAGGCAGTCTTGTCTAAATCATGTACATGTACAACCACGCTCTAGAAAATACAGCCACATATGTACATACGAGCGGGGACTTGAATGTGTACAACAATAATGTCTTGTTCATCGACAGCCAACCGGCTGGGTCATAATGAAGAAATAGCACCGTGTTCATCGGGAGCCAAGTGACTGGGTCAGAATGCATCGTGTTGATCGGGAGTCAACCAGCTAGGACGGGACATCCGAAACGGGATCTTGTTCATCGAGAGGGGCCCGGCGTACCGCAAAACGGAGAAACAGACTTTTCTCCAACCGTCTATGGTCGAAACGGAGTCCTGTTGATCGGGTGGGTGTGGCGTACCGCAAATCGGAGGAAACGGATTTCTGTTCAATATCCTATGGTCGAAACGGGATCCGGTTCATCGGGAGGGGTGTGGCGTACCGTAAAATGAGACTCCACGGGCTATTGTTCATCGCCATCTACTTTCTTCAGCCTCCACGGGCTACTATTCATCCACCATCGAATTCCCCCAGCCTCCATGGGGTCATGTTCATCCAGCGCAACTGGAGTCTTGTTCCTCCAACCCCCACCGGTTGGGGTGGGGCGTGCGAGTGAACGACAGCAATAGGAAATGTTCATGCATAACCAACCAACCAGCTAGGTCAACTTACACGTCTCGCGCAAGGGGCTCGATCGATTTGTCTCGACTTGTGTCTACTGTATGACGATGCGGAGCAACGAGCAATATTCATTGAGAGGCAACCAACCGGCTACGTCTCGCACGGGGGGCTCAATGCAACACATCGATTGATCGTCTTCCGTAAGCACCAGCGATCGATCGCTCGGGTTCAGTTAGCAGCAAAGGGAGCAGTCGGGTTCAGTTAGGAGCGAAGGAATCGCGCGGGTTCAGTTAGGAGCTAAGGGATCGCTTTGGTTCAGTTAGCAGTGAAGGGATCGGCCGGCTTCAATATGTAGTATGGGATCGATCACTCGTGTTCAGTAAGTAGTGCGAGGGATCGGTCGATCGCTTGGGTTCAGTAAGCGAACATTTTGCTCGATCGGGTTCAGTTAGCGAACAGGGCTTGCACATACGTGCGCGCACGAGAGAAATGTGCAAACCACTACATCTCTCGACCCCGACAACCCCCATATACCGGGAACTCTCCGAAAATTTCCTTGCCCTCACTTCTACCATGAGTTTTTACATCATGGACGACCCAAAGAATATCATGCATGTACGTCTCTAGGCCACCCAGGATGAAAAGCCCATTTTTCCATAGAAGTATTTACCCACCACATCTACGATGGTGCGTGTTTTTGTATGAATTATCATCATAGAAGTGTCACATCCATGACAGAAAAAGTTTTTGTTCGGGTCATAATGTCACGTAAGTGTCTTTTTTGGAGTGAGGTTCGGGCGATGCAGGGGAGGGGAACACGGCACTGATCTCCCACGTCCACGGAGATGGTGCGAGCTCGTGCACATCTCCAAAAAATTGGTGTCACCTCCTGTCGGGGTCGCCCTAAATATATGGCAAAGCTTCTCCTCACCGCCACCATCTCCCCTTCGAGCTTCCCTCCGGCGCGGGCTAATAATGACGACCATGTAAGCGGCGCTCCTACTCTAGCCATCGGTTGACAACAGTGGCAATTCGAGTCCTCCTCTTCCCCGACGTGTTCCGCGCCTCCTTCGAGCTGCTCCCATGGCATGTGTGAGTTCATTTACCCCCTTCTTTCTAGTCATTCTGGCTAGATCTGTGGGCATATGGTAGGTTATATCTTTGATCTTGCATCATTGTACGCCGCTGATCTATGTGAATGTGATGTTTTGGTAGCTAGTTGTGATGTATTCATAGCATGTTAGGAGTTGTTTTCGTGTCGACAAGGATTGATAGTTAGTGGTGATGGACTGGTAGTATGCTTGATGTGCAGTATGTAAGTATGTGTGCTAGTTTTTAAACTCCTTTCTATGATTCGAGCTGTTGTGTTGAACTAGAACATCCGTCTGTACATTTGTAGTGCTCGTTCATACTATCCATATGTATTGTTCGTTTATACTGTTCATGTTTAGTGCTTGTTCCTACTGTCAATATGCAGTGTGATCCACTCTTGCTAATACTTATGCTTGTAGGACATGAGCACGCAAGAGTTTAGTCAGGCCCTTGTCGTGTCCTAGAGCTAGTTTGCAACGTCATATGTCGAGGACTCCCAACCTCCCACCGACGACTAGATGTTTCCTTATGCAGATGTTTTCAAGGTTTCTCATATGATTCCACCATTTCTGGCTACAACATTTGTTGGGTAACGTAGCATGCAATTTCAAAAAAAAAATCATACGCCCACGCAAGATCTATCTAGGAGATGCATAACAAAGAGAGGGGGGGGAGTGTGTCAACGTACCCTCATAGAACAAAGGCGGAAGTGTTTGACAACGCGGTTGATGTAGTCGAACTTCTTCTAGCTCCGAACGTACGACACCTCCGAGTTCTGCACACGTTCAGCTCGATGATGTCCCTCGTCCTCTTGATCCAGCAAAGGTGTCGCGGAAGTAGATGAGTTCCGTCAGCACGACGGTGTGGTGACGGTGACGGTGATGTGATCTACGCAGAGCTTTGCCTAAGCACTACGAAGATATGACCGTAGGAGTATATCGTGGAGGGGGGCGCCCCACACGGCTAACAGATGTTGGTGTGTGTGTTCTAGGCGCCCCCTCCCCACATATATATGGTTGGAGGGGGAGGCAGCCAAGGGGGCTCCCTGTAGTGATCCTGTTATGAAATGACAACACATGTCCATGGTTAGAAAACCTTAACCATCTCTGATCAACGAGCTAGTCTAGTAGAGGCTCACTAGGGATACAGTGTTTGTCTATGTATTCACACATGAATCAAGGTTTCCGATCAATACAATTCTAGCATGAATAATAAACATTTATCATGAATAAGGAAATATAAAATAACAACTTTATTATTGCATTACTAGGAAAAGGCTTGTTAGTGGCGCACCTGTTTTGGCCATTAATGGCGCACTACAGGTGCGCCACTACTACCACGTCATTAGTAATTAATACTAATGGCGCACCAGAGGCGCACCACCTGGTGCGCCATTACTATGCCTAGAGGTGCGTCATTATTATCTGACTTAGTAATGGCGCACCACGTAGAAGTGCGCCATTACTAAAAAAAATTCAAATTTTTTTCTGAAATTTTTATTATGAAAAAATAATTGAACTTTAAAAAAAAAATCAATTTTTTTCTTTTCTTCTTAATCTCAGGTCACTATGGCTTAATCTCGGGTCAATATGCTTAATCTCAAGTCAAATCGCACTCAATGGTAAAACTTCCCGGAAAGTTACCCATCCTCACACTACTCTAGCCCGAGCACGGTTAACTTCGCTGTTCTATCTAACCCCAGCACCGGAACGGGATCCTCTAACATTGACAAGGAATATTAGAGAAGCTACACCCTAACTTCCCTTCTTTCTATCCATATGATTATGGCTAAAATAACTTAAATTAATTTGTAAATTGATGATCTAATATTTACATTTATAGTAATGACATACGAACAAATTGATGGTGAAATAAAATTAATTTTGAATTATTTATATCTACAGTAAAATGAACAGTAAACAATCTACTAAGTACCTACTAACAGTCTCTAACATTCCTTCTTCATTTTGTACTAGACTAACACTGTAGCACCGTGACATTCCTTATCAATGTTAGAGGATCCGGTTCCCCCAGCACCAGCTCACTTCACAGGCACTTGTTGATATATCTGTCATATCAATCCTATTAAACCTCTCGATCATGTGGTGAAATTTTGAAAAAAAAATTCAAACTTCCAGATCATATTATGTATCATATTTTGAAAACAATTTCCAAAAAAATTTATTTCTGTTACTAGTGGCGCACCTAGCAAATGGTACGCCACAACTAAGTTTGATTTTTTTTTCATATTTTCCCTCTCTAGATCTTAAAAGCCCCATAACTTTCGTTCTGTTAGGTTTTTTGAGATTTTGAAAAAACTTTTCGAGTAGATGATTTTTCATAAAAAAATAACTTTTGAATCCGAGTTCGTATGCAAAAGTTATGCCCGTTTTACTAAATTCCAGAGAGATTTTGCAAATAAAGTAAAAATTCATATCTGTAAATTTTCCCAATAACTAGACCACATATCACATGAGAAACTTATTTTCTTTTATTTTTTTGACATTTCCATCATTTTCTTTTCTTTTATTTTAAACTGAAAAGGCGGTTCAGGGGGTGCGTTTGATGAAATTTGGACATAGTAATGGCGCACCTTTACAAAGTGCGTCATTACTATGTGTATAACTTGGTCAAACCTCAATCAAAGTTAGTAATGTCGCACTTTGTATAGGTGCGCCATTACTAAGTTTGACATAGTAATGGCGCACCTGATGTGCGGTGCGCCATTAGTAGTTATGAAAAAAATGAAAAAAAAAATGTTAGTGTGCGCCACTACTAATATTTTTTTCAATTTTTTTTTTCATAACTACTAATGACGCACCGCATACCAGGTGCGCCATTAGTAATATGATAGTAATGGAGCATCTATATTTGATGCGCCACTGCTATATAGCAGTGGCGCACCACATACATGGTGCGCCATTAGTGTCTATATCATCTATAGCCCTTTTCCTAGTAGTGTTGCCTCTAGGGCATATTTCCTTCAACATTTGTGCTGGCTCAGTCCCCAATCTTGTACCTCATGCTGGTGCTCAAAAGGCAGCCACAAAGGAATAGAAGGAGGGCGGCGGGAACTCCATGAAATGATAGTTGTTCATGTTGACATTCGTGCTTAACAAGATGTGTGCAATCATAGCCAGTGGGGTGAGGACTGACAAGATCTTCAACGAGGTGCACTTGAACACCATTGCAAAGCAGGTGTTCAAGTATTGTGAGCAGGAGGTTACCTAAAACCAGGTCTATAACCACCTCAGAAAGTGGAGAGCGAGGTGGATCATAATGTCCAAGATCGGAGACCCGAGCGACGCTTCATGTGATCAGGAGACCTGCTCGATCCTTTTGGAGGCAGACCACTACCAACACCACATCGCGGCTAGCTAACGAATCACCTATTAAGCCTATGTACCATGCCAATCACAACGATGTTGTCTAACTAACCATGATGTCGTGTTTCTTTCTTAGGCTCACTCCAAGAACGCGGAGTTCCTCAAGACACCCATCCAGAACTACCACCAAAAGCAACAAATCTTCTCCTTCAGGCTGGCAACCCGCAAGCATGCCCTGGGCTCCATTTAGCCTCTCGATTCGCCTACGCCCGAGTATCCAAACACCTAGGAGACTAGGAGTGACAGACCATCATCCTTGATGGTCCCGATAAGGATGGTGATACGTCCCCTTGATAGGAAGAGAAAGAGGGGAGGCTTTATGGATGAATAGTTTAGCGTTTTCAGCAACATGACTAAGGTCGTCAAATAGGTGGCAATCAAGATGGCAATGGGGCCCTGAAACCCGCGTCCCCGCGGGTTTTTACCATATTAGGGGACGGGGATGGCCTTCTTTTTAACCCCGCGGGGTTGCTGCTGGGTAAGATATAAAACCCGACACGTTTCATGGGTTCAAACCCGTTTAAGCAATACCCGAACCCGAAACCCGTCATCCCCGCCAAAATACCACATTAAGCCTAATTAGACATCATACTGAACCATGTATGGCTAAATAATGCTCATCTTTGTTGCGAAAATATGCTTATGCAGATGGTGTTACTGCTCTTTCTAGCTGTTGTTATTGCTTTTTTTGATCAAGTTATGCCGCTGAAATATGCTCATTGTAGCTGATGTTATTGCTCTTTTTGCTCGAGTTATGCTCGTAAAATATGCTCCTTGTAGCTGTTGAACCATGTATCATTGTATGGTGCTGAAATTTTCGCAAGTTATGTTGCTGAAATATGCTCTTTTAGGTGTCGAAATGCTATTCTCTGCTGCTATTATGTGCCGCTCGGGCCTATTCGCCGCCTTCAGCTGGCGCCTATGGCAGCGCCTGGTTGGCCGGCCCACGGATGTGCATGCAGAAAAAATGCATTATTGCACAAAAAACATCTAAAGGTGGCTCTCTGTAAATCGAACTCCCGACCTCAGACTCGTCTTCGTATTTGGCTACCCGGTGCACCTACTAGCTGCTAGTGATTCATTTGAGCGTGAATTGATTCAAGAACTAGCGTAACAACGGTACTTATTAGTTTTTTGAATTATTTAAAACCATTAATTAAAAACGCAAATGTATGGAAAAAATATGAGCAAATTTGGAAAGTTCACGACCATGTATAAAAAAGTTGGCCAATGTAAAAAAGGTTCATGTATTCAAATAAGTTCACGAATTCAAAAGTAAAAGTTCATGAAATGGAAAAAAGTCCACTAATTTTTTTAAAAAGCTCACAACAATGAAAAATTACATGAGTTTGAAAAAAGTTCATCAGATTTGAAAAGAGTTCACAGGATTTGAAAAGAGCTCATGGGATTTGAAAAAAAAAGTTTATCAGATTTGTAAAATATTCACTGAATTTGAAAGAATAGTTCATCGAATTTGAAACAAGATCATCGGATTTGAAAAAATCACCAAAATTAAAAAAAGTTCATCTAATTTGAAGAAAAAATCATCGATTCACCGGACTTGAAAATCGTTCATCCGATTAGAAAAGAGTTCATCAAATTTTTTAAAAATTCATCGGATTTTTAAAAATAGTTCATCGAAACAGTTCATAAATTTGACAAAAGTTCATAGATTTTGAAAAAAAGTTCATGAACTGAAACTTCACGTATTTAGTAAAAGAAAAAATAAACAAAAAATGAGAAAAAGAAAAGTAAAAAACCCTTCCAAAAAAAAACTGGGATTCCATGATATTGATAAAGACTGCATAAACAAAAGAAGTGTGTGAACACATGTGTTGGCTTGTCGTAGCAGTTGGTGCACTGCTCTCTCAACATGGAATTATGGAATTGCGGGATTCGAACCTTGCCCGCACACCCTTTTCTGCCTTTCTTCAGTCTGAAAAAAGGGACAACGGGCCGGCCCAGCGGGTTTTAGGGAATCTTCTATGGTGTTTCTGGCCGGTTTTTTCCGGTTTGGGAACCTTTTTGTAGGTTTCTGAAACCGTTTCCTTCTTTTCAGTTTACCGTTTTCTTCTTTTCAGTTTCTTTTAAGTTATTATAATTTTGTTTCTCTTCTTTTTTGTTTTTTATATGAGTTTTCTGTTTCTTTTTACTTTCCTTTCATTTTTTAGTTTCTTTCACCTTGCTATTTTCTTCGTATAAAATTAATTTAAATTCCAAAATAATACATTATTCAGAAATTCGAAAAAAATAGAATTTTTAAAAAAAATCGCATCATTTGAAATATATTTCAATTTTCCAAATTTGTTTAGAAATTTAACTATTGTGGCCATTTCAGAAATTTGTTCCCAAATTTAAAAAAATGGTCATATTTAAAATTCGCAAATTCAAAAGCTGTTTGGGGGATTTCAAAAATGCTTTGAGTTTTTGTAAAAAAATGTTTGTAAAGTTTAAAAAAATTCATTTTTTTCAAAAACAATATATGGATTTCCAAAAACGTGTTCCTAATTTCGAAAAAGATTCTCATGTTCAATTTTCTTCCTTTTTTTCCATAAAAATAATGAGTTTCAGAAATAAAGTTCGCGTTTAAAAAAACCACGTTCGAAATTTTATAAAAATACCAAATCTGCAGCGGATTATGGTTCATATATAGCGGGCTGCCTTTTTGGACACGAACTGAGGTACTACTTTCGATGTGGTTCTTGTTTTTAAATTTTACAGTTATCGTTAGGTTCTTCAATTTTTGTGATGCAAACCTTGCATTTGAGCTAGCCAGTCACGATGGCTAGCGCATGGCCCGTAACTACGATAGGGCGGCGTGCCCCTTTTTATGTTTCTCTTAGTGAATTTTCTTTTTAAATTTATTTATAAAAAGTGATTTAAAACAGCTCTGAATTTTAAATAATTATCAGCATTTTACACAAAAAGCAAATTCGAAAAACGTTCATGAGTTTGAAATATAGATCTAGAATTAGAAAAATGTTTGCAAGTTTAAAAAAAGTTCATGAATTAAAAAAATGTCTCAATTGAAAATAATGTTCATGAATTCAAAAAATACACGATTTTGAGCAAATGTCGCAGATTTAAAAATGTTCATGGTGTTTCCAAATAATTTTCTAAAGCATGGAAAATTTTCACGAATTGCAGAAAATGGAGTCGATTAAATAATATACTTGAAGTCTAAAATTCTTTATGCATTAGAAAAAATGTTCACAAATTTAAAAACTTGTTCTCAAAGAAAATGTCTGCCGATTAAAAAATGATTACGGATTCAAAGAAATGATCATGATGTTTGATAAACTGTTCAAATCTTTAAATAAATGGTCACAAATTTATTTTAAAGGTTAACAGTTTTAATACATATTCAGGAATTTTAAAAGGAATCATGATTACGTAAATAACGTTCATGAAATAGAAATATGGTAAATATTCATGATATCGAAAAAAAATGTTCGCAATTTTGAAAAGGTGTTAGGAAAATGAAAATAAAAGAAAAAAAGTCAGTGAAAGAAATGAAAAAAAAAGGAAAGAACGGAAATTTAAATGCATAAAAAAGAAAAAAAGAAAATTTTTGGCATTGGAAGGTTCCAGAATATTCTTAAATATGGAGAAACACTAGTTGAGTCGATCCAAAAATGTAGCTCCGGGGAGGTTGGGGGTGCGCGCATGGTCGCTATGCAACGATCCGTGCACAACTAGGATTGGCCCTGCAGGTGCTATCCGTCGGTCAAGGAGGCATCTGTGGGCCTTTCGAATTCTATTGCTATTCTGTCCATCTACACCGGCTTGCTCTCTAGACACATGTTGACCCACCCGGTCGAGTACTTATGGATACCGAAAGGTTACCTTGAACACGATTCCTGTTTGGTGCTTATAGCGCCAAATATTGCATAAACCTTACAACGACACACCCTCCTCATCCCTTTGTTAGTTATATCTTCTAAGTGGGCCGTCCCATTAGTTCGTTTCCTACATTTGTTGTGGGAGCCTTCTAAGGCTCCCTGTAGTTCTTCGGTCTAGTTTATTTAGGACCAGGTTCTGAGTTTTTTTAATTTGTTTTACCTTTTGGCTTATCATTTTTTTAAATGTGAACCTTTTTCATATCCAAAAACCTTTGTACTTTATTTCTATTTTCCCTAATTCATGCACATTTTTTGAAATCACAAATTCTTTTCAAATTCGTGAACTATTTTTAAATTCAAGAACTTTTTTCAGTTCATGAACTTCCGAATTTCAAGTTTTGTTAACTGTTTTTTCAATTTCTGGACTTTTAAATATTTTGTGAACATTTTTCAAATTCACAATTTATTTTGAATTATGAAATTGTCCATATTGGTGAACGATTTTTTTGAATTCACGAACAATTTTCAAATTTCATGATTTTTTTAATGTCATGGTATTTTTTCAAATCCATGATTTTCTTCAAATTCATGAATATGGATGAACTTTTTGGTAAAGGTCAACAATCAACAACCCGACCAGTTGTTCGGGGTTGTGGTCAACGGTCAACCAACAATGTGGTATTAAGCGGCCTAGGATGAAGCGAGCGCTCGTGCTTAATGGGCCTACCCAACACGATCCACGTGAGTGTTGGTTGGCGAGCTCACGCAGAAGATGCGGTATAGGAGGTCTCTGCCTTGAACCCCAAGTAGGGTTTCCTGCCTCTACCATAAAAGTGCATCGTTCTCGTGTCCGCTCTCGCATTTTTGTCCCTACCCTGATCTCCCACGTCTCTTCCTCTCCTTTCTGGTCGTCGTGGCAATGGATCGTTTGTGTTCCACCTATGAGCACAATGCGAATAACAAGCATCTCTTTGATGACGAAAGAGAAGATCTGTTGTACCAGATTCGTGACAAAACTAAGCTTCACTGGAAGCTCCAAAGGGAGCACGAAGAGCGTGGGCGTCAGATGATGGGCTCGCCGCCAGCGTGGTACAAGGAGGAGGACCACCGGTAAGTGACGACAACTCCTTCTTGGCCTCCTCAAGGCAGTTTTGATGTGGGTGCTCCTGACCCATCACCTTCTCAAGCTAAATGATGGTGGCTTTTGCAACTCCGACAATAACTGGCCCAACTTCGACAATAGAAACTAGAACCCCAACATTCGCAACAACCCTAGATCCGGTTCAAACAGTAGGGGAAGATTTGTGGCAGGTGAGGGTGTCCTGGATAGGGGGGTCCTCGGCCTGCCGGCCTATATCTCATGGGCCGGACTGATGGTCTATTCTGGATTCTGTTAAGGAGAACCGAGCTTCGGATTACCCCGTATCCTAAAAGGAAGAGCTCTGCAGACTTGGCGTGCACTTCAAGACAAGATTAATGGTGTAGCATGCCTGTCTCCTGTTAGGAACCGACTATGTGTAACCCTAGATACCCCTGGTGTAACACCCCATATGTAACACTTTCCAATAATGGCAATATAGCTTTCTCAATTTGATCCTTGTCATTATCCTTAGGGGTTCTTGTCATTTTATTCTTGCATTGCCATTTCATTTATTATTTTGTATACTTGCATTGCTTCATCATCATAGCATCATAGTTTACTTCTTTGTTATCATGAGTGAGAGTGAGGCCTTGTGGTGTTGTGTGTGTGGCTTGAACCTTGCCTTGCTTAAACCCAAAACCCCTTCTTCTTCTTCTTCTTCTTCTTCTTCTTCTTCTTCTTCTTCTTCTTCTTCTTTCTTTTCTTCTGTCCATTCTTTACCCCTTTGTGCAAGCCACCTAGCCAAGCCCATTGATGTTCTTTCTTTTCCTATAATTCTTGCACCATGCCTACGACCTCTCCACCAAATATCACCCTATTTGAAAATGATTTGGTTGGGTTTTAAAATACCAAGAGTTTGAACCATATTTAAACTCCTTTTATTTTTCTGCCTCCAAAAATGTCCAAGTCAATTTTATTAAATAGGGCATAAATCACTGAGCATGGAGATATTTTTCTTTTCCCCTAACTCATTTTCTTTTAGCTTGTGTTTTTTTCTTTTTCTTTCTATCCGAAGAAATAAAGAAAAAGAAAAAGAAAAGCAGCAGCTCAGCAAGGACCTGGGCCTCCTGCTCCTTCTCTCTCCCCCAGGCCCATCTTTTCCCCCACAGCAGCGCAGGCCCAGCTCCACCCGCAGGCCCAGCCAGCAGGCCGCAGCAGTCGCGCCGTCTCTCCCTTCGCGACTGGCCCCACCTGTCTGCCTCTCACCCCGAGTCACCGTCTTCCTCCGTCAGCGAAAGCAGAGCAGCGCGCGCGCTCACCGTCGTGCCATGAACTCACGGACGTCGAGGTCTCGTGGTCCGAGCCCCCCATTTAAACCCGCAACGTGTCCTCCCCTTCTCTCTAGGTTTCCTCTTCCCCCTCTCGCCGTCTGGAGAGCCCAGCACCACCAGATCCGCCGCCCCAGTCGACACATGCACGCATCTGAGAGCGCGACCTCGTCGCCGGCGAGCCCCTCGTCGACCTCAGCCTCGCCAAAGGTGTCCTTCTGCTTCCACGACGTCGACTCCTTCGACTATGTCGCCTACGCGGACCCGATCGCCTCCACGCCGAGCTCTTCTTCCTCTTCTTCATCTCCGGTGGCCGTAGTTGTTCGAGACCCACCGCCGTCGACTCCGTCCACGCCTGGGCCAGCCGAGCACTTCTCCGTGCTCGTGGTGAGCTCCTCTATCTCCCCGTACCTTTTCCCCTTCCTGCGCGCCCTCTAGGTCCTAGTTCATCGAGCGCCCGAGCGCATCGCCGTCGGACCTCGTCGCCGGCGAGTGTTCCGTCCCCTCTAGGCCGTGTTCTTCTATCCGTTCGCTTCGTCTCGTCGTGTAGGAGCTGTCTGTGTAGTCGCCGTTCCACTAGGTCCTCTGCATCGCCTCGCCGTTGCTCCGTCGCCGCCGTTCTGTCGTTGCTCGTCGCCGGCGCTGTAGTGCTCATTAGGTGCGGCTAGTGCCTCAGGTGGGTGCGGAACTCCTCCAGGAGCATCCCGCACATCTCTGCCGTCTCGTTTGGTCGCCGGAGCAGCTCCGACAAGCAGCTCCGACGAGCCCCGCGGTTCCCCTGTTCTCTTCATCTTCTGTTTAGTCTTCAGTTATCGAACCTGTTATCTGTCAAGAATCGTTCGCTAGCGCAGTGGCTTGTCTCCGTCAGTTAACACATGGGGTCTTGTGTTCGAATCCTTGCGGGCGCAGTGGCTATTCGCCCCCTTTTGTTTTTCGCGTGTGGCTGACAGGTAGGTCCCACCTGCCAGCCTCACAGCTGCTTCCCAGCCCCCGCGCGCACCCGCTGGTGCCAGCTCAGCGAGGCCGGGCCCTCTTGTCAGTGGCTTGCGCTAGCAAGCCCTGGGTCACTCTGGCCCGTGCGCATATTCTGTTTCTTTTTCTGTTTTGTGTTTTTCTTTTTCTTTTTCTGTTTTCTTGTTTAATTAATATCTGTTGAAATATACTTCTGATGAAAATGAGTTATATATAAAAAGTGCTTAGATTTTCATGTAGATTATGAATATGCTATTTGTTGCCATGTTTAAAAACATTTAAAATGCTGTTTGAATTTAAACTTGTTTTAAATATGCTTGAACTTGCAAAATTCATAACTAAATATCTACAACTCCAAATCTAACAAACTTTATATGCATTTGGGGTAGAAAAATGTGTAGAACATTTTGGTGCTGTTGTTTAGCATGTTTGACAACTTGATCACAGAAGTTTTTCAGATCTGTCCCAAATGCAAATAAATTAATATAGGAATTTCTGGATATTGTTGTTATTTATTTCCAGCCCATTTGAATGTGCTAGCATGTTGTTGTAATGTTAGTTGCACCCTTGCCATATTAACCAACCCCTTTAAACTTGTTGGATGCTTGTTTGAATAACCTACATAAACTTGTTAATTGTTCTTGTGTTTGTTTTCTTTCACATGGGTGTTCTTGTTTGTTTATGATGATGTTGTTCTCTTGTGTCCCCTAGGCCATGCATCATATCTACTCTTGTCCTTGTTCATCTTGTTCATGCATCATGTGGTTGAGCATTGCATGTTGATTGATTTTGTTCCGTTGTTGCATTGTTGTGTTTGGTTAGAGCCCGGTGACGATACGGTTTACGAAGTTCCTACCGAGGTTGAGTTTGAGGAGCAAGGTTACGTTCCCTCCGAGGAATCAACAGGCAAGATGACCTTACCCAGATATCACTACTATCTTTGCCTATGCTAGATGTTTCGCTCTTTAGGTTATTGCCTCTATGCCTATGTATGTTTGTCAGTCTCCTATTGTTGCCATGAACCTCTCTAACCACCCACCTAGCAAACCGTTGTTTGGCTACGTAAGCATCGCTCAGCCCCTCTTATAGCATTGTTAGTTGCAGGAGAAGATTTGAAGATTCTTGCTTCATGATGAAGTTATTGTTGGGATATCACAATATATATAACTGTTAAACTAAATCATCTATATATTTGGTTATGGGTGGAAGGCTAAGCCTCTTGCTTGGTGTTTTGTTCCACTCATGCCACCCTAGGAACCGTTAAACCGGTGTTATGTTCCTTGATTTTGCGTCCCTAACACGGTTGGGGTTTATGGGCCCCCCTTGATAACCCGCTTAGTGCTAAAGCTTTTCCAGCAAGGCCCAACATTGGTTTTACATTTGCCTAATAACTAAAACTTGCATAAGGGCATTGCAAACCCGAGTTCTTAATTAACAACCCTGGGCCAGTGCTCCACATGAGTGTTGGTCCAAACTGGGCAGGCTGCGGGGCCACCTCGAGGAAACTCAAGGGCTGGTAAAAACCTGTAGGATGTCCCATCCAGTCGTGGCCTCAGACGAGATACGTGCAGCTACTATCAGGGTGTCGGCACGCCGGGGTCTTGCTGGATTAGTTTTACCTTTGTCGGAATATCTTGAGCACGGGATTCCGAGAATACTCGGGTCTTCCCACCTTGGAGTTGCGACTCCGCAGATCGTGAGCTTGTGATGGGCTAAGTTGGGACACCTCTGCAGGGTTTGATCTTTCGAAAGCCGTGCCCGCGGTTATGTGGCAGATGGGAATTTGTTAATATCCGGTTGTAGAAAACTTGACACTATGATCATAATACACTACCAGCGTGAGTAACCGTGACGGTCGCTTTCCGAAGGGGTTCGGGAAGTGAACACGGTGGGGTTATGTTTGTCGTGCTTAGTTAGGATCACTTCGTGATCGCTTTGACGATCGTTGGCACTTTCTCTTCTCACTGTAAACACGTAAGCTAGTACTAGTGCTGCTGCAACCTTGTTTTAAGCCTTTTCCACACCTAAGGCTTTGATAGTATTGCTACTCGGGAACGGGATTGATGAGTCCTCCGTGGCTCACAGATTCTACACAACACCAGATGCAGGTACCGTTGAGAACTACATAGCTGGTGGTTCAGAGTTGTATTGGGAGTTCGATGAAGAACGTGGGCGATACTACGTGTCTTACCTAGAGGATCAATAGGGCCCTTACTAGGATGATCGGGACCTTGTGTTGCTTTATTTATGGTATCTTTCATTTGGATCTTCGTCCGTAGTCGGACTCTGATGTTATTGGCTGATGTATGTTAATGTATTTCATTGTGTGATGTGGCGAGTGTAAGCCAACTACTCTTTTACATTTTCATCCCCTCTTTACATGAGTTGTGCAAAGATACCATACTTGAGATCATTCTAGTATGTGATTATACCTTTAAGTCGTGCCTCGACACGTGGGAGGTATAGTCACATACTGGGCATTACACCTGGTGCCTATATAAACCAGAGGGTTTAGTTTGTAGAGGTTAGGAGAAGAACCATTTGACTCATCAAGGGTTTAGTTCATCCGATCTCATGGTAGATCAACTCTGTAATCATCATACACTCATCAATACAATCAAGCATGACGTTTTACCTCTTGGAGAGGGCCCGAACCTGGGTAAACATCGTGCCCTCGTTTCCTGCTACCTATCGATCCTAGATCCACAGTTCGGGACCCCCTACCCGAGATCCACCGGTTTTGACACCGACATTAGTGCTTTCATTGAGAGTTCCTCTGTGAGATCGCCAAAGGATCGATGGCTTGCTTGGTCATTAGTGACACGTTAGCACCGGGGACATCTTCGTCCCCGACTAACTCTTCGTGTTTGCCAACATCGTCTTACACGTCGATCCGACCGGCCGGCTAGGCCCGGTCAAAAGTTTTATCCCTGGACAAGAGATCAATTTTAGGAACCTAGAGTTCATCGCCGACTCCCGGGGAGATCTTGCCCTGGCCAAATTCAGGGCCTCTCCTGGGGAACCTGCGAACCCCAAGTCACCGGCGTCAGACGCGGTGCACCCCGCAGTCAGGGTTACGACTGCATTAAGTTCGGCCTCGAGCACGGACTCGCCCAACATTCGTGGACAGACCCCGGTCGAACACCCGCCCGACACGACTTCATACGCTCCCAGAGCGGCTATACTATGGATCGATCCCCATCACTCTAAGACCATGGACCCGACAGATCTCTCGTCATTAAACGAGTTACTAGATCGAATCCAAGCTATGGGAATCTCCAACGGCCAAAATTCGGTCTATGATCAGATCGGGCTTAGACCCAAAGAAAGAGAAATCTACGTCCCACCAATCACGCACTTGGTTGCTACCATTGAGGACTTGGCGGAGGGCTCTCCCCTTTAACCACCGAAGTTGAGGATGGAGTATGCCCCGGTGTCCGATCACTCAGGCCAATCCTCTAGCACGGAACTCAACCCCCGGCCTGGGCAGAGCTCATCGTCGAACTCCAATTCAATGCAGGACCTAGAGTCCCCGAGCTCGCACCCAGTCGACAATCTGTACACCAAGCTCAACGCACCTAGCTCCACGATGGCATGGGATACCGCCACAAAAGCTCCAGACCCGCTGCCCATTGGGATACAAAGTTTTTTCCCACCCACCCCACACGTCAAGTACTCTCCAAGTAAATCGGGGAAACCTAACATATGGGATCTAATGTATGTATAGCAACAGCCTGGGGAGACAGTCCTGCACTTCTGGGCTAGATTCCTCCTTGCCAAAAACAAGATGGAAGAATAAAGCAGCCATGATATCCTAGCTACTTTCTGGCGTAACTGCCGAGATGAAGGAACCATGAACGCCCTTGCTCGCTGCCACATTCGAAACTTCACCGAGCTATCAGATGTGGTACATAAGTACTACGCCATGGAAAGTGCCTAGCAAGCTTAATAGGAATAGTTGGAGTCAATCCATATCAGAAAATCCAAAAGAGCACGGGCAAAGCGCGTGCTCCCACATTGGCCACCCAAATATGAGGTTGCCGAGAAAAATAATAAAACCCTTACAGGGTACATAATTTTCCTTAACTAACTATTGGACAAGCAATGTCCCATACATTTCGTCCTACTGAATAGAAACCCGACTTACAGCCGTTGAGCATGTTGGGTCATTAGGCAAGTCACAAAGAGTGAGGAGACCAACAGATAGCCCGCCCCGCCCAAACACCTGTCGCTCTGGTCCTCAGCCCCATTGTGGGCGGATTCAAATTCCAAAAGGTACTAATGGACGACGGCAATGACCTAAACCTCATTTACGAAGACACTCTGGACAAAATAAATTTTGATATATCTACCGTTGAGCAAGGTCACACCACATTTCAAGGGATCATCCCCGGCAAAGAGGCACGTTGCACCGGATGAGTGACCCACAACATAGTATTTGGTACTCCCGATAACTACCGGTTCGAGGAACCGCTTTTCCATATTGTGCCCTTCCACAACGGCTATCATGCCCTTCTGGAGCATGGCGCATTCATGACATTCCAAGCTATACCACATTAATGGTATATGAAGCTCAAGATGCCGGGGCCCAATGGTGTGATCACGGCCACAAGCGATCAGAATAGATCTCTTTGGGCCGAAAACAAAACAACGTCACTGGCCCTCGACGCACTATCCGAAGCTCTCGCAGCCAAGGAATTAACAACATTCCGCTCAACTATGGATAAGGACGATATAATCCTTAGTAAGAGGCCCAACTACATCTTCCAAGCCAGCAGACGAAATTTTCAAATTTCAGGTACACCTGACAGACCCGGATAAAACGGCATCCATCAGAGCTTAGTTAGACCCCGTGGTTGATGAGACATTACACACATTTTTGCGTAAAAATTGGGATATATTTGCTTGGCACCCATTAGATATGCCTGGAATCCCACAAAGGCTAGCCAAGCATAGCCTGAAGATAATAAAGGGCTTTAAGCATGTTAAACATGCATTACACCAATTCTCTGAACCCAAACGTCAAGCTATGGGCGAAGAATTAGTGAAACTGCTCGAAGTCGGATTCATCCGAGAAATCAAACACCCAGAGTGGTTGGACAATCTGGGCATGGTGCCCAAGAAGAACAAATCCTGGCGGCTATGTGTCGATTCTAAAGGCCTCAACAAGGCCGGCCCAAAGGATCCCCTTCCTCTGGCCTGAATTGACCAGATCATTGATGCCACCACCGGACAAGACTCACTGCGCTTTCTCGATGCCTATTACGGGTACCATCAAATCAAAATGAAGGAGTCCGACCAAGCCGCAACCGCTTTCATCACCCCTATGGGCCTTTCTGCTTCAACACAATGCCATTCAGATTGAAAAATGCGGGCGCCACATACCAGCACATGATCCAGACATACCTAGAGAAACAAATCGGCAAGACAGTCGAACCATACGTGGACGACGTGGTCATCAAGACCAAACACGTCAGTCAACTGGTGGATGACCTCCGCCAATCCTTCAAAAATTTGTGACGCTATGATACACGACTCAATCTGAAAAATGTGTATTTGGAGTACCGGCAGGGAAGCTGCTCGGATTTTCGTATCCCATAGAGGAATTGAGGCTAATCCGGCCAAAATCTAAGCCCTATCGCAATTGGCAGTACCTACCGAGCTGAAGCACGTTCAAAAACTCACCGGTTGCGTAGCGGATGTGAGCCGTTTTATTTCCCGTCTCTGTGAAAAGCCCTTGCCTCTGCATATGCTGCTCAAGCGGACCAAATTTTTTGAATGGACTGATGAAGCAACTGCCGCACTAGAGGAAATCAAAACCTTGTTAGCTAGCAATCCAATATTAGCAGCACCCGGCACAGGCGAGTCAATGTTGTTATACATCTCGGGCACAAATCAGGTGGTCAGTGCTGTCCTCGTCGTCGAACGAGAAGCGGAGGGTCACAAGTTTCAGGTACAAAAGCCGATATACTACATATTAGAAGTGCTTACCCCATGCAAATCCAGATAGCATTATCAAAAAAACACCTACACAGTCTTCATGGCATGTCGAAAGCTCCGACACTACTTTCAAGAGTGCCAAGCGGTAGGCATAAGCGAGGTGGTTGGCCCTCGCCTAGTGCCTAGGCAGTTCCTAAGCGCCCTAGGCACGGCCTAGGCGGTAATATAGTTTCCACACGCAGTGTATTTGTGATTATTATATGGGTGTGGATATTAATTTAGGGCATATAAAGAAATAAATTATCGACTTCTGCCATTGGAATATAAACCGTTTGGCAAATTAGTGTAGTATGTGGCATGATTTCTTGCTTGGGTAGACAACTCCTTGCTTGCCCTGCCTTGACCTCCATTTATGCCCTAGGCGAGGCATTTGGCCATTGCCTGGTGATAACCCTCAACCGTAAGGGATCGAGATAGTCTTCACGGGTAAGAATAACCCAATTTATTGTTTCGACACACGGGGAGCCAAAGAGTATTTATAAGCTTTGACAGTTGAGTTGTCAATTCAACCTCACCTGAAATATACTTACTTGCAACAAAAGATAAGTGGTAACAGTGATATGATAGTGATGATAGTAATAGTAAAAGTAAACAGCAAAAGTAAATAACAGTAGTAAACGGCAAAGTAAATAGCGAAAGTAGCGACTAGTGACAAGCAGGGTTTAAAACACTGTAGGCTAGGGAGATGGATGGTTGGGCGCTGCATGGATGAGATAGATTCTAACTTGGGGCACGGCACACGGAAAAGTAATGATCATCTAGGCAAATATCAAACATTAGGCATGTATCCCGTAGGTAGTTGTACGTGCTTGCAATAAGAACTTGCACAACATCTTTTGTCCTACCATCCCGCTACGAACGGGGCCAAAAGGAACTTATGGATATTAAGGTGCTCCTATCAAAGAGCACCGGAACAAAGCAATGAACTCAATGGATACATGTAATCCTCAAACTACGGACCATCCCCTTTGGTGTCCCAAGCTGTCACTTTTGGGATCGCCGGTTCCGGACCGTAACAGGTGCAAACAATTCATAGATAGGATCACGAACACAAATATATTCATGCAAACACATATGGTTCAGATCTGAAATCATGGCACTCGGGCCCTAAGTGTCAAGCATTAAGAGTAATAAGTTGAAGCAAAGATGATAAACACCATAGTAGATGATAGGCAACATGCCCCCAACGATCTGATAAACTATTACATGATCTAACTCATCCAATCCCAACCATCCCCTTCGCCTACAGCGGGGGAATTACTCACACATGGAGGGAGAAGTCATGGAGGGATGATGGAGTGGTGATGATGATGACGATGGCGATGGCGACGATCTCCCCTCTCCGGAGGCCAATTCAGCCTCCAGATTAGCCTTCCCGAGGAAGAACAGAGGGTGACGGCGGCTCCACGACGAAAAACTGCGAATGAACTTCCGATCTGGGGTTTCTGCGTCGGGAGGAAAAATACGGGCTAAAGTAGGGCACCAGGGGGCGTGGGACCTGCCCAGGCGCCCCCCGGCGCGGCCCAGGGGGGGGGGGGGCGCCCACAGGGCGCCTGGGCACCCCCTGGCCCCCCTCTGGCCCCACTTCTGGTTCCTGGTTCCTTCGGGTGCGTGGATTTTCTGTGATTTTTCGTGGATTTTTCTGAGGTACCTAAAAATCCGTTTTCCTGCACACAAATAAACCATACAGGCAGCTCTGCTGAAAACAGCGTCAGTCCAGGTTAGTTTAGTCCAAATCATGCAAGAATGAGGCCAAAACAATATCAAAAGTGTTTGGAAAAGTAGATACGTTTGAGACGTATCAACTCCCCCAAGCTTAGCATATTGCTTGTCCTCAAGCAATTCAGTTCAACGAACTGGACACGACAAAGAAAACTTTGACAAACTCTTTTGCTTCATTAGATGTATATAAGCATGTACTACGAACAGAGTTTAGCAAGTATTGAAACAGTACTATGAGGACAATGCAAAGAGCAATCCTTCTTTCAAGTGACTAGTCACAAATACTTAAAAGTAAATAATATATTACTGAAAATCAAGACAAGATTACATTGCACATAGCTTGAGCATATTAGGGTGGTATCTCGCTAGCCTCCATGAGTGAAGCAAAACATAAATGCAGAGACTCCTCCAGAGTTTTAAAGGAGACTAGAACTAAAAATTTCAGAATAAATCATATCACAAGTATGCAGAAGACAATGTAATACTTTGGGACAATGCACATTACACTCAGAATGACAATTATGCTCTCCTAGTCGGTGCTTTGAAGAAAGAAGGTGAGACTCTCGAACCGTGGCTTTTATTGGCAAGGTTGAAAACCCGTGGTCGGAAACAAAAACTAAACATGTACCAGAGCTCTTGGTTTTAAAAACAGAAGTAAACATGTTTTGAGAAGTGCATATTTCGTCAACGAATGCTAGTAGATAACTCAATCATTTTTTAAGTGGACAAGTCTCGAGGAACGGCTCCCGCATGAGGACGATCACATCCTCTTAATCTCCTTTGTTTATCACTGCCAAAGTTTTCTGATTTCTCATGAACAAAGCGTGAAGGAGGGTTTCTTTGTTATATTATCTTTTTGAGCCGGGCGCACTCAATGCCAGTTCCTTTTCATATTAGGGGTTTGCACATTATACATGCAATCCAGGGGTGAAACTTGTCCAACTTAAAAAGATCATGAATTAACTACTACTTCCTCATGAGCTAAAACATAGGCACAAAAAGGAAATGCTTTTGATTAGTTTTGAGATGGTACATGAAAGTCTTTGTTAGGAATGGCAGGTAAATACCATGTGTAGGAAGGTATAATGGACTCATATGGCATAACTGGTTTAAAGGGTTTGGATGCACAAGCAGTCATTCCGCTTAGTACAGGTGGAGGTTTAGCAAAAGACTGGGAAGCGACCAACTAGAGAGCAATAACGGTCATAATCATGCAGAGCGACAAAGCAACATTGAATCGGGCATGAAAGTGATATAACTATTCTAAAACTCAAAGATCATCAAGGCAAAGTAGACTTTTTAGTCTTAAACATGTGTAAGCATGTGCCAAGTCAATCCAAAAATTCTCTAAAGGGAAATACCACCTTAGTATACCAGACTATGAACAGTGCAATGCATGTAGATCATTTCAATAACACATTATATACTCTAGTTATTCGAGACTAGCCACAAGGAAAGCATGAACCACCGAAGAGCATTGTAAACATAGCACTATGTCGCTACAAGCTGGTCTCTAGATCATAAGTACAGGCATATGTACAAAAGTAGAAACAATAAGAGTCCATACCGGTCTTCCTTGTTGCTTCCTTTCAGTCGATCTTCGTCATTACTGCTTGTCACTTGCACGATCGAACGTAGGAAATATAATCAAATGCCATCACGGACTCGAGCTGATCTCTGAAAACAAAGCAAACTAAAGAGAGAAAGGAAATCTTTTTGGTTTTTTCAAAGGTTGAATAAAAAGCAAAAGAAAGAGAAAATCTTTTTGTTGTTTTTGCAAAAAGAGAGAAATAAAGAAGAACGGGCAAAAACTTCGAAAAGATCAAAGCGAATAAAAAAGATAATACAATGGAAATGTGAGAAGGGCACGTACTCCCCCAAGCTCAGGCTTTTGGCCTAAGTTGGTAGCAGCTACTGCCCCCAGGAGCCTCCTGCTCCAGGGGTATGGTGGTGAGTCCATGGGTCGTAGAAGGATGCTGGCGCGTACACCGAACTCCTCGGAGTCTCCCACGAGGAAGGCTCCGAACGCCAAACAGAGGAAGACCCTTCACCAAACTCGGTGGCGGTCTCTTCCTGAAAATGTGGTATCTCACCGTGCCTCTCCTTGTCGGGCATAACCCCCTCCATAGGGTTATGAAACTGATGCTGGACCATGAACTCATCAAACTGAACAACGTCAAAGGACCATCCGTTCCTGCGAGAAAAATCAAACAAAAGAGGTGCAGGTAGACGGATCTCGCGTTCCGCGGCAGTTCCGAAACGCAAGATATAGATAAGATTATTAAGTTCAGAACCCATGGTAACAAACTTATGCCTTTTCATAGCAGCAAGATCAAAGCTTAAATAAGTAAAAGGAGTATCATCAGGGTGTGGGGTTCCTCCAAGATGCTCTAAGATAAGTGTGGCGTAAACGCCACCATATAAGTCCCCCTTGTTACCGTTCATAGCAAGGCGTCGAGCAATTAAGGTACCCAGATTATAGTCAGACCTCCCTGAGAGGGCTGCTGCCAGGATAGCAATATCCGGAGCAGAAATGCTGCTCGTGTTGTCACGAGCTAACACCCCTCTGGCAGTATAATATGCAAAATACCTGAGGTGAGGAAATAAGATGCTGGAGATCTTCGACCGATGAATATCCCTCGTACCCATGCTGCAGAGAGAGTTGATGACGGTTTTCAGCTCGGAGGGCTGAGTGGCCATCCTAGCCGTCCTCCCAACGTTCGGCACACCTATTATTTCACAAAAATTTCCCAAAGTCATGGTGATAAGATCATTATAAATTTTGAACTCAATAGCACCTGAATCAGGATTATATCTAAAACTGTTAATGAAACTGGAGGTGAGTTTTTGATACTGAGTAACACGGCTCGTGACGAGTCGTGTCAAACCTGCATTAGCACAAAGATTTTAAAACTCATCCTTGATTCCCGCAGCTTCCATGAATTCATCACATGGAAACGTCATCGCACGTGCTGGACTTGTATCTTCCAACAACTCCAGGGGTACATGATCTTCATTATAGCTCACCCTAGCAGTCGACGGTGAAGCTGCGGCTGTAGTAACTCGATCGGAGTGCGCGGGCCTCCTCTTCTCAAGCCACCCTTTTGCCCTTCCTAACAAACTCATTTCTGAATTTTTTTTACAATTCACAAAAACGAGGATTAAAACAAAGTGAGCTAAGGAAAACTACTCAACTCACTTGCCCAAGGCATAAACTTGCATCAAAACTTGGAAAATAACTTTCTACACATGCATGCAAGCTCATCTCTACAGCACCAAGAACTACTAAATACTCACAAATGAGGCCACCAATCAAAAATCTAATTGGAGGGGTGGAGGAGTCACATACCAGGGAGTATTTGCTCAAAATTTCAGCTCAAATGATGGGCTGTAGAGAGAGATCGAAGAATCGCCTCCAAGAACAGCAAGAACACAAGAACAACAGCAGAACTCGTGTTTTTTGGAGAAAGAGAGAGAGGGAGGAAGAAGAAGTACCTGGAGGGGGGTCCCGTGGGCCCCAGGCGCACTGTGGGCGCGGCCAGGGGCTGGGCCGCGCCAGCTGGCCGCCTGGGCCACTGGTGCCCCCCCTGGCTGGCCCCAGGACTTTCTGGGTCCCTCCCGTCGTGGAAATTTTTATTATAATTTTTCTGAAAACTTCACTGTTGAAAATTTTTCGAAGTTCAAAAAGCTGCGAAACTCTCTGAAAACTTGAAGCAGTTAGTAATACTGGGAAGCTTCAAAAACATAAATACTTGGTACATCAAGTAGGGCAAAACTAAAAACAAGTGAAAACATAACAGGCTCAACTTTTTATCCATATAAAACATATTTGTTAATAAGGTTGATCAAGTCTTACCAACAAACAGGCGATATATAGAGCAAAAAGTCTCACCTCTCACGAAGTAATCACTGAACCTTTACCTTGATGAACATTGTCCCTACCATGATAGTTTTGTATTTGTGATGCACATGTAGTGGACAATCCCATTCTCCAATCTTCACGGTCTCGATATTCTCTATAGAGTTGAGGGCATGCCTCCTGTCGGTCTTCTTTGGAAAATATACCGTGTGTTCTTTATCATTCACATGGAAGGTAACCTTCCCCTTATTACAGTCAATAATAGCACCTGCGGTGTTAAGGAAAGGTCTACCAAGAATAATGGACATGCTCCCATCCTCGGGCATGCCAAGCACAACAAAATCAGTAAGAATTAAACAATTAGCAACTTCTACGGGAACATCCTCACAAATACCTATCGGGACAGCGGTTGACTTGTCAGCCATCTGAAGGGAGATATCTGTAGGAATTAGTTTCTCTAAACATAGCCTCTCATAAAGAGAGAGAGGCATAACACTCACTCCTGCTCCAAGATCACATAAAGCAGTTTTGACATAATTATTCTTTATGGAGCAAGGAATGGTGGGTATACCTGGGTCACCGAGCTTCTCAGGAATCTTTCCACTGAAAGAATAGTTAGCAAGCATAGTAGATATTGCATCATTAGGAACTTTTCTTTTATTAGTGACAATATCTTTCATATATTTTGAATAAGGAAGTAACTTAATAGCATCAGTCAAAGGTATCTGAAGAAAAAGAGGTTTAATCCACTCACAAAACTTATTATAATGCTCTTCTTCTTTAGATTTGATGGACTTACCTGGAAAAGGCATGGGTTTCTGTATCCATGGTTCTCTTTCCTTCCCATGTTTTCTTGCGATGAAGTCTTCTTTAGTGTATCTCTTACGTTTGTCAGGTGCTTCTTCTTCTCGAACTTCAGGCGGATCATTCTTCTCATTATTATTACCTTCAGGTTCAGCACCGTCTTCAGTCTCAGCATCGGAGATAGATACACTGTTGGGATCAATAGTTGGTTCTTCATCTGCAATAGGATCATTAGAATTGTCAGTCTCCTTATGTTTCTTCTTTTTCTTTGGAGAGCCAACAATTTCTTCTTCCTGCATTTGAGAATCCTGCTCGATTCTCTTCGGATGCCCCTCTGGATAAAGAGGATCTTGAGTGCTAGTTCCTCCTCGGGTCTTAATCCCGAAAGCCTGCAAATTATCTTGTTTGGCATTGTTAGCAAGCAAATCTCTTTGCACATTAGAAATTTGATCAAGCTGACTTTGAACCATTTGAAAATGCTTCACAAGACACTGAACATCATTAACTGTTCTATCTAAAACATCAAGCAGTTTTTTGATAGCAAGGGAATTATCATGCAACTGACTTTCTATCCTCTCATTAAAATGATTTTGTTTCATAATAAAATTATTAAACTCATCTAAACATTGATCAGGAGGCTTACCATGAGGGATGTCACTTGCGTTGAAATCTAAAAGAGAGTGTACCTCTACCATAGGAGGGTGGGTAGTAGGCTCACACAGCTTCTCAATAGGGGGTAGATTCTTCACGTCTTCAGCTTTAATACCTTTCTCTTTAATAGACTTCTTTGCTTCTCGCATATCCTCGGGGCTCAGAACAAACATGCCCCTCTTCTTTGTTGGTGGAGGTGGTTCAGGGAGGGACCAATCTTCATGATTTTTGGCAATCCTGCCCATTAAGTCTTCCGCATCGTCCGGTGTTCTTTTCCTGAAAACACAACCAGCACAACTGTCCAAATAGGACCTGGATTCATCAGTTAGACCAGCATAGAATATATCGATTAATTCATTCTTAGGGATTTCATGTCCTGGTCTAGCCCGAATCAGACCGCAGTACCTCCCCCAAGCTTTAGGGAGGGACTCATCCTGCAACTGTTTAAAGTTATAAATTCTTTGTAAAGCAGCATGTTGCATGTGCGCAGGAAAGTACTTATCAACAAAAGAGTGAGCTAAGTCCTGAGGACTCTTAATGGAACCGCATGGGAGTGAATCATACCATGCTTTAGCACCCTCCTTCAAGGAGAAAGGAAGAAGCTTGGTCACATAAAAGTATCGTATCTTCTCATCTGTGGTAAACAGGCTACCCAACTCACCAAGTTTAGTCAGGTGTGCAATAGCATCATCATTTTCTCTGCCATAAAAGGGGTCAGCTTCAACCATAGGTATAAGTGAAAGATCAACAGAGAAATCATAATCAGGATCATCAATGCATATAGGGGATGTAACAAATTCAGGATTAGGAACGGTTTTGTTCTTCAAAGAGTGTTTTTCAAATAATTTCTTAATAACTTCAGGGTCAGATCCAGCAAACTCTGTCAGTTCCCTGCATAGATCTTCATCAAGCATATCGTAATCATCATCAAGGAGCCTCTCTTTGAGTTTACTCAAATCAGGATAATCATAAGTTTCACCAATAGGGTAGCGAGCAACAGGAAGTTCAATTCCATATTTTTCAGCAGCAGCAGCAATTTGTTTCTCAAGAGCATAACCAAGTGAACTAATATCATCATCAAAAGTAGTAGAAGCATCATCAAGAGTATCAGACATAGTAACAGATTCAGTAGGAGCATCATGTGGTAGTGGTGAGGCAAACTTACTCATAACGGAAGGTGAATCAAGTGTAGCACTAGTGCTCAGAGCAGTACCTCTTCTTGTAGTAGATAGTAAGATAGGAACCTTGGGGTCTCCTTTCTTACCCATAGTAGATAAAGTGCAGCAGGTAGGATACCTCAAGTAGACTTGTAAATATTGCTATGCTCCCCGGCAACGGCGCCAGAAAACGGTACTTGATAACCCTCAACCGTAAGGGATCGAGATAGTCTTCGCGGGTAAGAATAACCCAATTTATTGATTCGACACACGGGGAGCCAAAGAGTATTTATAAGCTTTGACAGTTGAGTTGTCAATTCAACCGCACCTGAAATATACTTACTTGCAACAAAAGATAAGTGGTAACAGTGATATGATAGTGATGATAGTAATAGTAAAAGTAAACAACAAAAGTAAATAACAGTAGTAAACGGCAAAGTAAATAGCGAAAGTAGCGACTAGTGACAAGCAGGGTTTAAAACACTGTAGGCTAGGGAGATGGATGGTTGGGCGCTGCATGGATGAGATAGATTCTAACTTGGGGCACGGCACACGGAAAAGTAATGATCATCTAGGCAAATATCAAACATTAGGCATGTATCCCGTAGGTAGTTGTACGTGCTTGCAATAAGAACTTGCACAACATTTTTTGTCCTACCATCCCGCTACGAACGGGGCCAAAAGGAACTTATGGATATTAAGGTGCTCCTGTCAAAGAGCACCGGAACAAAGCAATGAACTCAATGGATACATGTAATCCTCAAACTACGGACCATCCCCTTTGGTGTCCCAAGCTGTCACTTTTGGGATCGCCGGTTCCGGACCGTAACAGGTGCAATACCTCTCATAGATAGGATCACGAACACAAATATATTCATGCAAACACATATGGTTCAGATCTGAAATCATGGCACTCGAGCCCTAAGTGTCAAGCATTAAGAGTAATAAGTTGAAGCAAAGATGATAAACACCATAGTAGATGATAGGCAACATGCCCCCAACGATCTGATAAACTATTACATGATCTAACTCATCCAATCCCTACCATCCCCTTCGCCTAGAACGGGGGAATTACTCACACATGGAGGGAGAAATCATGGAGGGATGATGGAGTGGTGATGATGATGACGATGGCGATGATCTCCCCTCTCCGGAGGCCAATTCAGCCTCCAGATTAGCCCTCCCGAGGAAGAACAGAGGGTGGCGGCGGCTCCGCGACGAAAAACTACGAAAGAACTTCAGATCTGGGGTTTCTGCGTCGGGAGGAAAAATACGGGCCAAAGTAGGGCACCAGGGGGCATGGGACCTGCCCAGGCGCCCCCCCGGCGCGGCCCAGGGGGGGGGGGCGCCCACAGGGCGCCTGGGCACCCCCTGGCCCCCCTCTGGCCCCACTTCTGGTTCCCGGTTCCTTCGGGTGCGTGGATTTTCTGTGATTTTTCGTGGATTTTTCTGAGGTACCTAAAAATCCGTTTTCGTGCACACAAATAAACCATACAGGCAGCTCTGCTGAAAACAGCGTCAATTCGGGTTAGTTTAGTCCAAATCATGCAAGAATGAGGCCAAAACAATATCAAAAGTGTTTGGAAAAGTAGATACGTTTGAGACGTATCACCTGGCGCCTAGGCGTGCCTAAGCTCCTCCTAGGCACTTGATAACCCTCAACCGTAAGGGATCGAGATAGTCTTCGCGGGTAAGAATAACCCAATTTATTGATTCAACACACGGGGAGCCTAAGAGTATTTATAAGCTTTAACAGTTGAGTTGTTAATTCAACCGCACCTGAAATATACTAACTTGCAACAAACGATAAGTGGTAACAGTGATATGATAGTGATGATAGTAATAGTAAAAGTAAACAGCAAAAGTAAATAGCAGTAGTAAATGGCAAAAGTAGCAACTAGTGAGAAGCAAGGTTTAAAATACTGTAGGCTAGGGAGATGGATGGTTGGGTGCTGCATGGATGAGATAGATTCTAACTTGGGGCACGACACACGGAAAAGTAATGATCATCTAGGCAAATATCAAACATTAGGCATGTATCCCGTATGTAGTTGTACGTGCTTGCAATAAGAACTTGCACAACATCTTTTGTCCTACCATCCCGCTATGAACGGGGCCAAAAGGAACTAATGGATATTAAGGTGCTCCTGTCAAAGAGCACCGGAACAAAGCAATGAACTCAATGGATACATGTAATCCTCAAACTACGGACCATCCCCTTTGATGTCCCAAGCTGTCACTTTTGGGATCGCCGGTTCCGAACCGTAACAGGTGCATACAACTCATAGATAGGATCAAGAACACAAATATATTCATGCAAACACATATGGTTCAGATCTGAAATCATGGCACTCGGGCCCTAAGTGTCAAGCATTAAGAATAACAAGTTGTAGCAAAGATGATAAACACCATACTAGATGATAGGCAACATGCCCCCAACAATCTGACGAACTATTACATGATCTAACTCATCCAATCCCTACCATCCCCTTCGCCTACAGCAAGGGAATTACTCACACATGAAGGGGGAAGTCATGGAGGGATGATGGAGTGGTGATGATGATGACGATGGAGACGATCTCCCCTCTCCGGAGGCCAAATCAGCCTCCAGATTAGCCCTCCCGAAGAAGAACAGAGGGTGGCGGCGGCTCCGCGACGAAAAACAGCGAAAGGACTTCCGATCTGGGGTTTCTGCGTCAGGAGGAAAAATACGGGCTAAAGTAGGGCACCAGGGGGTGTGGGCCCCACCCAGGCGCCCCCCGGCGCGGCCCAGGGGGGGCGCGCCCACAGGGCGCCTGGGCACCCCCTGGCCCCCCTCTGGCCCTACTTCTGGCATTTTGTTTCTTCGGGTGCGTGGATTTTTCGTGATTTTTCGTGGATTTTTCTGAGATGCTTAAAAATCCGTTTTCCTGCACACAAATAAACCATACAGGCAGCTCTGCTGAAAACAACATCAGTCCGGGTTAGTTTAGTCCAAATCATGCAAGAATGAGGTCAAAACAATATCAAAAGTGTTTGGAAAAGTAGATACGTTTGAGACGTATCAACTCCCCCAAGCTTAGCATATTGCTTGTCCTCAAGCAATTCAGTTCAACGAACTGGACGCGACAAAGAAAACTTTGACAAACTCTTTTGCTTCATTAGATGTATATAAGCATGTACTACGAAAAGAGTTCAGCAAGTATTAAAACAGTACTTATGAGAACAATGCAAGGAGCAATCCTTCTTTCAAGTGACTAGTTACAAAAAATCAGGAGTAAACAATATATTACCGAAAATCAAGACAAGATCACATTGCACATAGCTTGAGCACATTAAGGTGGCATCTCGCTAGCCTCCATGAGTGAAGCAAAACATAAATGCAGAGACTCCTCCAGAGTTTTAAAGGAGACTAGAACTAAGAATTTCAGGATAAATCATATCACAAGTATGCAGAAGACAATGTAATACTTTGGGACAATGCACATTACACTCAGAATGACAATTATGCTCTCCTAGTCAGTGCTTTGAAGAAAGAAGATGAGACTCTCGAACCGTGGCTTTTATTGGCAAGGTTGAAAATCCGTGATCGGAAACAAAAACTGAACATGTACCAGAGCTCTTGGTTTTAAAAACAGAAGTAAAAATGTTTTTGAGAGGTGCATATTTCGTCAACGAATGCTAGCAGATAACTCAATTACTTTTTAAGCTAGGCAAGTCTCGAGGAACGGCTCCCGCATGAGGACGATCTAATCCTCTTAATCTCCTTTGTTTATCACTGCCAAAGTTTTCTGATTTCTCATGAACAAAGCGTGAAGGAGGGTTTGTTTGTTTATATTATCTTTTTGAGCCGGGCGCACTCAATGCCAGTTCCTTTTCATATTAGGGGTTTGCACATTATACATGCAATCCTGGGGTGAAACTTGTCCAACTTAAAGAGATCATGAATTTACTACTACTTCCTCATGAGCTAAAACATAGGCACAAAAAAGAGAAATGATTTTGATTAGTTTCGAGATGGTACATGGAAGTCTTCGTTAGGAATGGCAGGTAAATACCATGTATAGGAAGGTATAGTAGACTCAGATGGCATAACAGGTTTAAGGGTTTTGGATGCACAAGCAGTCATTCCGCTTAGTACGGGTGGAGGTTTAGCAAAAGACTGGGAAGCGACCAACTAGAGAGCAATAACGGTCATAATCATGCAGAGCGACAAAGCAACATTGAATCGGGCATGAAAGTGATATAACTATTCTAAAACTCAAAGATCATCAAGGCAAAGTAGACTTTTTAGTCTTAAACATGTGTAAGCATGTGCCAAGTCAATCCAAAAATTCTCTAAAGGGAAATACCACCCTAGTATGCCGGACTATGAACAATGTGATGCATGTAGATCATTTCAATAACACATTATATACTCTAGTTATTGGAGACTAACCACAAGGAAAGCATGAACCACTGGAAGAGCATTGTAAACATAACACTATGTCGCTACAAGCTGGTCTCTAGATCATAAGTACAGGCATATGTACAAAAGTAGAAACAGAAAGAGTTCATACCGGTCTTCCTTGTTGCTTCCTTTCAGTCGATCTTCGTCATTACTGCTTGTCACTTGCACGATCGAACGTAGGAAATATAATCAAATGCCATCACGGACTCGAGCTGATCTCTGAAAAAACAAAGCAAACTAAAGAGAGAAAGGAAATCTTTTTGGGTTTTTCAAAAGTTGAATAAAAAGCAAAAGAAAGAGAAAATCTTTTTGTTGTTTTTGCAAATAGGGGAATAAAGAAGAACGAGTAAAAACTTCGAAAAGATCAAAGTGAATAAAACGGATAATACAATGAAAAAGTGGGAAGGGCACGTACTCCCCCAAGCTTAGGCTTTTGGCCTAAGTTGGTAGCAGCTACTGCCCCGAGGAGCCTCCTGCTCCAGGGGTATGGTGGTGAGACCAAGGGTCGTAGAAGGATGATGGCGCGTACACCGAACTCCTCGGAGTCTCCCACGAGGAAGGTTCCGAGCGCCAAACAGAGGAAGACCCTTCACCAAACTCGGTGGCGGTCTCTTCCTGAAAATATGGTATCTCACCGTGCCTCTCCTCGTCGGGCACAACCCCCTCCAAGGGGTTATGGAACTAATGCTGGACCATGAACTCATCGAACTTGACAACATCAAAGGACCATCCGTTCCTGCGAGAAAAATCAAACAAAAGAGGTGCAGGTAGACGGATCTCGCGTTCTACGGTAGTTCCGAAACGCAAGATATAAACAAGGTTATCAAGTTCAGAACCCATGGTAACAAACTTATGCCTCTTCATAGCAGCAAGATCAAAGCTTAAATAAGTAAAAGGAGTATCATCAGGGTGTGGGGTGCCTCCAAGATGCTCTAAGATAAGTGTGGCATAAATGCCACCGTATAAGTCTCCCTTGTTACCGTTCATAGCAAGGCGTCGAGCAATTAAGGTACCCAGATTATAATCAGACCTCCCTGAGAGGGCTGCTGCCAGGATAGCAATATCCGGAGCAGAAATGTTGCTCGTGTTGTCACGAGCTAACACCCCTCTAGCAATATAATATGCAAAATACCTGAGGTGAGGAAACAAGATGCTGGAGATCTTCGACCGATGAATATCCCTCGTACCCATGCTGCAGAGAGAGTTGATGACGGTTTTTAGCTCGGAGGGCTGAGTGGCCATCCTTGCCGTCCTCCCAACGTTCGGCACACCTATTACTTCACAAAAATTTCCCAGAGTCATGGTGATAAGATCATTATAAATTTAAACTCAATAGCACCTGAATCAGGATTATATCTAAAACTGTTAATGAAACCGGAGGTGAGTTTCTGATACTGAGTAACACGGCTCGTGACGAGTCGTGTCAAACCTGCATTAGCACAAAGATTATAAAACTCATCCTTGATTCCCGCAGCTTCCATGAATTCGTCACATGGAAATGTCATCGCACGTGCTGGACTTGTGTCTTCCAACAACTCCAGGGGCACATGATCTTCATTATAGCTCACCCTAGCAGTCGATGGTGAAGCTGCGGCTCTAGTGACTCGATCGGAGTGTGCGGGCCTCCTCTTCTCAAGCCATCCTTTTGCCCTTCCTAACAAACTCATTTCAGGGAGTATTTGCTCAAAATTTCAGCTCAAATGATGGGCTGTAGAGAGAGATCGAAGAATCGCCCCCAAGAACAGCAAGAACAGCAAGAACAAGACCAGAACTCGGGTTTCTGGAAAAAGAGAGAGAGAGGGGAAGAAGAAGTACCTAGAGGGGGGTCCCGTGGGCCCCAGGCGCCCTGTGGGCGCGGCCAGGGGCTGGGCCGCGCCAGCTGGCCGCCTGGGCCACTGGTGGCCCCCCCTGGCTGGCCCCAGGACTTTCCGGGCCTCTCCCGTTGTGGAAATTTTCAATATAATTTTTCTGGAATTTTTCTAAAAACTTCACTGTTGAAATTTTTTCGAAGTTCAAAAAGCTGCGAAACTCTCTGAAAACTTGAAGCAGTTAGTAGTATTATGAAGCTTCAAAAACATATATACTTGGTACAGCAAGTATGACAACACTAAAAACAAATAAACATAGAAAGCTCAACTTTTTATCCATATAAAACACGTTTACTAGTAAGGTTGATCAAGTCTTACCAACAAACAAGCGATATATAGAGCAAAAAGTATCACCTCCTACAAAGTAATCACTAAACTTTTACCTTGATGGACATTGTCCCTACCATGATAGTTTTGTATTTGTGAGGCACATGTAGTGGACAGTCCCATTCTCCAATTTTCACGGTTTCGATATTCTCTATAGAGTTGAGGGCATGCCTCATGTCGGTCTTCTTCGGAAAATATACCGTGTGTTCTTTATCATTCACATGAAAGGTAACCTTCCCTTTGTTGCAATCAATAATAGCACCTGCGGTGTTAAGGAAAGGTCTACCAAGAATAATGGACATGCTCCCATCCTCGGGCATGTCAAGCACAACAAAATCAGTAAGAATTAAACAATTAGCAACTTCAACTGGAACATCCTCACAAATACCTATCGGAACAGCGGTTGACTTGTCAGCCATCTGAAGGGAGATATTTGTAGGAATTAGTTTCTCTAAACAGAGCCTCTCGTAAAGAGAGAGAGGCATAACACTCACTCCCGCTCCAAGATCACATAAAGCAGTTTTGACATAATTATTCTTTATGGAGCAAGGAATGGTGGGTATACCTGGATCACCGAGCTTCTCAGGAATCTTTCCACTGAAAGAATAGTTAGCAAGCATAGTAGATATTGCATCATTAGGAATTTTTCTTTTGTTAGTGACGATATCTTTCATATATTTTGAATAAGGAAGTAACTTAATAGCATCAGTCAAAGGAATTTGAAGAAAAAGAGGTTTAATCCATTCACAAAACTTATTGTAATGCTCTTCTTCTTTAGATTTGATGGACTTACCTGGAAAGGGCATGGGTTTCTGTACCCATGGTTCTTTCTCTTTCCCATGTTTTCTTGCGATGAAGTCTTCTTTAGTGTACCTCTTACGTTTGTCAGGTGCTTCTTCCTCTCGAACTTCAGGCGGATCATTCTTCTCATTATCGTTACCTTCAGGTTCAGCACTGTCTTCAGTCTCAGCATCGGAGATAGATACACTGTTGGGATCAATAGCTGGCTCTTCATCTGCAATAGGATCATTAGAATTGTCAGTCTCTTTATGTTTCTTCTTCTTATTTGGAGAGACAACAATTTCTTCTTCCTGCATTTGAGAATCTTGCTCGATTCTCTTCGGATGTCCCTCTGGATAAAGAGGATCTTGAGTACTAGTTCCTCCTCGGGTCTTAATCCCAAAAGCCTGCAGTTTATCTTGTTTGGCATTGTTAGCAAGCAAATCTCTTTGCACATTAGAAATTTGATCAAGCTGAGTTTGAACCATATGAAAATGCTTCACAAGACATTGGACATCATTAACTGTTCTATCTAGAACACCAAGCAACTTTTTGATAGCAAGGGAATTATCATGCAACTGACTTTCTATCCTCTCATTAAAATGATTCTGTTTCATAATAAAATTATCAAACTCATCTAAGCATTGATCAGGAGGCTTACCTCGAAATCTAAAAGAGAGTGTACCTCTACCATAGGAGGGTGAGTGGTATGCTCACACAACTTCTCAATAGGGGGTAGATTCTTCATGTCCTCGGCTTTAATACCTTTCTCTTTAATAGACTTCTTTGCTTCTTGCATATCCTCGGGGCTTAGAACAAACATGCCCCTCTTCTTTGTTGGTGGAGGTGGTTCAAGGACGGACCAATCTTCATGGTTTTTGGCAATCCTGCCCATTAGATCTTCCGCATCGTCCGGTGTTCTTTTCCTGAAAACACAACCAGCACAACTGTCCAAATAGGACCTAGATTCGTCAGTTAAACCAGCATAGAATATATCAATTAATTCATTCTTAGGAACTCCATGTCCTGGTCTAGCCTGAATCAAACCGCAGTACCTCCCCCAAGCTTTAGGGAGGGACTCATCCTGCAACTGTTTAAAATTATAAATTCTTTGTAAAGCAGCATGTCGCATATGAGCAGGAAAGTACTTATCAACAAAAGAGTGAGCTAAGTCCTGAGGACTCTTAATAGAACTGCATGGGAGTGAATCATACCATGCTTTAGCACCTTCCTTCAAGGAGAAAGGAAGAAGCTTGGTCACATAAAAGTAGCGTATCTTCTCATCTGTGGTAAACAGACTACCTAGTTCACCAAGTTTAGTTAGGTGTGCAATAGCATCATCATTTTCTCTGCCATAAAAGGGGTCAGCTTCAACCATAGGTATAAGTGAAAGATCAACAGAGAAATCAAAATCAGGATCATCAATGCATATAGGAGATGTAGCAAACTCAGGATTAGGTACGGTTTTGTTTTTCGAAGAGTGTTTTTCAAATTTTTTCTTAATAGTTTCAGGGTCAGAGCCGGCAAACTCTGTCAGTTCCCTGCATAAATCTTCATCAAGTATATAGTAATCATCATCAAGGAGCCTCTCCTGGAGTTTACTCAATTCGGGATAATCATAAGTTTCACCAATAGGGTAGCGAGTAACAGGAAGTTCAATTCCATATTTTTCAGCAGCAGCAGTAATTTGTTTCTCAAGAGCATAACCAAGCGAACTAATATCATCGTCAAAAGTAGTAGAAGCATCATCAAGAGTATCAGACATAGTAACAGATTCAGTAGGAGCATCATGTGGTGGTGGTGAGGCAAACTTACTCATAACAGAAGGTGAATCAAGCGTAGCACTAGTGCTCAGAGCAGTACCTCTTCTTGTAGTGGATCGTAAGTGCAGCAGGTAGGATACCTCAAGTAGACTTGTAAATATTGCTATGCTCCCCGGCAACGGCGCCAGAAAACGGTACTTGATAACCCTCAACCGTAAGGGATCGAGATAGTCTTCGCGGGTAAGAATAACCCAATTTATTGATTCGACACACGGGGAGCCAAAGAGTATTTATAAGCTTTAACAGTTGAGTTGTCAATTCAACCGCACCTGAAATATACTAACTTGCAACAAAAGATAAGTGGTAACAGTGATATGATAGTGATGATAGTAATAGTAAAAGTAAACAGCAAAAGTAAATAGCAGTAGTAAATGGCAAAAGTAGCAACTAGTGACAAGCAAGGTTTAAAATACTGTAGGCTAGGGAGATGGATGGTTGGGTGCTGCATGGATGAGATAGATTCTAACTTGGGGCACAGCACACGGAAAAGTAATGATCATCTAGGCAAATATCAAACATTAGGCATGTATCCCGTATGTAGTTGTACGTGCTTGCAATAAGAACTTGCACACCATCTTTTGTCCTACCATCCCGCTACGAACGGGGCCAAAAGGAACTAATGGATATTAAGGTGCTCCTGTCAAAGAGCACTGGAACAAAGCAATGAACTCAATGGATACATGTAATCCTCAAACTACGGACCATCCCCTTTGATGTCCCAAGCTGTCACTTTTGGGATCGCCGGTTCCGAACCGTAACAGGTGCATACAACTCATAGATAGGATCAAGAACACAAATATATTCATGCAAACACATATGGTTCAGATCTGAAATCATGGCACTCGGGCCCTAAGTGTCAAGCATTGAGAATAACAAGTTGTAGCAAAGATGATAAACACCATACTAGATGATAGGCAACATGCCCCCAACAATCTGACGAACTATTACATGATCTAACTCATCCAATCCCTACCATCCCCTTCGCCTACAGCAAGGGAATTACTCACACATGAAGGGGGAAGTCATGGAGGGATGATGGAGTGGTGATGATGATGACGATGGCGATGATCTCCCCTCTTCGGAGGCCAAATCAGCCTCCAGATTAGCCCTCCCGAAGAAGAACAGAGGGTGGCGGCGGCTCCGCGACGAAAAACAGCGAAAGGACTTCCGATCTGGGGTTTCTGCGTCGGGAGGAAAAATACGGGCTAAAGTAGGGCACTAGGGGGTGTGGGCCCCACCCAGGCACCCCCCGGCGTGGCCCAGGGGGGGCGCCCACAGGGCGCCTGGGCACCCCCTGGCCCCCCTCTGGCCCCACTTCTGGCATTTTGTTTCTTCGGGTGCGTGGATTTTTCGTGATTTTTCGTGGATTTTTTTGAGATGCTTAAAAATCTGTTTTCCTGCACACAAATAAACCATACAGGCAGCTCTGCTGAAAACAGCGTCAGTCCGGGTTAGTTTAGTCCAAATCATGCAAGAATGAGGTCAAAACAATATCAAAAGTGTTTGGAAAAGTAGATACGTTTGAGACGTATCAGCACTGCCTTTTCCAATAGAGCAGGTCATGGTGGTATCTGAAGTACTGCTGAATGATATAATCAACAACCGGGATGCCACCGGACGCATAGCCAAAAGGGCCATTGAGCTCCTCCCTTTCAAAATTACGTACAAACCTTGCCGAGCTATGAAATCTCAGGTGTTGGCTGATTTCGTAGCCAAATGGGCAGAAGCCAAACTCCCCAAAGAATATAGTACGTACTCACATTGGACGATGTACTTTGACGGCTCCAAAATGATTGCCGGTCTAGGGACTGGGGTGATTCTTACATCTCCCACTGGCGACAACATCCAGTACGTATTATAGATCATGTACACGGACTCCAACAACACGATCGAATACGAGGCCCTACTGCATGATCTTTGGATGGCAGTATCCATGGGCGTACAATGGCTCGAGGTGCGCGGAGAGTCCAACCTCGCCATCTCCCAGGTTAATGGTGAATTCAACACTAAGGACCCAAAAAATGACGGCATATCGAAATGCCATCCTCAAAATATCTGCCCAGTTCGAAGGGCTAGAATTCCACCATGTCTCTAGAGACAACAATCAAGCTGCCGACGTCCTCGCTCGCGTGGGTGCCAAGCGCGACCCCGTCCCCAAGAATACCTTCCTAGCATGGCTTTTTAAGCCATCCGTGGTATGGCGAGACGGAGGCAAGGACACTCAGGCTAGTGGACCAGAACAGATCACCCCTCCAGTCATCGAACCGGACAAGCAAATTATAGGAGGTTCATCACAGGAGGAAACGCCTTCGGCTCATGAAGTTATGGCAGTAATCGCACCATGGACCGGGCCCTTCCTCGCTTACCTTCTCCGTTAAGAGCTTCCTAATGACCATACTGAGGCAAGACGTATAATTCGGCGATCTAAACCCTATAAAATCCACGAAGGAGAATTGTACAAGAAAAGCACAACCAGAGCCCTCCAAAGGTGCATATTCAAAGAGGAAGGGAAGAAGCTCTTGGCTGAGATACACGCTGGCATGGGTGGCCATCACACGCAATAGCTCGGACCCTTGTTAGCAAGGCATTTCGAGCCGGTTTCTTTTGGCCCACTCCTCGGGCAGACGCCCACACCCTTGTCCAACATTGCGTTGGATGTTAGCTGTTTGCGAATCAAAGCCACATGCCCCCACTGCTCTTCGGGCTATCCTGATCACTTGGCCCTTCACGGTCTGGGAGCTAGACATGGTCGGACGACTTAAAGGGGGGACAAGAAAAAGAAATACTTACTGGTTTTGGTAGACAAATTCACCAAGTGGATTGAATCAAAACTAGTAACTTCTGCAAAATCCGGGACGATCATTGACTTTATATCTGGCGTGGTCCACCACTATGGTGTCCCCAAAAGTATAATAACGGACAATGGATCCAATTCACAGCCAGGGAGGTTAAGGACTGGTGCGCCAACTTGGGCATCGAGCTCAATTATGTGTCCGTATATCACCCACAGACTAATGGACAGGTTGAACGGGCCAATAGATTAATACTGAGCGGCATAAAGCCTAGATTGGTTCGTTCCCTGAAAGAATCCGACTATCACTGGGTGGAGCAATTCGACTCCGTATTATGGGGTCTACGTACCAATCCTAATCGAACCACGGGATATACACCATTTTTCATGGTGTACAGGGCAGAGGCAGTCGTGCCTTGTGACCTCATCCACGACGCACCTAGAGTGCGCATGTACGAAGAAAGGGAGGCTGAGATAGATCAGCAGGACGACCTAGACACCCTAGAGGAGCGTGATGTAGCTCAGGTCCACTCTGCTTTCTACCAATAGCAAAGCTCGGCGTTACCAGGGCAGGGAGGTTCAGATGAAAGAATATAATGTGGGAAAACTTGTGCTGCACCTCTCGGAGAAGCAGAAGAATAAACCGTCACCCAAATGGGAGGGCTCCTTCATAGTTGTTCAAGTCCTCACAGGAGGAGCATATCATCTCCGCAGCTCCACAGATAACCACCTCGAACCCAACCCTTGGAATCCAGCTCGGCTTTGTCACTTCTATGGGTAGACCGGTGCCATCACCATCATTAGTATGTTTTTCCTTATCTACTTACAATCTTTTTCCATTTAGTATTCAACACGTGTTCAGTTGGACCGAGCTATGTCAAGTAGTCTTCGGGATACATCTTTACATGTACGGCCCAGTTTTACGTGAGGGCTTCCCTTTACGAAGTGGATAATAAAATTCTAGTGCAATTATTCATCTCTGTCGTGTTTGCACCCTTCCTACATCGCTTTAAGCCACTATATGCATCACTTTGACTTAAGTTTTGCCCAAGCTGGGTTGCCTTGCTCCTATGCTTACCCCCTACGTTCCCGATTATTTGGCTAGGGGGTAAAGGGAGCACCTCTGGGATTTTTTTGTCTAGATAATCCAGGTACGTACCTCAGACGGATGAAAGAGAAAGATAGCGTTCTTAAGAATATAATTGATCGGCTGATGGGCCTCTAACCCCTCGTTGGTTACCCCAAGTGGAAGGTGTAAGATGCAGTGTTGTGGAAGTTTTTTCCCTTAGCAAAGATGCCAAGGATCGAATCCCCAGAGACTCCTAGGTTCAACAAGTAGGTGTCAACTGCTAACGGCGCGGATTAGCAATCAACGTGGACCTGCACACAGATACAAATAACTTTGCTCCCAACGAGTACAGAGAGGTTGCCAATCCCTCCGGCCTTGTAGTTCACAAAGGATTAAACGCAAATGATAGTAGTGATAGATAATGTTTGCAATAGTAAATAAAAGCGAAAAGTAAATAGCGGATGTGATCAATGATGGTAATATGGACCGGAGTCTCATGATGTTCACTAGTGATGTCTCTCTCCCAAAAGACGATAAAACAGCTATGTGAGGTAAACGAATTACAACTGGGCAATTGACAGGACCACGAACGCAAACCAATGCTGATTACATTGCAAGAAAGGTTGAGGCTCAAAGCATGGGCGGTACGCCATAGTAAGTAGACCGAAATCCATCAATATCTACTACTAATCATCCACCTTGAGATATCTATCTAGAACATCTCGCTGGTATTAAGTTGCGAGTCCCACCCATAGTGTAAACTCAAAGCAACAGACAACTGCATTAAAAGAACTTTGCGTCAAGTAAACAATCCTTGCACCCGCGGGCACAAGCGCCGTTGTTTTCCCCCTTGTGGCAACAGCACATCCCCTAGACTCATGTTTCTGTCACTCAAGCTAGTCATCGAGGGGCATGAACCCACAATCGAGCATAACGTTCCCTCTTGGAGTCACTACGTATTACTTGGCCAAAGCAATAAATAACAACGGAGAACATGCAATAATTACTTATGAACATAAATATAAAAGAGGTAGATCAAATATATTACTCAAGAACAATCTGAACATAATCTCATAATCCATCGAATCCCAGCAAACTCATCATAGCAACAGCATAAGGATTACATATGTGCCTCGATCATGTAGGGCAGCTCACGAGGACTAATTAGTGAAGCACAAGAACGGGAGGAGAACATCACATAGCTACTGGTCATGGACTCATGGTCCAAGGGAGACTACTCACAACTCATCCGGGAGGTGTCCATGGTGGTGGAGAGGCTCCCGATGGTGATCCTCCCCTCCGGCAGGGTGCCGGGAAGAGTTCTCCTGGTGCTCCCGATCTTGGAAGCGGCGGCGGCGGCGGAACAGAGATGAGATCGCGAAAAAGAGTTCTCGTCCCGAGGGTTTCGAAGGACGCTCTAAATATATGCCGAAGGGGGGCACCAGACGGGGCTCGGGGGGCCCAGGCGCCCCCCGGCGCGGCCCAGGGGGGGGGGCGCCGCCAGGCCGCCTGGAGCCCTGGTGGCCCCCCCGGCTGTCCTTCGGGCGCAAGGTAGGTTCTGGAACGCTGATTTTTTTATATAATTTTTCTGGATTTTTCCTGGCAGTTCTCGTAACGTGAAAACCTGAAATACAAAAACAGCCGAAAACAGAAACTGGCACCGGGGTGCAGTGGATTAGTAGGTTAGTCCAAATATGATCAAAAGTGTATGGAAGTGTATGAATATCATAGCAATATCACCCAAAAGTGGCATGGAGCAAGCAGAAATTATAGATACGTTTTGGATGTATCAACATCCCCAAGCTTAATTCCTACTCGTCCTCGAGTAGGTAAATGATAACAAGAATAATTTCTGTGGTGACATGCTATTAACCATATAGGACTTATTCATAGTCATATGACAAAAGCTTACCGAGACAATGATTCTATAGTAATTAAGTTGCCTTATGAGAAAATCACAAATGACTGAAAGTTTTACAACATGACATTGAAGCATCAAATAGATTTGCAATGAACATGATGTGCAAATATGATAAAGTGATATCCAGCTTGCCCCCTTTAGTGAAGCAAAACATAAATGCAGGGGCACCTTCAAGGTTTAAGTGATGACTAGATACAATGATTTCAGAAATAAACGATATCACAATCATGCAAAAGACAATGCTACTTTGGGACAATGCACATTACACTTAGAATGACAATCATGCTCTCAGTAGTTGGTGCTTTTAAAAGAGGGTGGAGACTCAACATAAAAGTAAAAGAATGGTTATGTGCTAGAGCTTTTTATTTTGAAAATATAGAAGCAATTTTGTCAACAGTAGTAGTACTTCATATGTGTCATGCATAAGACATCCTATAAGTTGCAAGCCTCATGCATCGAATACCAATAGTGCTCGCACCTTGTCCTAATTAGCTCGGATTTCCATGGGTTATCATTGCATTACATATGTTTCAACCAAGTGTCACAAAGGGGTACCTCTATGCCACCTGTACAAAGGTCCAAGGAGATAAATCGCATTTGATTTCTCGTTTTTGATAGATCTCAACTTGAGGACATCCATACCGGGACAACATAGAAAATAGATGATGGACTCCTCTTTAACGCATAAGCATATTCTCATAAGAGATTGAGGATTAATGTCCAAGCTAAAACTTCCACCATGATACATGGCTTTGGTTGGCGGCCCAATGTTCTTCTCTAACAATATGCATACTCATTCAACCCATGGCAAATCACCCTTACTTCAGACAAGACGAACATGCATAGTAACTCACATGATATTCAACAAAAGTGTGACAGTTGATGGCGTCCCCAGAAACATGGTTACCGCTCAGCAAGCAACTTATAAGAAATAAGATACATAGGCAACATATTCTTTACCACAATAGTTTTTAAACTACTTTCCCATGAGCTATGTATTGCAAGGTTAGTCTGCTTAGTACAGGTGGAGGTTAGCAAAAGACTGGAAGCGACCAACTAAGAGAGCAATGACGGTCATAATCATGCAGAGCGACAAAGCAACATTGAATCAGGCATGGTAGTTATATCGCTACTCAGAAATAAAAGATCATCAAGGCTTGACAGACTTTCTTTACAGTCTTAAATATGCGTGAGCATACGCCAAGTCAATCAAAATAAATTCTCGAAGGAAGATATTACTAAACCATACCACATCGTTGGCAAAAAAATCAAGTTGGTACTCCAATAACACACTGGGAATCCCCCAGCTATTTGAGACTAACCATAAGAAACCTGAACTACTAAGCACCATTATGCACGTAGCATATTTATCATAGACATATTAACCAATGCAAGGAAGCAAACTCTCTTAATAAGATAAGCATGATAATTAAAGAGAGTTCAAGCAACCAACTAAACAAAAGCTCTTTGAAAAGATTAGCATGAATACTAAGAGCAGAGCATGATAGTAGCTATTTAAAGACAAAGAACACAAACAGCAAAGATAGACATGAAAATTCTATGTTATGTTCTAGGTAGAAGTGGACTGTGTTTCTCTCCCACATAAAGAAAGCTGAGTTCCGACTCGTTATGAAAAACTAAAAAGAAAACTAAAAGCAAGACGCTCCAAGCATAGCACATAACACATGAAGTGATAAAAATATAGTGGAACGAAAGACGAACTGATAATGTTGATGGAGAAGGGGATGCACGGGGGCATCCCCAAGCTTAGACGCTTGAGTCTCCTTGAATATTTCTTGGGGGTGCATGGGGGCATCCCCAAGCTTGAGCGCTTGACACTCCTGAATCTTTTTATCATCTTCCCTCGCACACTTGAAAACTCTCTTCATACATAACTCATCATAATCTGATTAGCGAGGTTAGTACCCTTAATAAAATAATTGCACCTTGCTGGAAATAAAGATATTCTTGAAGTTCTACTGTTTCTCAAGATTGCCAAAAGGTTTTTGCAAAGAAAAATCAAGCTCTTGATTTACAAAATGAAGGAAAGGCAGAACAGGACAGAATCTGTGAAAAACAGAACAGCAGGTAGTAATTGATTTGTTCGGGGCACTTCTACAACTCAAATAAAAAAACTCAGAACAGATGCACAAAAGAAAATTATATATAGAACGCTGTCGAGAAAATTCAGACCAAAAAGATGATCTGGTGATTTTATACGAATTTTTCTATCCAAGGACAGAATCTGTTTCCTGGACAGCACCTCACAACTTTTGAACTTTCTAGCAATCAGAGGCTATACTTGGCACAAATATGAAAAGCAAAGATACAATGATGATGCTACTGTAGTAAACAACATCAAGACACAACAAAAGCAAAATATAAAAATTTATTCATGTGGGCTGCCTCCCAAAAGCGCTTTCTTTTATGCCTTTAAGCTAGGCATAATGCATAGAGATCAAGTTTTATCAAGAGTAAAAGAATAGCTAGCCCGTACAACGGACTCAAAAGGTAACTTGATCTTCTTTCGAGGGAAGTGTTCCATCCCTTTCTTGAGAGGAAACTGAAATTTTATATTACCCTCTTTCATGTCAATGATAGCACCAACGGTGCGTAAAAAGGGACGTCCCAAAATAATTGGACATGAAGGATCACATTCAATATCCATAATAGTAAAATCAACGGGAACATAAATATCATTGACAACGATAAGAACATCATCGATCCTCCCCAAAGGTTTCTTTATGGAAGAATGAACGAGACGAACACCAAAAGAACAAGAATCATAAGGTTTCAATTTAAGCATATCGTATAGTCTTTTGGGCATAATAGAAGTACTGGCTACAATATCACATAAAGCATAGCATGAGAAGTTGTTTATCTTAATTTTAATCATAGGATCCCAACCATCTTCTAGCTTTCTAGGTATGGAGGCTTCTACTCTAAGTTTCTCCTCCCTAGCTTTGATGAGAGCATTAGTGATATGCTCCGTGAAGGCAAGGTTAAGCGTGCTAGTGCGGGGGTCTCTAGACATCTTGTGAAGGAAATCAATAACTTCGGTAAGAGTGCAATTATCAAAATCAAGGTCACGAGCATCAAGTAAAGTGGTAGTGGTGTCCTTTAGGTTCACTTGTTTGGTAGTTTCTATAGTCATAGCATCACCATTAATAGGTCCATTGGGACCAGGAGTACATTGGGTGCTAAGAGTTTGGACATCTTTAACAACTTGGATAGTAGCAACAGTGTGGTGGGTAGGAAGGCTCTTAATTCTATCCTCTTCCTCCCTTTCCCTAGCCCATCTTTCTTTAAGTTTAGCCATCATCCTAATGTTTTCATTAATTTGCACTTGAATAGCATTTATAGGAGTGACTTCCCTCTCCTCAAGAGGAGAAGTTTTAATATTTAGCAATTTTACCTCATTGGCTAAATGGTCTACCTTAAAAGAAAGATCATCTAGTTTATGTAGTTTTTCTTCTACACTCTTATTAAAGGCTTTTTGGGTAGTGATGAAATCTTTAAGCATAATCTCTAGTTCAGTAGTGGAGTTCTTGGTGATAGGATAAGCATTGTTGTTCCCATAAGAATTAGAGGGGAACGGTCTAGGATTGCTACCAAAGTTACTCCTATAAGCATTGTTGTTAAAATTGTTTCTAGAGATAAAGTTCACATCTACTTGTTCTTGAGCAATCAAAGAATTTAAAGGAACATCACGAGGATCAAAAGAAGATTGCTTCGAAAGTAGAGACATGATTAAGTCAACTTTTTCATTTAAGGAGGAAATCTCCTCGACAGAGTTTACCTTCCTACCTGTTGGAGCGCGTTCGGTGTGCCATTGGGAATAGTTGGTCATCATCTCATCGAGAAGCTTTGTGGCAGCACCAAGTGTAGTTGACATAAAAGTTCCTCCCGCGGCCGAATCTAACAAGTTCCGCGAGGTAAAGTTCAAGCCTGCATAAAAAGTTTGGATAACCATCCAAGTAGTCAAACTGTGAGTAGGGCAGTTCTTGATAAGAGACTTCATACGTTCCCAAGCTTGGGCAACGTGTTCATTATCCAATTGTTTAAAATTCATTATGTTACTTCTAAGTTGGATAATTTTAGCAGGTGGATAGTATTTTCCGATAAAAGCATCTTTGCACTTGTCCCATGAATCTATGCTATTTCTAGGCAAAGACTGAAACCATATTTTAGCTCCTCCTCTCAAGGAGAAAGGAAAAAGCTTGAGCTTAACAATATTACCATCTATTTCTTGGTACTTTTGCATATCACAAAGTTCAACAAAGTTGTTCAAGTGTAAAGCAGCATCATCTCCAGCACCAGAGAATTGATCTTTCATGACTAAGTTCAGTAAAGCAGGTTTAATTTCATATGAAGGTGCTGAAGTGGCAGATGTAGTGATAGGTGTGCTGATAAAGTCATCGTTGTTATGACTAGTGAAGTCACACAACTTGGTGTTCTCGGTGGAACCCATAGTAGCAAGCAAGCAAGATAACTATTTTTGTGATTTTCGATAAAAGGTACTAAAGAAAAAACTGAAAGGTAAACTAACAAGACTAAAAAGCAAAGGTAAAAGATAGCATGCAACTCCCCTATCCTGAAGAGTGGAGTCCTCGGCAACGGCACCAGAAAATACTCCTTGATGTGCCTCTAACCCCTCGTTGGTTACCCCAAGTGGAAGGTGTAAGATGCAGTGTTGTGGAAGTTTTTTCCCTTAGCAAAGATGCCAAGGATCGAATCCCCAGAGACTCCTAGGTTCAACAAGTAGGTGTCAACTGCTAACGGCGCGGATTAGCAATCAACGTGGACCTGCACACAGATACAAATAACTTTGCTCCCAACGAGTACAGAGAGGTTGTCAATCCCTCCGGCTTGTAGTTCACAAAGGATTAAACGCAAATGATAGTAGTGATAGATAATGTTTGCAATAGTAAATAAAAGCGAAAAGTAAATAGCGGATGTGATCAATGATGGTAATATGGACCGGAGTCTCATGATGTTCACTAGTGATGTCTCTCTCCCTAAAGACAATAAAACAGCTATGTGAGGTAAACGAATTACAGCTGGGCAATTGACAGGACCACGAACGCAAACCAATGCTGATTACATTGCAAGAAAGGTTGAGGCTCAAAGCATGGGCGGTACGCCAAAGTAAGTAGACCGAAATCCATCAATATCTACTACTAATCATCCACCTTGAGATATCTATCCAGAACATCTCGCTGGTATTAAGTTGCGAGTCCCACCCATAGTGTAAACTCAAAGCAACAGACAACTGCATTAAAAGAACTTTGCGTAAAGTAAACAATCCTTGCACCCGCGGGCACAAGCACCGTTGTTTTCCCCCTTGTGGCAACATCACATCCCCTAGACTCATGTTTCTGTCACTCAAGCTAGTCATCGAGGGGCATGAACCCACAATCAAGCATAACGTTCCCTCTTGGAGTCACTACGTATTACTTGGCCAAAGCAATAAATAACAACGGAGA
>LR738714.1:116019165-116036623 GCA_902687465.1 Secale cereale | reverse complement strand
GAACATAAATATAAAAGAGGTAGATCAAATATATTACTCAAGAACAATCTGAACATAATCTCATAATCCATCGGATCCCAGCAAACTCATCATAGCAACAGCATAAGGATTACATATGTGCCTCGATCATGTAGGGCAGCTCACGAGGACTAATTAGTGAAGCACAAGAATGGGAGGAGAACATCACATAGCTACTGGTCATGGACTCATGGTCCAAGGGAGACTACTCACAACTCATCCGGGAGGCGTCCATGGTGGTGGAGAGGCTCCCGATGGTGATCCTCCCCTCCGGCAGGGTGCCGGGAAGAGTTCTCCTGGTGCTCCCGATCTTGGAAGCGGCGGCGGCGGCGGAACAGAGATGAGATCGCGAAAAAGAGTTCTCGTCCCGAGGGTTTCGAAGGACGCTCTAAATATATGCCGAAGGGGGGCACCAGACGGGGCTCGGGGGGCCCAGGCGCCCCCCCGGCGCGGCCCAGGGGGGGGGCGCCGCCAGGGCGCCTGGAGCCCTGGTGGCCCCCCCGGCTGTCCTTCGGGCGCAAGGTAGGTTCTGGAACGCTGATTTTTTATATAATTTTTCTGGATTTTTCCTGGCAGTTCTCGTAACGTGAAAACCTGAAATACAAAAACAGCCGAAAACAGAAACTGGCACCGGGGTGCACTGGATTAGTAGGTTAGTCCAAATATGATCAAAAGTGTATGGAAGTGTATGAATATCATAGCAATATCACCCAAAAGTGGCATGGAGCAAGCAGAAATTATAGATACGTTTTGGACGTATGATCGGCCACGATGGAAGTGAAAATAATTGGCGATACCACTGATGTCTACTATGCAACTTTATTCTTGTAGACTCGTGTTGGGCCTCCAAGCGCAGAGTTTTGCAGGACAGTAGAAATTTTCCCTCAAGTGGATGACCTAAGGTTTATCAATCCATGGGAGGCGTAGGATGAAGATGGTCTCTCTCAAACAATCATGCGACCAAATAATAAAGAGTCTCTTGTGTCCCCAACAGACCATGTACAATGGTAAATTGTATAGGTGAAGTAGTTCGGTGAAGAGATGGTGATACAAGTGTAATAATGATAGTAGATATTGATTTTTGTAATAGGAATAATAAAAAACAGCAAGGTAGCAAGTAACAAAAGTGAGCACAAACGGTATTGCAATGCTTAGAAACAAGGCCTAGGGTTCATACTTTCCCCAGTGCAATCTCTCAACAATGCTAACATAATTGGATCACTCCAAAGTTCTTATCTAGCGGAGAACATAAGAAGAAATTGTTTGTAGGGTATGAAACCACTTGAAAGTTATTCTTTCCGATCAATCTTTTGAGCTATTCCTATAAGTGTCACAAATAGCCCTAAAGTTCGTACTAAAATAACACCAAATGATACATATCAACCAACTCTGATGTCACCTAGATACTCCAATGTCACCGCAAGTATTCGTGATTTGATTATATGATATGCATCAAACAACTTCAGATTCATAATACTCAATCCAACACAAAGAACCTCAAAGAGTGCCCCAATATTTCAACCGGAGAAACAAGGACGAAAATGTGCATCAACCCTATGCATAGATTACCCAATGTCACCTTGGGAATCCACTAGTTGATCGAGTGTCAAAATATATATGAGGTGTCCTCAAATCCATAAAAGTATTCAATCCGATAACATCGAAATCTCAAAGGTACAACTCAATCCATCACAACAAGATAGAGAGGGAGAAACACCATGTGATCCAACTATATTAACAAAGCTCGCGGTACATCAAGATTGTGCCAAATAAGAAACACAAGAGAGAGAGAGAGAGAGAGATTAAACACATAGCTACTGATACAAACCCTCAGCCTTGAGGCTGGACTACTCCCTCCTCATCATGGAGACCAACGCGGATGATGAAGATGGCCTCCGGTGATGATTTCCATCTCTGGCAGGGTGCCGGAACAGGGTCCAGATTGGTTTTTCATGGCTACACATACTTGCGGTGGCGGAACTTCTCATCTAGGGTTTCCTGTATATATATAAGATTTTCCAGCGTTGGAATCACGCGAAGATGGGCCTCGAGGGGCCCACTACCCACCAGGGCGCGCTAGAGGGGGGTGGCGCGCCCTGGTGCCTAGTTGGAAAAAGGGGCCCCCTCCAGTGGTTATATTCTCCAATTTGTTCATTTGTTCCATAAAAAACTCCAAAAAGTTTCGTCTAATTCCGAAAACTTTTATTTCTGCACAAAAACACCACCACCGTAGTGTTGGGGAATGTAGTATTACAAAAATTTACCTACAATCACGCAAGATCTATCTAGGAGAAGCATATCAACGAGCGGGGAGAGTGTGTCTACATACCCTCGTAGACGAAAAGTGGAAGCGTCTAGTGACGCGGTTGATGTAGTCAAATGTCTTTGCGATCCAACCGATTCAAGCACCGAACATACGACACCTCCACGTTCAGCACACGTTCAGCTTGATGACGTCCCACGAGCTCTTGATCTAGTTGAGCGTCACGGGAGAGTTTCGTCAGCACGACGGCGTGATGACAGTGATGATGAAGCTACCGGCGCACGGCTTTGCCTAAGCACTGCAACGATATGACCGATGTGTGTAACTGTGGAGAGGGGCACCGCACACGGCTAAATTCAACTTGTGTGTCCATGGGGTGCCCCTTGTCCACGTATATAAAGAATGGAGGGAGGAGGAGGCCGACCCTCATAGGGCGCGCCAAAGTGTGGAGTCCTACTAGGACTCCATAGTCCTAGTAGGAATCCACCTCCCACATGGAATAGGAAAAGGGGAAGGGAGAAGGAGAAGGAAGGAAGGGGGCGCCCCCTTTCCCTAGTCCAATTCGGACCAGTCCATGGGGAAGGGGCGCGGCCACCCTTGAGGCCTTTCTCTCCTTTCCCGTATGGCCCATTAAGGCCCAATACGAATTCCCATAACTCTCCGATACTCCGAAAAATACCCGAATCACTCGGAACCTTTCCGATGTCCGAATATAGCCTTCCAATGTATCAATCTTTACGTCTCGACCATTTCGAGACTGTTCGTAATGTCCATGATCTCATCCGGGACTTCGAACAAATGTCGGTCATCAAATCACATAACTAATAATACGAATCGTCATCGAACGTTAAGCGTGCGGACCCTACGGGTTCGAGAACTATGTAGACATGATCGAGACACATCTCTGGTCAATAACCAATAGCGAAACCTGGACACTCATATTGGCTCCTACATATTCTACAAAGATCGATCATTGGTATCTCAATACCTAGTTCAATCCCGTTACCAGCAAGTCTCTTTACTCGTTCTGTAATACATCATCTCGTGACTAACTCATTAGTCGTTTGCTTGCAAGACTTATTATGATGTGTATTACCAAGAGGGCCCAGAGATACCTCTCCGATACTCAGAGTGACAGATCATATTCTTGATCTATGCCAACACCACAAACACCTTCGGAGTCACTTGTAGCGCATCTTTATAATCACCCAGTTACGTTGTGACATTTGATAGCACACAAGGTGTTCCTCCGGTATTCGGGAGTTGCATAATCTCATAGTCATAGGAACATGTATAAGTCATGAAGAAAGCAATATCATATAAACTAAACGATCAATTTGCTAAGCTAATGGATGGGTTTTGTCCATCACATCATTCTTCTAATGATGTGACCCCGTTGATCAAATGACAACTCATGTCTATGGTTAGGAAACATAACCATCTTTGATTAACGAGCTAGTCTAGTAGAGGCATACTAGGGACTCTCTGTTTTGTCTATGTATTCACACATGTACTAAGTTTCCGGTTAATACAATTCTAGCATGAATAATAAACATTTATCATGATATAAGGAAATATAAATAACAACTTTTTTATTGCCTCTAGGGCATATTTCCTTCAGTCTCCCACTTGCACTAGAGTCAATAATCTAGTTCACATCGCCATGTAATTTAATACCGATAGTCCACATCGTTATGTGAATAACACCCATGGTTCACATCACCATGTGACTAACACCCAAAAGGTTTACTAGAATCAACAATCTAGTTCACATCGCCATGTGATTAACACCCAAAAGAATACCAAGGTGTGATCATGTTTTGCTTCGTGAGAGAAGTTTAGTCAGCGGGTCTGTTACTTTAAGATCCGTATGTATTTCTCAAATTTTTATGTCTACAATGCCCTGCATGGAGCTACTCTAGCTTATTGCTCCCACTTTCAATACGCATCCAGATTGATACTTAGAGTCATCTGGATTAGTGTAAAGCTTGCATCAGTGTAACTCTTTACGACGAACTCTTTATCACCTCGATAATCGAGAAACATTTCCTTATTTCACTAAGGATAATTTTGACCGCTGTCCAGTGGCCCACTCCCGGATTACTATTGTATCCTCTTGCCAAACTCATGGCGAGGTACACAATAGGTCTGGTACACAACATAGCATACTTTATAGAACCTGTGACTGAGGCATAGGGAATGACTTTTCATTCCCAATCTATTTTCCGTCGTGGTCGGGTTTTGAGTCTTTACTCAACTTCACACCTTGCAACACAGGCAAGAACTCTTTCTTTGACTGTTCCATTTTGAACTACTTCAAAAACTTGTCAAGGTATGTATTCATTGAAAACACTTATCAAGCGTCTTGATCTATCTCTATAGATCTTGATGCTTAATATGTAAGCAGCTTCACCGAGGTCGTTATTTGAAAACTCCTTTCAAATACTCCTTTATGCTTTCCAGAAAATTCTACATCATTTCCGATCGACAATATGTCATTCACATATACTTATCAGAAAGGTTGTAGTGCTCCCACTCACTTTCTTTGTAGATACAGGCTTCACCGCAAGTCTGTATAAAACTATATGCTTTGATAAACTTATCAAAGCGTATATTCCAACTCCGACATGCTTGCACCAGTCCATAGATGGATCGTTGGAGCTTGCACATTTTGTTAGTACCTTTAGGATTGACTAAACCTTCTGGTTGCATCATATACAACTCTTCTTTAATAAATCCATTAAAGAATGCAATTTTGTTATCCATTTGCCAGATTACCTAAAATGCGGCAATTGCTAACAAGAATCAGACAGACTTAAGCATCGCTACGAGTGAGAAAATCTCATCGTAGTCAACAACTTGAACTTGTCGAAAACCTTTCGCAACTAGTCGAGCTTTGTAGACAGTAACATTACCATCGGCGTCAGTCTTCCTCTTAAAGATACATTTATTTTCAATGGCTTGCCGATCATCGGGCAAGTCAACCAAAGTCCACACTTTGTTCTCATACATGGATCCCATCTCAGATTTCATGGCCTCAAGCCATTTTGCAGAATCTGGGCTCATCATCACTTCCTCATAGTTCGTAGGTTCATCATGGTCTAGTAACATGACTTCCAGAACTGGGTTACTGTACCACTCTGGCGTGGAACGCACTCTGGTTGACCTACGAGGTTCAGTAGTAACTTGATCTGAAGTTTTATGATCATCATCATTATCTTCCTTGCTGATTGGTGTAGGAATCATTACAACTAGTTTCTGTGATGTACTACTTTCCAATTCGGGAGAAGGTACATTTACCTCATTAAGTTCCACTTTCCTCCCACTCACTTCTTTCGAGAGAAACTCCTTCTCTAGAAAGTATCCATTTTTTAGCAACAAATATCTTGCCTTTGGATCTGTGATAGAAGGTGTACCCAACAGTTTCCTTTGGGTATCCTATGAAGACACATTTCTCCGATTTGGGTTCGAGCTTATCAGATTGAAACTTTTTTCACATAGGCATCGCTGCCCCAAACTTTAAGAAACGACAACTTAGGTTTCTTGCCAAACCACGGTTTATACGGTGTCGTCTCAACGGATTTAGATGGTGCCCCATTTAACGTGAATGTAGCTGTCTCTAATGCATAACCCCAAAACGATAGTGGTAAATCGGTAAGAGACATCATAGATCGCACCATATCTAATAAAGTGCGGTTACGAAGTTCGGACACACCATTACACTGTAGTGTTTCAGGTGGCGTGAGTTGTGAAACTATTTCACATTGTTGTAAATGAAGGCTAAACTCGTAACTTCAAATATTCGCCTCCGTGATCTGATCGTAGAAACTTTTATTTTCTTGTTACGATGATTTTCCACTTCACTCTGAAATTCTTTGAACTTTTCAAATGTTTCAGACTTATGTTTCATCAAGTAGATATACCCATATCTGCTCAAATCATCTGTGAAGGTCAGAAAATAATGATACCCGCCGCGAGCCTCAATACTCATCGGACCGCATACATCAGTATGTATTATTTCCAATAAGTCAGTTGCTCGCTCCATTGTTCCGGAGAACGGAGTCTTAGTCACTTGCCCATGAGGCATGGTTCACAAGCATCAAATGATTCATAATCAAGTGATTCCAAAAGCCCATCAGCATGGAGTTTCTTCATGCGCTTTACACCAATATGACCTAAACGGCAGTGCCAAAAATAATTTGCACTATCATTATTAACTTTGCATCTTTTGGCTTCAATATTATGAATATGTGTATCACTACGAGCAAGATCCAACAAACTATTTTATTGGGTGTATGACCATCGAAGGTTTTATTCATGTAAACATGACAACAATTATTCTCTGACTTTAAATGAATAAAGGTATTGCAATAAACATGATCAAATCATATTCATGCTCAACGCAAACACCAAACAACATATATTTAGGTTCAACACTAATCCCGAAAGTATAGGGAGTGTGTGATGATGATCATATCTATCTTGGAACCACTTCCAGCACACATCATCACTTCACCCTTAACTAGTCTCTGTTCATTCTGCAACTCCCGTTTTGAGTTACTACTCTTAGCAACTGAACCAGTATCAAATACCGAGGGGTTGCTATAAACACTAGTAAAGTACACATCAATACCATGTATATCAAATATAGCTCTGTTCACTTTGCAATCCTTCTTATCCACCAAGTTTCTAGGGTAGTTCCACTTCCAGTGACCATTTCCATTGCAGTAGAAGCACTCAGTTTCAGGCTCGGGTCTAGCTTTGGGTTTCTTCATGGGAGTAGCAACTTGCTTGCCATTCTTCTTGAAGTTCCATTTCTTTTCCTTTGCCCTTTTACTTGAAACTAGTGGTCTTGTCAACCATCAACACTTGATGCTTTTTCTTGATTTCTACCTTCGTCGATTTCAGCATCGCGAAGAGCTCAGGAATTACTTTCGTCATCCCTTGCATATTATAGTTCATCATGAAGTTCTAGTAACTTGGAGATAGTGACTAGAGAACTTTGTCAATTACTATCTTATCTAGAAGATTAACTCCCACTAGATTCAAGCAATTGTAGTACCCAGACAATCTGAGCACATGCTCACTGGTTGAGCTATTCTCCTCAATCTTGTAGGCAAAGTACTGTTAGAGGTCTCATACCTCTTGATACATGCATGAGTATGAAATACCAATATCAACTCTTAGGAACATCTTATATGCTCCGTGGCATTCAAAACATTTTTGAAGTCCCGGTTCTAAGCCGTAAAGCATGGTGCACTAAACTGTCAAGTAGTCATCATACCGAGCTTTTGTCAAAACGTTCATAACATCTGCATCTGCTCCTGCAATAGGTCTGTCACCTAGCGGTGCATCAAGGACATAATTCTTCTGTGCAGCAATGAGCAAAATCCTCAGATCACGGAACAAGTCCGCATAATTGCTACTATCATCTTTCAACTTATATTTCTCTAGGAACATATAAAAATAAATGGGGAGCTACTATCGGTGTACTAAGGTAGGGGGACCCCAGTACCCCAACTTGTGCACGGGCAGTTGCAGCTTCCCGCGGCAAGGTTTACTGCGTGCTCGCCGGAGACCTTCCTGCCTCTTATTAAACCATTCAAAAACAAAGTATACAAGACAGAAGATCGAGACCCCGGCAAGAGGAGCTTGCCGGGAAGGCCGTACCAGGCTCAAGGCCGTTCCACTAACACAAGACCCTGGCAAGAGGAGCTTGCCAGGAAGATTAGAAGACGTTGCCTCGGCGCTATGCGCACCCCGGCAAGGGGCCCGGGGAGCGGCAAGTTCCCGGGCCCGACAAGATCAAGGCCCCGGCAAGGCGCTTGCCGGGAAGGCCACGCTGTGTGCCCGCGCTCCAGCTCATCGGCCCACGCGTCGCCCTGAGGTCTAACCAGGGACGCGTGGCAGATGGCTGTGCAGCCTGGGGTACACGGTGGCACACCACGGCGATAAATCCGTCGCCGTGGCGGACGGAGACGCTAAGGCGGGAGCTTTTGGGGTCGACGGCGACGGGCATTAAATGCCCTTGTCCCCCACTGTTAAAGTAGGTATAGACCACTGTTCGGTACTGTAGCTCCACTGTTCCCGCACTGTTACAACTACCACCTTTTTTACATTTTTACCCCTTTCTCCTACGTTGACACCTGTCGGTAACCCCTTGCACTATAAAAGGAGGCCCATGCACAACGTGGAGGGGGTTCGAAACCTAGATTACTCTCACGCACGGTGTAGCTGCTTCTTCAAGCTCCCGAGCGTCCCACTCAATACACAACCAAGCAGGAGTAGGGTTTTACGCATCCGTGCGGCCCGAACCTGGGTAAAACTGCCCGCGCGTCCGCTCCGATCTGCTCTTTGTGCTCCCTCCGCCCTCGTACCGCACAGACAAGGGGCTCCGGTCCCATAGGTGTTCGTGGCGGACAGTTTCCCCCGACAGCTACATCGCGAGCTATTGATCTACAACATAGATATGCTAATACTACCAGAACTAAGTTCATGATAAATTAAAGTTCAATTAATCATATTACTAAAGAACTCCCACTTAGATAGACATCCCTTTAGTCATCTAAATGACCACGTGATCCAAATCAACTAAACCATGTCCGATCATCACATGATATGGAGTAGTTTTCAATGGTGAACATCTTATATTGACCATATCTACTATATGATTCACGCTCGACCTTTCGGTCTCCAGTGTTCCAAGGCCATGTCTGTACATGCTAGGCTCGTCAAGTTTAACCCGAGTATTCTGCAGGTGCAAAATTGTCTTACACCCGTTATATTTGAACATAGAGCTTATCACACCCGATCATCACGTGGTGTCTCGGCATGATGAACTTTCGCAACGGTGCATACTCAGGGAGAACACTTGTACCTTGAAATTTTGTAAGGGATCATCTTATAATGCTACCGCCGTACTTAAGAAAAATAAGAAGCATAATAAGATAAACATTACATGCAATCAAAATATGTGACATGATATGGCCATCATCATCTTGTGCTTTTGATCTCCATCTCCAAAGCATCGTCATGATCTCCATCGTCACCGGTTAGACACCATGATCTTCATCGTAGCGCCGTGGTCGCCTCGCCAACTATTGCTAGTACTACTATCGCTAACACATATTGATGAAGTAAAGCAATTACATGGCCTTCGCAATTCATACAATAAAGAGACAACCATAAGGCTCCTGCCGATTGCTGATAATTTACAAAACATGATCATCTCATACAATAACGTATAACTCATCACGTCTTGACCATATCACGTCACAACATGCCCTGCAAAAACAAGTTAGACGTCCTCTACTTTGTTGTTGCAAGTTTTACGTGGCTGCTAAGGGCTTAGCAAGAACCGTTCTTACCTACGCATACAAAAACCACAACAATTTTTCATCAATTGTGCTGTTGTAACCTTCACAAGGACCGGGCGTAGCCACACTCGATTCAACTAAAGTGAGAGAGACAGACACCCGTCGATCACCTTTAAGCAATGAGTGCTCGTAATGGTGAAACCAGTCTCGGGCAAGTGTGCGCGTAATGTCGGTCCGGGCCGCCTCATCGCATAATACCGTTGAATCAAAGTATGACATGCTGGTAAGCAGTATGAGTATTATCGCCCACAACTCATTATGTTCTACTCGGGCATATCATCTACGCATAGACCTGGCTCTGATACCACTGTTGGGGAACGTAGTATTTCAAAAATTTACCTACGATCACGCAAGATCTATCTGGGAGAAGCATAGCAACGAGCGAGGAGAGTGTGTCTACGTACCCTCGTAGACCGAAAGCGGAAGCGTCTAGTGACGCGGTTGATGTAGTCGAACGTCTTCGCGATCCAACCGATCCAAGCACCGAATGTACGGCACCTCCGCGTTCAGCACATGTTCAGCTTGATGACGCGCCACGAGCTCTTGAGCTAGTGGAGCATCACGGGAGAGTTTCGTCAGCACGACGGCGTGGTGACGGTGATGATGAAGCTACCGACGCAGGGCTTTGCCTAAGCACTGCAACGATATGACCGAGGTGTGTAACTGTTGAGAGGGGCACCGCACACGGCTAAAATCAACTTGTGTGTCCATGGGGTGCCCCTTGGCCACGTATATAAAGAATGGAGGGAGGAGGAGGCCGACCCTCATAGGGCGCGCCAAAGTGTGGAGTCCTACTAGGACTCCCTAGTCCTAGTAGGAGTCCACCTCCCACATGGAATAGGAAAAGGGGAAGGGAGAAGGAGAAGGAATGAAGGGAGAGCCCCCTTTCCCTAGTTCAATTCGGACCAGTCCATGGGGAAGGGGCGCGTCCACCCTTGAGGCCTTTCTCTCCTTTCTCGTATGGCCCATTAAGGCCCAATACGAATTCCCATAACTCTCCGGTACTCCGAAAAATACCCGAATCACTTAGAACCTTTACGATGTCCTAATATAGCCTTCCAAAATAACGTTCTTTACGTATCGACCATTTCGAGACTGTTCGTCATGTCTGTGATCTCATCCGGGACTCCGAACAAACGTCGGTCATGAAATCACATAACTCATAATACAAATCATCATCGAACGTTAAGCGTGCGGACCCTACGGGTTCGAGAACTATGTAGACCTGACCGAGACACATCTCCGGTCAATAACCAATAGCGGAACCTGGATGCTCATATTGGCTCCTACATATTCTATGAAGATCTTTATCGGTCAAACCGCATAACAACATATGTTGTTCCCTTTGTCTTCGGTATGTTACTTGTCCGAGATTCGATCGTCGATATCTCAATACCTAGTTTAATATCGTTACCGGCAAGTCTCTTTACTCGTTCCGTAATACATCATCTCGTGACTAACTCATTAGTCGTTTGCTTGCAAGGCTTATTATGATGTGTATTACCGAGAGGGCCCAGAGATACCTCTCCGATACTCACAGTGACCAATCCTATTCTTGACTATGCCAACACCACAAACACCTTTGGAGACACCTGTAGAGCATCTTTATAATCACCCAGTTACGTTGTGACGTTTGATAGCACACAAGGTGTTCCTCCGGTATTCGGGAGTTGCATAATCTCATAGTCATAGGAACATGTATAAGTCATGAACAAAGCAATAGCATAAAAACTAAACGATCAAGTTTCTAAGCTAACTGATGGGTTTTGTCCATCACACCATTCTTCTAATGATGTGATCCCGTTGATCAAATGACAACTCATGTCTATGGTTAGGAAACATAACCATCTTTGAATAACGAGCTAGTCTAGTAGAGGCATACTAGGGACTCTCTGTTTTGTCTATGTATTCACACATGTACTAAGTTTCCGGTTAATACAATTCTAGCATGAGTAATAAACATTTATCATGATATAAGGAAATATAAATAATAACTTTATTATTGCCTCCAGGGCATATTTCCTTCACGTAGTTCTGCTGAAAAAATTGCCTGTCCGGGTTAGTCCATTAAAATCATACCAAAACCATCTAAAATTGTTGTAAACACGACATGGATACTTCATAAATTATAGATATGTTGGAGACGTATCAACCACCATAATCTGGGATTATTTGCCCGAGGTAACCGGTGCCCGCATTATGCGGGTACCCGGTTAAAAGGTCTATGGTAAATAGGATGACTTGAAGAAAGGAACCCATGCAGGAACTATTTTCTTAGGAAGATGTTTCTTACATTAAAAAGTAATATAACATAACTCCCCGAGCACGTCTCGTCTGTTCGCATCTAATGGCCGAATTGCCTAGTTCTTTAAAATGAATTCCTGAGGTTCTCAAGTCACGTAGTAAGGAACACTCCCCGGCTGATAGCGGAGGATGCAGAAGCCGATGGCCGGATAAGACAATGTTTACAAGCATGGCTTGGAGAATTTTTGATGTAAAGTACATAGATACATAGAATCAAATATCTGGCTCTTGGCCGAGATTATCTAATAAAGTATCAAGGGCGCAGTCTTCTTGGGAAATCTGAGCAGTATCCATCACTTGGTCGTATACCATATGAAGTGGCACTTCTTGTCCATCAGGCCCTATCGATCCCACTTGAGGCAGATGCTCCGGGATAAGCTTAGTGAAGCGGGTCTTGACCATCACCCAAGACTCACGTGCTCGCTCCCGACAGGATGACATTTTCCATAGCTCAAAGCGACGCCGAGCTCCTTTAAATTGGCTCGCCGACTCAGCCATCCCTTCTGGAGGTGTCTCGTGTGGCCACAATGCCTTGGCCAAGCTTCTTTCAGCAGGTTCCCTCCGAACAAGCTTGCCTCTTCTCCTGGAAATCCGGTAAGGAGGGCTACCAAAGAAATGGGGCATGATTCCTTTAAAACTTGCTCAGTACATATAACTAGTTTATTCAAATCTGGACTGTACTTACCGAACATGCCCCCTTTCAATCTCTGGTTCTCCTCGAGGGCCTACGCTAATTGAGCTTTCAAGTTCTCAATTTCTTTGGCCTGTTGCTGGTCGTCCGACTTAAGTTTATCTCTTTCTTCATGACTTCGGGTCAAAACTCGGTGGCCAGCTTGTTGTTGCGACTCCGCATACCTTTGAGATGCTCTGGCTTCATCCAGATCTTTCTGCAGTTGACCTATGGACTCAGCTGCTATGAACCAACTTTTCGTTAAAGAAGTCTCTTAAGATTTTTTAATTTAACATACTAAGTCCTTTTACTCACCATGTGCTTCACTAGTGAACTTCTTGACCCCCTCCAGTTCGGCCTTAACAGTTGTCAATTATGTCCGGTTGAACTCGAGGTCTTTGGACAATTTCTTGTTTTGCTCTCTTGCAGCCTACATCACATTGCATCTTATACAAGTTCAGACCCTCAATTTGGCCGCTCCACCCAAATTTAGGCTCGGGGGATATTGGGTTTGGATTTGTATTCGGTCAATATAAGCTATCGCGTACCTGCAAGTCCGATGACAAGAGGCTGGCGACTCCCTCAAGTCCTACTCGGGAAGCTCCGAGATATGCATCTACCGAATTAAAGGCATTAAACTCTTGTTCAAAAAATGCAGAGTGACACAATGACTCCTTCCATCGTAGGTGATTCATCACACTTTCGACATCGGAGTTGGTGACTGAAACATCTTCTAGTTCCTCGAGAAGTTGGTCGGCGATGGGGACCTCCGTTCCGGCACTAGCTGAAGCATGAGGCTCTAGACTATGCCCGAGTACCCTTTCGGCGCTCCCGGATGAAGGAGTCCTAACATTTCTCATGTAGTTCTTAGTAAATATTATGAATGCTTGCAATAATTGTCGCGAACACCGACGTCGGACTATGTGTCAAACACATTACCTTTTGGTCGTGGGTGTAGTCGAGGAAATTCCCAACGCCGAGCCACGTTTTGGCATTGTGCGGCTTTGCAACACTGACGCAGCTGCTACCGCTCTCGTGGGTATTCGGCGGGATGTACGCAACTCTTGGGGGTAGAAGTTAGCTTATTCAGATCTATTGGAGAAGAATGCCGTTTTCGAGAGAAGGCCTTCTTACCACTTACTGCGAGGAAGGCATTGTCCCAGGGTGACCGACAATAAGTGCCACTTTAGAGCCGTCAAGACTCTCTTGATAAAAAACTCCATCCTCAAAATCAATCGATGTATTTGGATCATCATGAAATCTTGGGTCTTTGGCCCGGGAATAGTCCCTTGGTTGAGGAGGAGGGCGGCTGATGGTCTTGATTCAGCGCCTCTAGGTTTGTTCGGAAAAGGTGGAAGTTCGGATCAGCATAAAACGGGTGTAATATCCAAACTAGGAAGTGTAAAAAACTCACCCATTCAATGGGATTATAGCTTGAATAACGTCCATGAGCTTCAGTTCGGCAAACTCTTGTGCTTCTCCTTTAAAGAGATCGGCCAACATGACCGCCATTACCGCCTGGTTAGTGGGCCCTAGCCGTGTGTAACGGGTCGCGTCATTTGTCCCATTGTAGCACCATAAAGGATGCATCCGTTGTTGGAGAGGTTGGACACATCGAGTAATGGCAAAAACCATCACGTTAACAATGATGAGCCTGTTGTGAGCTAATAGCCTCACTTTAGCAGCTGATACGTCTCCAAGGTATCTATAAATTTTATTGTTCCATATTAACCTAGAGCCCAGTGCCAGTTTTCTGATTTTTCCTTGTTTTTGAGTTTTTCAGAAAAAGGAATATCAAACGGAGTCCAAATGGAATAAAACTTTCGCGATGATTTTTCTGGGACCAGAAGACATCCAGAGGACTTGGAGTGCAAGTCAGAAGATCCCCGAGGAAACGACAAGCCTAAGGGGCGCGCCCCTGGGCTTGTGGTCCAGTCGAGAGTCCACCGACCTCAATCTTTGGCCTATAAATTCAAAAAATATTCCAAAAACCCTAGAGACATCCACGAAAATACTTTTCCACCACTACGGGTCTCTGTTCCCGTGAGATCCCATCTTGGGGCCTTTTTCGGTACTCCCATGGAGGGGGATTCGATCACAGAGGGCATCTACATCAACCTTGCTGCCCCTCTGATGATGTGCGAGTAGTTTACCATAGACCTACGGGTCCATAGCTAGTAGCTAGATGGCTTCTTCTCTCTCTTTGATCTTCAATACAATGTTCTCCTTGATGTTCTTGGAGATCTATTTGATGTAATGCGGTGTGTTTGTCGAGATCCGATGAATTGTGGATTTATGATCAGATTATCTATGAATATTATTTGAGTCTTCTGTGAACTCTTTTATGCATGATTGCGATAGCTTTATATTTCTCTTCGATCTATCAATTTGGGTGGGCTAACTAGATTGGTTTTTCTTGCAATGGGAGAGGTGCTTTGTGATGGGTTCAATCTTGCGGTGTCCTCGCTCAGTGAAATAGTAGGGGTAGCGAGGCACGTATTGTATTGTTGCCATTAAGGGTAAAAAGATGGGGTTTATATCATATTGCATGATTTTATCCCTCTACATCATGTCATCTTGCTTAAGGCGTTACTCTGTTTTTAATTTAATAGTCTAGATGCATGCTGGATAGCGGTCGATGAGTGGAGTAATGGTAGTAGATGCAGACAGGAGTAGGTCTACTTGTCACAAATGTGATGCATATATTCATGATCATTGCCTTAGATATCGTCATAACTTTGCGCTTTTCTATCAATTCCTGGACAATAATTTGTTCACCCACCATATGCTTTCTTCGAGAGAGAAGCCTCTAGTGAAACCTATGCCCCCCGGGTCTATTTTCCTTCATATATTTTCAGATCTATAAAACCAAAAACCCAAAAATATCTTGCTGCAATTATTTTGTGTTTACTTATCTAGCTTTTTACTTTTGTTCAAATCTGTATCTCTATCATATCCCACTCTTGTTCGTGACCGTGAAGGGATTGACAACCCCTTTTCTGCATTGTGTGCAAGTGTTTGTTAGTTTGTACAGGTGCATAGATTGGAGACTTGCTTGTGCCTCCTACTGTATTGATACCTTGGTTCTCAACTGAGGCAAATACTTATCTCTACTTTGTTGCATCACCCTTTCCTCTTCAAGGGAAAAATCAACGCAAGCTCAAGAAGTAGCAGGAAGAATTTCTAGCGCCATTGCCAGGGAGGTTCTACATCAAGCCTAACAAGTACTTGTCATAAACTCTCATCTCTTGCACTTACATTATTTGCCATTTTCCTCTCGTTTTCATCTCCCCCACTTCTAAAACATTTTCAGAAAAACACAAAAATATTTGCCTTTATATTCGCCTTTTCAGTTCATCTTTTTGTTCACTTGTGTGCTAGATCGCTTGCTTTGTCACAATGACTCAAGAGAATACTAAGTTGTGTGACTTTTCCAACACTAATAATAATGATTTTATTAGTACTCCGATTGCTCCTGCCACTAGTGCAGAATCTTATGAAATCAATGCCGCTTTGTTGAATCTTGTTACGAAAGAACAATTTTCTAGTAGTCCTAATGAAGATGTTGCATCCCATCTTAATATATTTTTTGTATTGTGTGATATTCAAAGGAAAAAATATGTGGATAATGATATGATTAAATTGAAGCTATTTCCATTCCCGCTACATGACCGCGCTAAAACTTGGTTTTCATCTTTGCTTAAAAATAGTATTGATTCATGGAATAAGTGTAAAGATGCTTTTATTTCCAAGTATTTTCCTCCCACTAAGATCATCTTCCTTAGGAACAATATAATGAATTTTAAGCAACTAGATCATGAGCATGTTGACAATCTTGTGAAAGGATGAAATTGATGATAAGAAATTGCCCTACTCATGGTTTAAGTGTATGGATGATCATACATTTTTTATGCCAAACTGAATTTTGCATCTAGAAATCCTTTAGATTCCGCTGCAGGAGGTACTTTCATGGAAATCCCATTAGGAGAAGCTACTAACCTCTTAGATAGTATTATGGTAAATTATTCTCATTGGCATACCAAAAGATCATCCACTAGTAAAAAAGTGCATGCGATTGAAGAAATAAATGTTTTGTGTGGAAAGATGGATGATCTTATGAGATTAATTGCTAGCAAGGGTTCTTATATAGATCCTAATGATATGCCTTTCTCTACTTTGCTTGAGAATAATAATGAATGTATGGATGTGAATTTTGTTGGTAGGAACAATTTTGGTAATAACGCGTATAGAGGTAATTTCAACCCTAGGTCGTTTCCTAGTAACTCCTCTAATAATTATGGTAATTCCTAAATCAATTCTTATGGAAATTATAATAAAATACCTTCTGATCTTGAGAGTACAATTAAGGAATTTATAAATTCTCAAAAAGTTTCAATGCTATGGTAGAAGAAAAATTGCTCAAGATTGATGATTTGGCTAGGAACGTTGATAGAATTTCTCACGAGATTGATTCTTTAAAAAATTATATCTATGCCACCGAAGCATGATATTAATGAATCTCTGGAAGTTATGCAAATTTCTATTAATGAGAGTAAAGATAGAGTGTCTAGCTTGCGTGCTAAAAGAGAAATACAAGAAAAAACACATTTTTCTAGTTTTTGCGATAACAATGATGAAAATCTTAAGATGCTTGGCTTGAATCCTATTGAATCTTTGTTTTCTAATATTGATCTTGAAAAAGAAGGGACTGGAGATGATTTTTCTTGGACCAGAAGACATCCAGAACTTGGAGTGCAAGTTAGAAGATCCCCGAGGAGATGACAAGCCTCAGGGGCGCGCCCTAGGGGGGCATAGGCTTGTGCCCCC
>LR738714.1:115970791-116019133 GCA_902687465.1 Secale cereale | reverse complement strand
CCCCCCCCCCCCCCCCCCCGGGAGTCCACCGACCTCAATCTTTGGCCTATAAAATAAGAAATATTCCAGAAACCCTAGAGGCATCCACGAAAATACTTTTCCACCGCCGTAGGTCTCTGTTCCCGTGAGATCCCATCTTGGGGCCTTTTACGGTACTCCGCCGGAGGGGTATTCGATTACGAAGGGCATCTACATCAACCTTGCTACCCCTCCGATGATGTGTGAGTAGTTTAGCACATACCTACATGTCCATAGTAGATGGCTTCTTCTCTCTCTTTGATCTTCAATATAATGTTCTCCTTCATGTTCTTGGAGATCTATTCGATGTAATATTCTTTTGTGGTGTGTTTGTGGAGAATCGATGAATTGTGGATTTATGATCCGATTATCTATGAATATTATTTGAGTCTTCTTTGAACTCTTTATGCATGGTTGAGATATATTTGTATTTCTCTTCGATCTATCGATTTGGTTTGGCCAACTAGATTGGTTTTTCTTGCAATGGGAGAGCTGCTTTGTGATGGGTTCAATCTTGCGGTGTCCTCACCCAGTGACATAGTAGGGGTAGCAAGGCACATATTGTATCATTGCCATTAAGGATAAAAACATGGGGCTTATATCATATTCCAAGAGTTTATCCCTCTACATCTTGCTTAAGGCATTACTCTGTTTTTAACTTAGTACTCTAGATGCATGCTGGATAGCGGTCGATGAGTGGAGTAATAGTAGTAGATGCAGGCAGGAGTCGGTCTACTTCCTCATAGACGTGATGCCTATATTCATGATCATTGCCTTAGATATCGTCATAATTTTGCGCTTTTCTATCAATTGCTCGACAATAATTTGTTCGCCCACCGTACGCTTTCTTCGAGAGAGAAGCCTCTAGTGAAACCTATGTCCCCAGGTCTATTTTCCTTCATATATTTTTAGATCTAGAAAACGAAAAACCCAAAAAATATCATGCTGCAATTATTTTGTGTTTAGTTTATTTAGCTTTTTTTACTTTTGTTTTAAATCTATCTCTATCAGATCTTACTCTTGTTCGTGACTATGAAGGGATTGACAACCCCTTTTCCGCGTTGTGTGCAAGTGTTTGTTAGTTTGTGCAGGTGCATAGATTGGAGACTTGCTTGTGCTTCCTACTGGATTGATACCTTGGTTCTCAACTGAGGGAAATACTTATCTCTACTTTGCTACATCACCCTTTCCTCTTCAAGAGAAAAATCAACGCAAGCTTACAAAGTAGTAGCAACCGCTTTAGTTCGCGCTTTCCTCTTGAGAAGGGCCTTTCGGGCACCAGTTGAACCGCTTATTTGGAGGAGCGAGTGAGTGTTCGAGCAGACCCTTCTGAGTTGGATCGCAAAGTGGAACGTCTTTAATATAAAACCATTTAGAGGCCCACTCTTCGGAATCCTTCTTGGGAGTTCTGACAGGGTACCCCGTCCCGGCGATACGCCATACCTCGGCTCCGTCGACCTCAAATATCGATCCACCCCGAGTGCGGGGGACGAGGCAGAAGTACTTTCTCCAAAGTTCAAAATGGGCCTCGCAGCCCAAGAACATTTTGCGAAGAACGACGTAACCCGACATATGGAGAATAGATCCGAGGGTGAGATGGTGGAGATGGATCCCATAAAACTCTAACAAACCCTCAGGAAGGGGTGAATAGGGAAACCGAAGCCTCCTAAAAGAAAGGATTTAAAGCATACCCTCTATTCCTTGTGTGTGGTGGGGAAATTTTCGTGTCACCATTTGCGGAGGTTAATCCGGGACGGGTAGGCACCGTATCTGAAGTGGGAAGATACCCTTGCGTCTTGAGATTCCTATGTTGGAGATGGGAGACGGAGCAGCTTGTCCAGTCCCCATGTAGGGGTCGTGAGGGCGAGAGGAGGAGCCTGGGGCGCTCACCATTTTTAGGGATCTCTGGTTCTTTGGCTTGTCGACGGTTTGGGAATGGAGTGCATGGCTTATCACGCTCATAGGCAATTATCCTCTAACCTATGAGGGGTGTTTCCATAAAATACTACTGGACCGTCCGCCTCCCTTTTTGGCGCACGAGGATCAAGGGGTCTCATTAACCCTTGACCACAAATTTTGTGGGCCCGCTGGTGCTTTGACGGTATTGGAGAACAGTTAATTTTCGGATTATTGTCATCCGGACACAAAGGGGAAAGAACTCGCCCCGCAAGCCCGAGACTCTAGACGAAGCCACTGAAGTTCATGAATCCCGACACTGGAGGCCAGTTCGGGGGCTATCGAGGGTGTCCAAGATGGGGGGGGGTCCTCGGCCTGGTGGCCTATATCTCATGGGCCAGACTGATGGTCTATTATAGATTCTGTTAAGGAAGGTCGAGCTTCAGATTACCCCATAAACTAAAAGGTAGAGCTCCGAAGACTTGGCGTGCACTACAAGACAAGATCAATGGCGTATGTGTGTCTGTCTCCTGTTAGTAACCAACTATGTGTAACCCTAGATACCCCTGGTGCCCTAGAGGGTTTAGTCCGTACAGGCTAGGAGAAGAACCATCCGACTCATCTTGGATTTAGTTAATCCAATCTTGTGGTAGATCAACTCTGTAATCATCATACACTCATCAATACAATCAAGCAAGACGTAGGGTTTTACCTCTTCGAGAGGGCCCGAACCTGGGTAAACATCATGTCCCTTGTTACCTATTACCCATCGATCCTACATCCATAGTTCGGGACCCCCTAACCGAGATCCGCCGGTTTTGACACCGACAACCCTCCATCGTCCGTGGTCGATGGAGCATGGAAAGGCGCACAATGGCCGCACAACAGCTGTCGCCCCCACGCTCCATCACCGACATGCCGTCCAACGTCGCACAACCACTCCATCATGCGGTACAAGAACTTTTTACACTACCATGACATCACCCACGGACGGGAACATCACGAAGATAACACGGTTCGTCAGGTTGTCTCGTCTGCGGAGAGCGATGGCGCGACCAACGAAATTGTAAATCTCTGCATGTTGGCGCACTTTAAGCCCCTACAAGCCAACACCACGAGCGACAGGGATCTCGTCCTCCCGGTCAGCTCATCCTCGAGACTGGTTCAGCCTTATTGATGATGTATGAGTATCATAGCAATTGAGTCTTGTTGATGTCTATAATTCATTGTATTTTTTTCTAGAAATTCAGTCTTCTTGCTATGCAAATTTCAGTATGTGCTGTCCCAATTTCAGTGTTTTCATGAAAAAAAATTCGGTGTTGGTCTTTTCCAATTTTTAGTGCATATGTTGTCTAAGTTTTAGTTCATACGATGTCCGAATTTAAGTGTTTTGTTGCACAAAAATCTAGTGTTACTGTTGCCCAATTTTCAGTGCATTTTTCAATAAAACGGAATATATTAATATCGCGAGATACCAATTACACCCAGCCTCCACAACAACGAAATGTCCAAAGCACATTACGGATGCACACAACCCAAAAAACAAAAAGAACAAGAAATAAATGAAGGAAATATGACCTAGAGGCAATAATAAAGTTGTTATTTATACTTCCTTATATATCATGATAAATGTCTTTTATTCATGCTAGAATTGTATTAACCGGAAACTTGATAATGTGTGAATACATAGACAAAACATAGTGTCCCTAGTGTGCCTCTACTAGACTAGCTCGTTAATCAAAGATGGTTATGTTTCCTAACCATAGACATGAGTTGTCATTTGATCAATGAGATGACATCATTAGGAGAATGATGTGATGGACAAGACCCATTCGTTAGCTTAGCACTATGATCGTTTAGGTTTACTGCTATTGTTTTCTTCATGACTTATACATGTTCCTATGACTATGAGATTATGCAACTCCCGAACACCGGAGGAACACCTTGTGTGCTATCAAACGTCACAACATAACTCGGTGATTATAAAGATGCTCTACAGGTGTATCCAAAGGTATTTGTGGTGTCGGCATAGATTGAGAATAGGATTTGTCTCTCCGAGGGTCGGAGAGGTATCTCTAGGCCCTCTCGGTAATACACATCATAATAAGCCTTGCAAGCAAAATGACTAATGAGTTAGCCATGGGTTGATGTATTACAGAATGAGTAAAGAGACTTGCCGGTGACGAGATTGAACTAGAAGGTATTGATGTTACAATTAAGCTACTGAAAATGTTTACTTTGAAATTCGTTCGGGTATGATAGAGAAACTGCTAGCTAATCCCTTTACAGGAGATGGAACATTGCATCCCGATTTGCACCTAATCTATGTGGATGAAATTTGTGGATTATTTAAGCTTGCAGGTATGCCCGAGGATGTGATCGAGAAGAAGGTCTTCCCTTTATCTTTGAAGGGAGAGGCATTGACATGGTTTAGGATATGCGATGATACTGGATCATGGAACTACAACCAGTTGAAATTGGAATTTCATCAGAAGTTTTATCCTATGCATCAGGTTCATCGTGATCGTAATTATATATATAATTTTTGGCCTCGCGAAGGAGAAAGTATTGCTCAAGCTTGGGGGAGGCTTAAGTCAATGTTATATTCATGCCCCAATCATGAGCTCTCAAGAGAAATGATTATTCAAAAAATTTATGCTCGGCTTTCTCTCAATAATCGCTCCATGCTCGATACTTCTTGTACTGGTTCTTTTATGATGAAGACTATTGAATTCAAATGGGTTTTATTGGAAAGAATCAAACGCAACTCTGAAGATTGGGATCTCGACGAAGGTAAGGAGTCAGGTATAACACCTAAGTTTGATTGTGTTAAATCTTTTATGTATACCTACATTTTCCGTGAATTTAGCACTAAATATGGACTTGACTATGAAATAGTAGCTTCTTTCTGTGAATCATTTGCTACTCATGTTGATCTCCCTAAGGATAAGTGGTTTAATTTCATCTTCCCATTGAAGTAAAAGTAGTTGAACCTATTAGAGTTGAAGAGAAGACCATCACTTACAATGTTGATCCTATTGTTCCCACTGCTTACATTGAGAAACCACCTTTCCCTGCTAGAATAATGGATCATGCTAAAGCTTCAACTGTGGTTCGTAAGAGCAATACTAGAACACCTACACCCTTTGAGCAAATTAAAGTTGAACCTAGTATTGCTACGGTTAAGGATCTCTTGGTCGATGATATTGACGGTCATGTTATTTACCTCTGTGATGAAGCAGCTAGAATTGCTAGAACCGATACTAAGAATAAACATAGACCTATTGTAGGCATGCGTGTTATTTCTGTTAAAATTGGAGATCATTGCTATCATGGCTTATGTGACATGGGTGCTAGTGCTAGTGCAATACCTCATTCCTTATACGAAGAAATTATGCATGATATTGCACCTGCTGAACTAGAAGGTATTGATGTTACAATTAAGCTTGCCAATAGAGACACTATTTCACCAGTTGGGATTGTTAGAGATGATGAAGTCTTGTGTGGGAGAGTTAAATACCCTGCTGATTTTCTTGTTCTTGGTTCCACACAAGATGATTTTTCCCCATTATATTTGGTAGACCCTTCTTGAATACTGTTAATGCTAAGATAGACTGCGAAAAGGACATTGTTACTGTTGGTTTAGGGGATATGTCTCATGATTTTAACTTTGCTAAATTTCGTAGACAACCCCATGACAAAGAATTGCCTAGTAAGGATGAAATTATTGGTCTTACTTCTATTGTTGTGCCTCCTAATGATCCTTTAGAACAATATTTGTTAGAGCATGAAAATGATATGTATATGAATGAGAGAAGGGAAATATATGAAATATTCTTTAAACAGGGACCTTTATTGAAACACAACTTGCCTGTTGAAATTCTAGGGGATCCTCCTCCACCCAAGGGTGATCTCGTGTTTGAACTCAAACCTTTGACCGACACCCTTAAGTATGCTTATCTCGATGAAAATAAAATATATCCTGTTATTATTAGTGCTAACCTTTCAGAGTAGGAAGAAGAGAAATTATTGAAAACTCTGAAGAAGCACTATGCTGCTATTGCATATACTCTTGATGATCTTAAGGGCATTAGTCCCACTATATGCTAACACAAGATAAAATTGGAGAAGGACGCTAAACCAGTTGTTGATCACCAACGACGGTTAAATCCTAGGATGAAAGAAGTGGTAAGGAAACAAATACTAAAGCTTCTAGAGGCAGGTATAATTTATCCAGTTGCTGATAGTCAGTGGGTAAGTCATGTCCATTGTGTCCCTAAGAAGGGAGGTATTACTGTTGTTCCTAATGACAAGGAAGAATTGATCCCACAAAGAATTGTTACAGGTTATAGGATGGTAATTGATTTCTGCAAATTAAGTAAAGCTACTAAGAAAGATCATTACCCGCTACCTTTTATTGATCAAATGTTAGAAAGGTTATCCAAACATACACATTTTTGCTTTCTAGATGGCTATTCTGGTTTCTCTCAAATACCTGTGTCAAAAGAGGATCAAGAAAAGACCACTTTTACCTGCCCTTTTGGTACTTTTTCTTATAGACGTATGCCTTTTGGTTTATGTAATGCACCTGCTACCTTTCAAAGATGCATGATGGCTATATTCTCTGATTTTTGTGAAAAGATTGTTGAGGTTTTCATGGATGATTTCTCTGTTTATGGAACTTCTTTTGATGATTGCTTAAGCAACCTTGATCAAGTTTTGCAGAGATGTGAAGAAACTAATCTTGTCTTGAATTGGGAAAAGTGCCACTTTATGGTTAATGAAGGTATTGTCTAGGGCATAAAATTTCTGAAAGAGGTATTGAAGTTGATAAAGCTAAAGTTGATGCTATTGAGAAGATGCCGTGTCCCAAGGACATCAAAGGTATAAGAAGTTTCCTTGTTCATGCCGGGTTTTAAATGAGGTTCATTAAGGACTTCTCAAAAATCTCTAGGCCTCTGACTAATCTCTTACAAAAAGATGTTCCTTTTGTCTTTGATGAAGGTTGTGTAGAAGCATTTGAAATACTTAAGAAAGCTTTGATCTCTGCACCCATTGTCTAGCCACCTGACTAGAATTTACCCTTTGAAATTATGTGTGATGCTAGTGATTATGCTATACGTGCTGTTCTAGGACAAAGAGTTGATACGAAATTAAATGTTATCCAGTATGCTAGTAGAACTCTAGACAGTGCCCCGTGAAATTATGCTACTACTGAAAAAGAATTTTTAGCAGTTGTATTTGCTTGTGATTAGTTCAGACCTTATATTGTTGATTCTAAAGTAACTATTCACACTGATCATGCTGCTATTAAATATCTTATGGAAAAGAAAGATGCTAAACCTAGACTTATTAGACGGGTTCTCCTGCTACAAGAATTTGATTTGCATATTACTGATAGAAAGGGAGCTGAGAACCCCGTTGTAGACAATCTATCTAGGTTAGAGAATATTCTTTATGACCCACTACCTATTGATGATAGTTTTCCCGATGAACAATTAGCTGTCATAAATGCTTCTAGTACTGCTCCATGGTATGCTAATTATGCTAATTACATTGTTGCTAAATTTATACCACCTAGTTTCACATACCAGCAAAAGAAAAAGTTTTTCTATGATTTAAAACATTACTTCTGGGATGACTCACACCTCTATAAAGAAGGAGTAGATGGTATTATTAGACGTTGTGTACCTGAGCATGAATAGGAACAGATCCTACGCATGTGCCACTCCGAGGCTTACGGAGGACACCACGCTGGAGATAGAACTGCACATAAGGTATTGTAATCTGGTTTTTATTGGCCTACTCTCTTCAAGGATGCCCGTAAGTTTGTCTTGTCTTGTGATGAATGTCAAAGGATTGGTAATATTAGTAGACGTCAAGAAATGCCTATGAACTATTCACTTGTTATTGAACCATTTGATGTTTGGGGCTTTGATTATATGGGACCGTTTCCTTCCTCTAATGGGTATATAAATATTTTAGTTGTTGTTGATTACGTTACTAAGTGGGTAGAAGCTATTCCAACTAGTAGTGCTGATCATAAAACCTCTATCAAAATGCTTAAAGAAGTTATTTTTCCGAGGTTTGGAGTCCCTAGATACTTAATGACTGATGGTGGTTCACACTTTATTCATGGTGCTTTCCGTAAAATGCTTGCGAAGTATGATGTTAATCATAGAATTGCATCCCCTTACCACCCACAGTCTAGTGGTCAAGTAAAACTAAGTAACAGGGAGCTGAAATTAATTTTGCAAAAGACTGTTAATAGATCTAGAAAGAATTGGTCCAAATAACTTGATGATGCATTATGGGCTTATAGAACTGCATATAAAAATCCTACGGGTATGTCTCCGTATAAAACGGTTTATGGAAAAGCATGCCACTTACCTCTTGAGCTAGAACATAAGGCATATTGGGCTATTAAAGAGCTCAATTATGATTTCAAACTTGCCGGTGAGAAGAGGTTTTTTGACATTAGCTTGCTTGATGAATGGAGAACCCAAGCCTATGAAAATGCCAAGCTGTTTAAAGAAAAAGTTAAAAGATGGCATGACAAAAGGATACAAAAGCATGAGTTTAACGTAGGAGATTATGTCTAGCTATACAACTCTCGTTTAAGATTTTTTGCAGGGAAACTTCTCTCTAAATGGGAATGTCCTTACGTTATCGAGGAGGTCTATCGTTTCGGTGCCATAAAGATCAACAACTTTAAAGGCACAAATCCGAAGGTGGTGAACGGTCAAAGAATCAAACATTATATCTCAGGTAATCCCATAAATGTTAAAACCAATGTTATTGAAACCATAACCCCAGAGGAATACATAAGGGACACTTTCCATAACGATCCAGACGCCGAAAAGGAAGAAGTATGTGGTACGGTAAGTAAGCCGACTCCAAAACAGTTCTAATGACATTTTTTCTCCGTTTTGGAATATTTAGAAAAATAGAAAAATAAGAAGTAGTCCGGAAAGGACACGAGGTGTCCACGAGGGTGGAGGGCGCGCCCTACCCCCTGGGCGCGCCCCCTACCTTGTGGGCACCTCGTGTGCCCTCCGGACTCCGTTTTCTTGCATGTTACTTCTTTTGATCGGTAAAAATTCACTATATAATCTCCCGAAGGTTTTGACTACCGCACCACGCGAAAATCTTCTGCTTTTGTGTCGAGCTATATTCTGCCAGTGTTGACAAGGCCAGGTATCATGTCGTCCTCCTCCTCCAACAATGAGGGCAACGATGCTTTGTTAATGAAGATAGAGCTGAAGAGAGAAGAACCTGGGGAGATCAACAAGGAGGATAGGATCAAGAAGGCTATGGAGGATCAGGCTCCGGCAGCAGAAGAAGAATACATCCTTCAACCCCGTCCTAACTGTTTTACTCCAACTGACATTGAAGCTTTCAAGATGATTGAATTAGCTCAAATACAAAACAAGTATCTCACAAGTGAAATATTTTGCTGAAGGAGCATATCGCCGCACTCAAGGGTATTATCCGCAAGTTGGAGGATCTCCTACGCTCGATGTACGATACTCCATCATCACTGCTACCAACTCCATCATCACCACCTCCGAAGACGGAGACATAATCACATGGGTATGGGCACTCCCCTTGGCAACCGCCAAGCTTGGGGGAGGTGCCCCGGTATCGTATCACCATCACACTCCCATCTTTACCGTTTTTCTTAGTTCGATCCTTTTGGTAATATTTTGATCTAGTAGAACAAAGTTTAGTATGATCTAGTTGTGATCTTTGCTTTATGATCTTATCTATGTAATCGAGTCCGTGAGCTATATATAATGAAGATTAGTTTTGAGTCAAGGGCTTGATTCTCTCACTATGATCATGAGAGGATAAAAGAAAAAAATGGAAGGAATCAAAGAGATCATATTGATCTTATGGAAAGTAATGACTTCACATATAAAGAGTATGACGAATAAAAATTGTTGAGAGTTGACAAACATAGTTTTGGTCATCGTTGCAATTAATAGGAAGTAATAAAGAAAGAGGGGTTTTCACATATAAATATACTATATTGGACATCTTTTATGATTGTGAGCACTCATTAAAATATGACATTCTAAAGAGTTGATGTTGGACAAAGAAGACAACGTAATGGGTTATGTCTTCTTATATCTGAAATAAAGTATATTGTCATGGATCATCCAACATGGTGAGCTTGCCTTCCCCCCTCATGCTAGCCAAACTGCTTGCACCAAGTAGAGATACTACTTGTGCTTCCATACATCCTTAAACCCAATTTTTCCATGAGAGTACACCATATATACCTATGGATTGAGTAAGATCCTTCAAGTAAGTTGTCATTGTTGCAACTCTCTAAAATATGTATGATCTATTAGCGTGGAGAAAATAAACTTTATACGATCTTGTGATATGGAAGCAATAAAAGTGACGGACTGCATAATAAAGGTCCATATCATAAGTGGCAATATAAAGTGACGTTCTTTTGCGCTAAGATTTTGTACATCCAACCATAAAAAGCACATGACAACCTCTGTTTCACTCTGCGAAGGGCCTATCTATTATTCTTGCTTTATAAGAGTCATGGTGATCTTCACCTTTCCTTACATTTTATCCTTTGCCAATCACATTGTGTTGGAAAGATCCTGACATATATACCCATTGGATGTAAGCTATCATGATCTATTACTGTTGACATTACCCTTGAGGTAAAAGATTGGGAGGCAACACTATAAGCCCCTATATTTCTCTGTGTCCGATAAAACTCCATACCCATAAGTATTGCGTGAGTGTTAGCAATTGTGAAAGACTAAATGATAGTTGAGTATGTGGACTTGCTAAAAAGCTCTTATATTGACTCTTTCCGATGTTATGATAAATTGCAATTGCTTCAATGACCGAGATCATAGTTTGTTAGTTTTCAACGAAGTTTCTGATTCATACTTGACATTATGATTGGATTGTTACTTTAGCATAAGAAACCATATGACAATGTATATATATGTTGCTGTTATAAGAATGTTCATGATGCCCTCATGTCCGTATTTTATTTTATCGACACCTCTATCTCTAAACATGTGGACATATTTTTCGATTTCGGCTTCCGCTTGAGGACACGCGAGGTCTAAGCTTGGGAGAGTTGATACATCCATTTTGCATCATGCTTTTATATTGATGTTTACTGCATTATGAGCTATTATTACACATTATGTCATAATACGTATGCCTTTTCTCTCTTATTTTACAAGGTTTACATGAAGAGGGAGAATGTCGGCAGCTGGAATTTTGGGCTAGAAAAGAAGCAAATATTGGAGACCTATTCTGCACAGCTCAAAAAGCCCTGAAACTCCACGAAAGTCAGTTTTGGAAAATATAAAAAATATCTGGCAAAAGAAGTACAGGAGGGGGGCCAGCCACCGTCCATGAGGGTGGGGGCGCGCCCTACCCCCCTGGGCGCGCCCCCTGCCTCGTGGGCCACCTGGCAGCCCCCCAAGTGCCCATCTTCTGCTATATGAGGTGTTTTGACATGAAAAAAAAAATCATAAGGAGGCTTTCGGGATGAAGCGCCGCCGTCTCGAGGTGGAACCTTGGCGGAACCAATCTAGGGCTCCGGCGAAGCTGTTCAGCCGGGAAAACTTCCCTCTAGGAGGGGGGAATCATCGCCATCTTTATCACCAACAACTCTCCCATCTTGGGGAGGGCTATCATCATCAACATCCTCACCAGCACCATCACCTCTCAAACTCTAGTTCATCTCTTGTATCCAATCTTTGTATCAAAACCTCAGATTGGTACCTGTGGGTTGCTAGTAGTGTTGATTACTCCTTGTAGTTGATGCTAGTTGGTTTATTTGGTGGAAGATCATATGTTCAGATACATTATGCATATTAATACCCCTCTTATTATGAACATGGATATGTTTTTTGAGTAGTTACGTTTGTTCCTGAGGACATGGGAGAAGTCTTGCTATGAGTAGTCATGTGAATTTGGTATTCGTTCGATATTTTGATGAGATGTATGTTGTCTTTCCTCTAGTGGTGTCATGTGAACGTCGACTACATGACACTTCACCATTGTTTGGGCCTAGAGGAAGGCATTGGGAAGTAATAAGTAGATGATGGGTTGCTAGAGTGACAGAAGCTTAAACCCTAGTTTATGCGTTGCTTTGTAAGGGGCTGATTTGGATCCATATGTTTCATGCTATGGTTAGGTTTACCTTAATACTTCTTTTGTAGTTCCGGATGCTTGCAATAGAGGTTAATCATAAGTGGGATGCTTGTCCAAGTAAGGGAAGTACCCAAGCACTGGTCCACTCACATACCAAATTATCAAAGTAACGAACGCGAATCATATGAGCGAGATGAAAACTAGCTTGATGATAATTCCCATGTGTCCTCGGGAGCGCTTTCCTTCATATAAGAGTTTGTCTAGGCTTGTCCTCTACAAAAAGGATTGGTCCATATTGCTGTACCATATTTACTTTTACCATTTGTTACTTGTTACCAATTACCTTATCACAAAACTATATGTTACCGATAATTTCAGTGCTTGGAGAGAATACCTTACTGAAAATTGCCTATCATTTCCTTCTGCTCCTTGTTGGGTTCGACACTCTTACTTATCGAAAGGACTACGATAGATCCCCTACACTTGTGGGTCAACAACACTCTCCCCGCTCGTTGCTATGCTTCTCCTAGATAGATCTTGCATGATCGTAGGATTTTTTTGAAATACTACGTTCCCCAACAATAAATTGAAAGATCCCGCTACAATGTTCAATTCCTTATAACCGCAGAATGGACCACCTCAAAGACAACACCCGAAGTTCAAAATCTCCAAAAGCAACGCCTCCAAGAAGGAAATAGTGCACAAGTGCTGCCATCGCCCGATCATAGAACTTAGTTCACCTTGGAGAAAATTTGCGCTCTCAAAACAATGCCTTCAACAAGGCCACTGTCAGGCACAACCAATTAAGGCCAGACCTTCGGTTTTCACCCTGAAACCTTAGGCTCTGTACTCCTCTTGTGTTGTCGCCCCACTTGCCGATGCTGCTGCTAGAGCCACGAAACACCAAGCAAAGTCCTCATCGCTTGGACAACTCAATCCGCCAGTACTAGGCCTCTGACCTCAGCCACCATGACATTCTCCGACACTATCTTCACCATGGAAATCGAAATACCGACATGTCCCATAATGTCAGCGGACAACGAAGTTTCACGTCACACCCTCCTGAAGCCACACAGGCTGAAATAGGGGCGTGCACGACCGAATCCCATGTGATCCAGCAAGCTATAGGTGTCAAGCACCAATGGAGATCTCCGGTGGAGCATTCCGGAACTCGTCAACGGGTAGATCAATGAGGGCCGACATCAAGCAGAACACCCTCTTGGCGCTAGAATAACCCTAGGACCACCTCCATTAAACAAGAAAACCAGCAGGCCGCCAAGCCGCTGGTCAGAACAATAGAGGAGAAGGCAACAACGGCTCTTGTGTGGACGTACACTCGCCCCTGCCTCGCCGCTCTGGCTCGCGCCTTCTTGCGCCCCCCACACCACCTGCAGAAGCCAATAGCTACCGCCAGCGGAAATCCACCGACCGACCCCACCTCATGCCACCTCGTGCCACATCCAACACCTATCGGATTTAGGAATGGAGCCCCAAATTCACCACCGCCCCATACCAGTCTACGCCCGAGCAAGCAAGCCGCTGCACAAGGGAAGGCGGAACTGGCCGGCAAGGACACCGGGACGACTTCGACGGCCGCCGTCGCGTGCCGTGCAGGGAGCAGTGCGGAGAGACTCAAGAGGCTGGGCAAGACAAGTGGGGTCTGACGCCCTAGACCACTGAGACGCCATGCAACAAACGCCCTGCCGCTGCCGTCAGTCGCGCGTGCTTTGCCCGCTGGCGGCGCGGGAAAGGGAGCGCCGAGGAAGTGGCGGCGGCGCAAGCAGGTTCACCCCCGGGTCGCATGAGCGTGGCGACGTGGGGGTCGCCTGGGTAGCTGGATAGATCGTCGAGTGACCCCAATTTTTAGTGCATAGGTTGTCTAAGTTTTAGTTCACCATTTTACTGAATTCATCAATTGATTTGCTGTCTTTTACAAACTATACCAGATTTGACTTAAACCCTCTGTTTTCTTCTATTCTCTAGGCACAAGCTGGTCGTGTTGCTTCAAGGATGAATCTGCCGATATCATAATCTGTGGGAACAAAAGGTATCAATATTTATTATTTCTACTGAAACGGTACTATACAAGGTGTGGAATTTGAATTTTTTTATACTCCACCCAATGTTTTGCTTGAAACTCGATCAAAGGAAGATATGCCCCATTTTAGGGTTGGCACAGGGCCCTAGATTTTTTCCGGCCCGACCCTGATTTGTGGTACCCACGGATGAGGGCATGCGGATCATGGACCCCGATCCGCGCCAAGATTCAAAAACTAGTTTATGTATATTTCATCTATTTCACCTTTTATAGCGATCCGTAAGTATTGTATTTGACTGCGGAGAAATCGACTTGCACCATTTGTTTTCAGTCGTCCGTCGTCATGAGTTTCATGCTCTTCTAGCCTCTGAGATCATACTATCACATACGTACATATCTACAAATTGAACTGAGGTGGTATCATTCATTAACGATCTAGCTTGATGCGTTCCTGAAGTGGGAGGATGATTTTTGACGTCGCCGGCCGAAGGGTGTTGAGTATATATTTGTGTCCCGGATACACCCACCGGTGATCGTTACTCCTGACAGGATCTAGACTGGCCCCACATACCAATAATAGTATTTTCTGCGCACTTTGACCTCACTCGTGCACACCCGGGAGCAACTTCCCGGTCGGTCACCCATCCTGAAACTACTCCAAGCAGAGCACACTTAACTTTGGAGTTCTATCCGAATGGGCTCCCAGAAAAGAAGGAATTCCTTACTGATATGAGTAGTCTATCATCCCTATTAAGCCAGGCTATCACACCTAGGGCGAAGCCAACGCCGCCGCGCCGTTGCCGCTACCTGCCGTCGCCGTGCCTCTCCCCACGCGCCGCCGCCACCCCGTGCCGCCCACTTCCGCCACCACCGCGACATGCCGCCTCCCTCCCGCACCGCGCCATTCCTTTTGCCGCGCCGCCACCTCTCTCTAGCCGTCGCTGCACCTCCTCCTACCACCGCAGCCGGCGCACCACCCGTCGCAGCCACCCATCTCGCCGCTACCGTCCTCCTCCCTCTCCCAAAAAACCCTAACCCTAGCCATCGCCCTTCACCTATGCCGCCACCGCATCCATGGACTCTTCCTCGGGCTCCTCCTCGTCGAACCCCTTCGCTGGCCCCGAGCCTTCCGTCGAGGCCATCCGTGACCTCAACATTGAGGCCCGGGTCTCCATCCGCCTAGACAAATCCCGCACCTTGTACGACGCGTGGAAGACCTACTTCAACCTCATCTTCCGCGAGTACTACATCACCAAGCACATCGATGGCTCTGTGGACAACGCGTACATGAAGGGCGACCCGGAGTGGTCCGCCATTGAGACCACACTCATACGATGATTTTATCAAACCATCTCAAAGGACATCTTTCACACGGTTGTCACTGAGTACAACGACGCTTGCGCCGTGTGGACCAAGATCAATGCGCTCTTCCTACAACAAACTTCAGCGCCTTGTTTTCTTGTAGGAGGAGTTCTTCGGCTGTCACCAGGACAACTCCACCATCGATGAGTATCGCATGAGGCTCAAGATGCTCGCCGATGAGCTTCGCGACATTGGCGCCAAGGTCTCTGACGACCTCAAGCTGAGCACCCTCACTGCCGGCCTCAAAGAGGACTTCGGCAATGCGGCGTCTAACCTCACACTGCTGCCGCATCCCACCTTCTAGTGCGTCGACACGTACCTAAAGCTTGAGGAGCGTCGGATGACGAAGCTGAAGCAGTGGGTCCAGCACACTGCCCTCATCGCCGGCACCACCCACGGCGACCCTGCTCCATCGGTCGCACCTCGTCCGCCTGTGCCTCCCACACCCGCCGGCTACCCGCAGCCGCCCGCGCCCCTCGCGCCTCCTCAGTAGCCGCAAGGTGGCGGGGGCCGCCACCAGCTGTTAGGGAATGTAGTATTTAAAAATAAATTTCTACGATCACGCAATATCTATCTAGGAGAAGCATAGCAACAAGCGGGAGAGTGTGTTCACGTACCCTCGTAGACCGAAAGCGGAAGTGTTTAGTAACACGGTTGATGTAGTCGAACGTCTTCACGATCCAACCGATCCAAGTACCGAACGTACGACACCTCCGTGTTCACCACACGTTCAGCATGATGACGTCCCTCAAGCTCTTCATCCAGTTGAGGACGAGGGAGAGTTTCGTCAGCACGACGGTGTGGTGACAATGATGATGAAGTTACCGGCGTAGGGCTTCACCTAAGCACTACAACAATATGACCGAGGTGTGTAACCGTGGACGGGGGCACCGCACACGGCTAAAAGATTGGCTTGTGTGTCTTTGGGGTGCCCCCCTTCCACGTATATAAAGGAGGAAGGGAGGAGGAGGCCGGCCAAGGTGTGGTGTGCCAAGGGGGGGTCCTATTCCAAGTAGGATTCGCCCCCCTTTCCTATTCTACTAGGAGAAGGAGGGAAGGAGGAGGAGAAGAGAAGGAAAGGGGGGGCGGCCCCGCAAACCCTAAACCAATTTGGTTTGGGCCTAGGGGGAGCGCCCCACCACTTGGTTGCTGCCTCCTCTCTCCGCTACGGCCCATTAAGGCCCATTGACTCCCCAGGGGGTTCCGGTAACCTCCCGGTACTCCGAAAAATACCCGAAACACTTCGGAACCATTCCGGTGTCCGAATATAACCTTCCAATATATCAATCTTCATGTATTGACCATTTAGAGACTCCTCGTCATGTCCATGATCTCATCCAGGACTCCGAACAATCTTCGATCATCAAAATCACATAACTCATAATACTAATCGTCATCGAACGTTAAGCGTGCGGACCCTACGTGTTCGAGAACTATGTAGACATGACCGATACACATCTCCGGTTTATAACAAATAGCGCAACCTTGATGCTCATATTGTCTCCTACATATTCTACAAAGATCTTTATCGGTCAAACCGCATAACAACATACGTTGTTCCCTTTGTCATCGGTATGTTACTTGCCCGAGATTCGATCGTCGGTATCGTCATACCTAGTTCAATCTCGTTAATGGCAAGTCCCTTTACTCGTTCTGTAATACATCATATCGTGACTAACTCATTAGTCATTTGCTTGCAAGGCTTATTATGATGTGTATTACCGAGAGGGCCCAGAGATACCTCTCCGACACTCGGAGTGGAAAATCCTATTCTCGATCTACGCCAACACCACAAACACCTTCGGAAACAAATGTAGAGCATCTTTATAATCACCCAGTTACGTTGTGACATTTGATAGCACACAAGGTGTTCTTCCGGTATTCGGGAGTTGCATAATCTCATTGTCAGAGGAACATGTATAAGTCATCAAGAAAGCAATAGCAATAAAACTAAACGATCATAATGTAAGCTAACGGATGGGTCTTGTCCATCACATCATTCTCCTAATGATGTGATCCCGTTGATCAAATGACAACACATGTCTATGGTTTAGGAAGCTCAACCATCTTTGATTAACGAGCTAGTCAAGTAGAGGCATACTAGGGACACTCTGTTTTGTCTATGTATACACACATATATCAAGTTTCCGGTTAATACAATTCTAGCATGAATAAAAGACATTTATCATGATATATAAGGAAATATAAATAACAACTTTATTATTGCCACTAGGGCATATTTCCTTCAGTCTCCCACTTGCGCTAGAGTCAATAATCTAGATTACATAGTAATGATTCTAACACCCATGGAGTTTTGGTGCTGATCGTGTTTTGCTCATGGAAGAGGCTTAGTCAACGGGTCTGCGACATTCATATCCGTATGTATTTTGCAAATCTCTATGTCTCCCTCCTTGACTTGATCGCGGATGGAGTTGAAGTGTCTCTTGATGTGCTTGGTTCTCTTGTGAAACCTGGATTCCTTCGCCAAGGCTATTGCTCCAGTGTTGTCACAAAAGATTTTCATTGGACCAGATGCACTAGGTATTACACCTAGATCAGATGTGAAGTCCTTCATCCAGACTCCTTCATTTGCTGCTTCTGAAGCAGCTATGTACTCCGGTTCACACGTAGATCCCGCCATGTACTGCACCAACTGACAGCTCCACCATTCAACAAAAATATGTATCCGGTTTGTGACTTAGAGTCATCTGAATCAGTGTCAAAGCCTGCATCGACGTAACCGTTTACGACGAGCTCTTTTTCACCTCCATAAACGAGAAACATGTCCTTTGTCCTTTTCAAGTACTTCAGGATGTTTTGACCGCTGTCCAGTGATCCACTCCTGGATTACTTTGGTAACTCCCTGCTAGAATTATAGCAAGGCACACATTAGGTCTGTTACACAACATTGCATACATGATAGAACATATGGCTGAAGCATAGGGAATGACTTTCATTTTCTCTCTATCTTCTGGAGTGGACGGGCATTGAGTCTGACTCAACTTCACACCTTGTAACATAGGAAAGAACCCTTTCTTTGACCGATCCATTTTGAACTTCTTCAAAACTTTATCAAGGTATGTGCTTTGTGAAAGTCCAATTAAGCGTCTTGATCTATCTATATAGATCTTGATGCCCAATATATAAGCAGCTTCACCGATGTCTTTCATTGAAAAATTCTTATTCAAGTATCCTTTTATGTTATCTAGAAATTCTACATCATTTCCAATCAACAATGTGTCATCCACATATAATATCAGAAATGCTATAGAGCTCCCACTCACTTTCTTGTAAATACAGGCTTCTCCAAAAGTCTGTATAAAACCATATGCTTTGATCACCTCATCAAAGCATATATTTCAACTTCGAGATGCTTGCACCAGTCCATAGATGGATTGCTGGAGCTTGCACACTTTGTTAGCACCTTTAGGATCGACAAAACCTTCTGGTTGCATCATATGCAACTCTTCTTTGAGATATCCATTTAGGAATGCAGTTTTGACATCCATTTGCCAGATTTCATAATCATAAAATGCGGCAATTGCTAACATGATTCGAACGGACTTAAGCATCGCTACTGGTGAGAAAGTCTCATCGTAGTCAACCCCTTGAACTTGTTGAAAACCTTTCACAACAAGTCAAGCTTTGTAGACAGTAACATTACCATCGGCGTCAGTCTTCCTCTTAAAGATCCATTTATTTTCAATGGCTTGTCGATCATCGGGCAAGTGAACCAAAGTCCACACTTTGTTCTCATACATGGATCCCATCTCAGATTTCATGGCCTCAAGCCATTTTGCGGAATCTGGGCCCATCATCGCTTCCTCATAGTTTGTAGGTTCGTCATGGTCTAGTAACATGTCTTCCAGAACAAGGTTACCATACCACTCTGGTGTGGAACGTACTCTGGTTGACCTACGAGGTTCAGTAGTAACTTGATCTGAAGTTTCATGATCATCATCATTAGTTTCCTCACTAATTGGTGTAGGAATCACTCGAACTAATTTCTGTGATGAACTACTTTCCAATTCGGGAGAAGGTACAATTACCTCATAAAGTTCTACTTTCCTCCCACTCACTTCTTTCGAGAGAAACCCCTTCTCTGGATAGGATCCATTCTTAACAACGAATGTCTTGCCTTTGGATCTGTGATAGAAGGTGTACCCAATAGTTTCCTTTGGGTATCCCATGAAGACACAATTCTCCGACTTGGGTTCGAGCTTATAAGGTTGAAGCTTTTTCACATAAGCATCGCAGCCCCAAACTTTAAGAAACGACAACATGGGTTTCTTGCCAAACCACAGTTCATAAGGTGTCTTCTCAATGGATTTAGATGGTGCCCTATTTAATGTGAATGCAGCAGTCTCTAAAGCATAACCCCAAAACAATAGTGGTAAATTGGTAAGAGACATCATAGATTGCACCATATCTAATAAAGTACGGTCACGACGTTCGGACACACCATTGCGCTGTGGTGTTCCAGGTGGCGTGAGTTGCGAAACTATTCCACATTGCTTCAAATGAAGACCAAACTCGTAAATCAATTATTCGCCTCCGTGATCAGATCGTAGAAACTTTATTTTCTTATTACGATGATTCTCTACTTCACTCTGAAATTCTTTGAACTTTTCAAATGTTTTAGATTTGTGTTTCATCAAGTAGATATACCCATATCTGCTCAAATCATCAGTGAAGGTCAGAAAATAACGATACCCACTGCAAGCCTCAACACTCATTGGACCGCATACATCAGTATGCATGATTTCCAATAAGTCAGTTGCTCACTCCATTGTTCCGGAGAACGGAGTTTTAGTCATCTTGCACATGAGGCATGGTTCGCAAGCACCAACTGATTCATAATCAAGTGATTCCAAAAGCCCATCAGCATGGAGTTTCTTCATGAGCTTTACACCAATATGACCTAAACGGCAGTGCCACAAATAAGTTGCACTATCATTATCAACTTTGCATCTTTTGGCTTTAGTATTATGAATATGTGTATCACTACGACCGAGATTCAACAAAAATAGACCACTCATCAAGGGTGCATGACCATAAAAGATATTACTCGTATAAATAGAACAACCATTATTCTCTGATTTAAATGAATAACGATCTCGCACCAAACAAGATCCAGATATAATGTTCATGCTCAACCCTGGCACCAAATAACAATTATTTATGTCTAAAACTAATCCCGAAGGTAGATGTAGAGGTAGCGTGCCGACGGCGATCACATCGACTTTGGAACCACTTCCCACGTGCATCGTCACCTCGTCCTTAGCCAATCTTCGTTTAATCCATAGCCGTGATTTGAGTTACAAATATGAGCAACCGAACCAGTATCAACTACCCAGGCGCTACTACGAGCATTAGTAAGGTACACATCAATAACGTGTATATCAAATATACCTTTGTTCACTTTGCCATCCTTATTATCCGCCAAATACTTGGGGCAGTTCCGCTTCTAGTAACCAGTCCCTTTGGAGTAGAAGCACTCAGTTTCAGGCTTGGCTCCAGACTTGGGTTTTTTCCTGGGAGTAGCAACTGGCTTGCTATTCTTCTTGAAGTTCCCTTTCTTTCCCTTGCCCTTTTTCTTAAAACTAGTGGTCTTGTTAACCATCAACACTTGATGCTCCTTTTTGATTTCTACCTCCGCAGCTTTGAGCATAGCGAAGAGCTAGGGAATTGTCTTCTGTATCCCTTGCATATTATAGTTCATCACGAAGCCTTTATATCTTGGTGGCAGTGATTGAAGAACTCTGTCAATAACACTGTCATCATCAACTGTGACTCCAAGTTGAGTCATGTGGTTGTGGTACCCAGACATTCTGAGTATGTGTTCATTGATAGAACTGTTCTCCTCCATCTTGCAGCTATGGAACTTGTTGGAGATTTCATATCTCTCAACTCAGGAATTTGCTTGAAATATTAAATTCAACTCTTGGAACATCTCATATGCTCCATTACGTTCAAAACGTCTTTGAAGTCTCGATTCTAAGCCGTAAAGCATGGCACATTGAACTATCGAGTAGTCATCAGACCGCGTCTGCCAGATGTTCAAAGTGTCTACATTAGCGGGAGAGGGCTTGTCACCTAGAGGTGCTTCAAGGACATAATTTTTCTGTGTAGCAATGAGGATAATCCTCAAGTTACGGACCCAATCCGTGTAGTTGCTACCATCATATTTCAACTTAGCTTTCTCTAGGAACGCATTAAAATTTAAGGGAACGGTAGCACGGGCCATTGATCTACAACAACATAGATATGCAAAAACTATCAGGACTAAGGTCATGATAAATTAAAGTTCAATTAATCATATTCCTAAAGAACTCCCACTTAGATAGACATCCCTCAAGTCATCTAAATGATCACGTGATCCAAATCAACTAAACCATGTCCGATCATCACGTGAGATGGAGTAGTATTCAATGGTGAACATCTTATGTTGATCATATCTACTATATGATTCATGCTCGACCTTTCGGTCTCCAGTGTTTTGAGTCCATGTCTTTACATGCTAGGCTCGTCAAGTTTAACCCGAGTATTCTGCATGTGCAAAACTGACTTACACCCGTTGTATGTGAACATAGAGCTTATCACACGCGATCATCATGTGGTGTCTCGGCACGACAAACTGTTGTAACGGTGCATACTTATGGAGAACACTTGTACCTTGAAATTTTGTAAGGGATCATCTTATAATGCTACCGTTGTACTAAGCAAAATAAGATGCATAATAAGATAAACATCACATGCAATCTCCAAAGCATCGTCGTGATCTCCATCGTCACTGGCTTGACACCATGATCTTCATCGTAGTGTCGTGGTCGTCTCGCCACCTATTGCTTCTACTACTATCACTAACTCATAGTGATAAAGTAAAGGAATTACATGGCGTTCGCAATTCATACAATAAAGAGACAACCATAAGGCTCCTATCGGTTGCCGATATTTTACAAAACATGATCATCTCATACAATATTGCATAACTCATCACGTCTTGACCATATCACATCACAACATGCCCTGCAAAAACAAGTTAGACGTCCTCTACTTTGTTGTTGCAAGTTTTACGTGGCTGCTACGGGCTTCTAGTAAGAACCGTTCTTACCTACACATCAAAACCACAATGATTTTTCGTCAAGTGTGATGTTTTAACCTTCAACAAGGACCAGCCATAGTCACACTCAATTCAACTAAAGTTGGAGAAACTGACACCCGCCAGCCACCTATGTGCAAAGCACGTTGGTAGAACCAGTCTCATGAACGCGGTCATGTAATGAAGGTCCGGGCCGCTTCATCCGACAATACCGCTGAATCAAAGTATGACGTTGGTGGTAAGCAGTATGACTATTATCACCCACAACTCTTTGTGTTCTACTCGTGCATATCATCTATGCATAGACCTATCTCATGATGCCAGTGTTAGGGAACGTAGTATTTCAAAAACAATTCCTACGATCACGCAAGATCTATCTGGGAGAAGCATGGCAACGAGCGGGAGAGTGTGTCCATGTACCCTCGTAGACCGAAAGCAGAAGCATTTAGTAACGCGATTGATGTAGTCGAACGTCTTCACGATCCAACCGATCCAAGTACCGAACGTACGTCACCTCCGTGTTCAGCGCACGTTCTGTTGGGGAACGTAGCAGAATTCAAAAAATTTCCTACGCTTCACCAAGATCAATCTAAGGAGTCATCTAGCAACGAGCATAAAGGAGTGCATCTACATACCCTTGGTAGATCACGTGCGAAAGCGTTTGAAGGAACATGGATGATGGAGTCGTACTCGTCGTGATCCTCGTCACCGATGATCCCAGCGCCGAACGGACGGCACCTCCGCGTTCAACACACATATTGTACATCGACTTCTCCTCCTTCTTGATCCAGCAAGGGGGAAGGAGAGGTTGACGGAGATCCAACAGCACGACGGCGTGGTGGTGGATGCAACGGGAAAAGCTGCAGGGCTTCGCCGAGACCCTGCGGGAGGAGTTGGAGGTGTGACGGGGGGGAGAGGCGCCAGAGGCTTGGGGTGCGGCTGCCCTCTCTCCCCCCACTATATATAGGGGGCCAGGGGGGCGCCGGCCCTAGGAGATCCAATCTCCTAGGGGGGCGGCGGCCAGGGGGGTATCTTGCCCCCCAAGGCAAAGGGAGGCGCCCCCACCCCTAGGGTTTCAACCCTAGGCGCATGGGGGTTGGCCCATGTGTGGTGCGCCAGCCCACTAGGGGCTGGCCCCCTTCCCCTTACGGCCCACGGGGCCCTCCGGGATGGGTGGCCCCACCCGGTGGACCCCGGGACCCTTCCGGTGGTCCCGGGACACTCCCGGTGACCCCCGGAATTCTCCCGATGGCTGAAACTGGACTTCCTTTATATCATTCTTTACCTCCGGACTATTCCGGAACTCCTCATGACGTCCGGGATCTCATCCGGGACTCCGAACAACATTCGGGTTTCCGTGTGCATATATCTCTACAACCCTAGCATCACCGAACCTTAAGTGTGTCGACCCTACGGGTTCGGGAGACACGCACACATGACCGAGACGACTCTCCGGACAATAACCAACAGCGGGATCTGGATACCCATGTTGGTTCCCACGTGTTCCTCGATGATCTCATCGGATGAACCACGATGTTAAGGATTCACTTAATCCCGTATGTTATTCCCTTTGTCCATCGGCATGGTACTTTCCCGAGATTCGATCGTCCGTATGCCCGATACCTTGTTCAATCTCGTCATGGCAAGTCTCTTTACTCGTTCCGTAGTCCATCATCCTGTGACTAACTCCTTAGTCACTTTGAGCTCATTATGATGATGTCTTACCGAGTGGACCCAGAGATACCTCTCCGTCATACGGAGTGACAAATCCTAGTCTCGGTTCGTGCCAACCCAACAGACACTTTCGGAGATACCCGTTGCGTACCTTTATAGCCACCCAGTTACGTTGTGACGTTTGGCACACCCAAAGTATTCCAACGGTATCCGGGAATTGCACAACCTCATGGTCTAAGGAACAAATACTTGACACTGGAAAAGCTTAAGCATTACGAACTATACGATCTCGTGATAGGCTTAGGATTGGGTCTTGTCCATCACATCATTCTCCTAATGATGTGATCCCGTTATCAATGACATCCAATGTCCATGGTGAGGAAACCGTGACCATCTGTTGATCAACGAGCTAGTAACTAGAGGCTTACTAGGGACACATTGTGGTCTATGTATTCACACATGTATCGCTATTTTCGTACAATACAATTCAAGCATGAATAACAGACAATTATCATGAACAAGGAAATATAATAATAATCCTTTTATTATTGCCTCTAGGGCATATTTCCAACACGTTCAACACGATGACGTACCTTGAGCTCTTGATCCAGTTGAGGACGAGGGAGAGTTTCGTCAGCACGACGGCATGGTGACGATGATGATGAAGTTATCAGTGCAGGGCTTCGCCTAAGCACTGCAACGATATGACCGAGGTGTGTAACCGTGGACGGGGGCACCGCACACGGCTAAAATATTGGTTTGTTTGTCTTTGGAGTGCCCCTCCCACGTATATAAAGGAGGGAGGGAGGAGGAGACCGGCCAAGGTGTGGCGCGCCAAGGGGGGGAGTCCTACTCCAAGTAGGATTCGCCCCCTTCCTATTCCTGCTAGGAGACGGATGGAAGGAGGCGGAGAAGAGAAGGAAAGGTGGGGTCGGCCCCCCGAACCCTAAACCAAATTGGTTTGGCCTAGGGGGGCGCGCCCCACCACTTGGTTGCTGCCTCCTCTCTCCACCAGGGCCCATTAAGGCCCATTGACTCCCCAGGGGGTTCCGGTAACCTCCCGGTACTCCGAAAAATACCCGAAACACTTCGGAACCATTCCGGTGTCCGAATATAACCTTCCAATATATCAATATTTATGTCTCGACCATTTCGACACTCCTCGTCATGTCTGTGATCTCATGCAGGACTCCGAACAATCTTCAGTCATCAAAATCACATAACTCATAATACTAATCGTCATCGAACGTTAAGCGTGCGGACCCTACGGGTTCGAGAACTATGTAGACATGACCGAGAGACATCTCCGATCAATAACCAATAGCGGAACCTGGATGCTCATATTGGCTCCTACATATTCTACGAAGATCTTTATCGGTCAAACCGCATAACAACATATGTTGTTCCCTTTGTCATCGGTATGTTATTTGCCCGAGATTCGATCGTCGGTATCATCATACCTAGTTCAATCTTGTTACCGGCAAGTCTCTTTACTCATTCAGTAATACATCATCTCGTGACTAACTCATTAGTCATTTGCTTGCAAAGCTTATTATGATGTGTATTACCAAGAGGGCCCAGAGATACATCTCCGACACTCGGAGTGACAAATCCTATTCTCGATCTACGCCAACACCACAAACACCTTAGAAAACACCTGTAGAGAATCTTTATAATCACCCAGTTATGTTGTGACGTTTGATAGCACACAAGGTGTTCTTCCGGTATTCGGGAGTTGCATAATCTCATAGTTAGAGGAACATGTATAAGTCATGAAGAAAGCAATAGCAATAAAACAAAACGATCATAATGCTAAGCTAAGAGTTGGGTCTTGTCCATCACATCATTCTCCTAATGATGTGATCCTGTTGATAAAATGACAACACAAGTTTATGGTTTAGGAAACTCAACCATCTTTGATTAACGAGCTAGTCAAGTAGAGGCATACTAGGGACACTCTGTTTTATCTATGTATTCACACATGTATCAAGTTTCTGGTTAATAAAATTCTAGCATGAATAAAATACATTTATCATGATATATAAGAAAATATAAATAACAACTTTATTATTTCCTCTAGGGAATATTTCCTTCACCAGCAGCCGCAACAGCAGGAACATGGTGCGGGAGGAGCGCCCCGCTACCAGCATTTACCTCCACCGTGGGCCGCTGGGTAGAACCCGTGGTGGGGCGTCGTGCATGCCTATCGTATGCCCGTCCCACGGGCTCCTACACTAGGCTCTAAATCAGGTCTTCTCGGGCCTCGCCCCAGGAGCCACCAGGAGTTCTTCGTCGCGCCCTACCAGCCAGCACGCGCCGGTTACGGCACCCCCCTTGCACCGCCGCCGGTCGATGGATATGGACCGCCCGCCCGGGCGCCGCCCTACGGAGCTCCACCACCGCTGTCGTTACTTGCATCATGGGAGCCTGCCCTCCTGGCCGCTTGATACGTCTCCGTCGTATCTATAATTTTTGATTGTTCCATGCCAATATTATACAACTTTTACATACTTTTGGAACCTTGTTATATTATTTTTGGGACTAACATATTGATCCAGTGCCCAGTGCCAGTTCCTGTTCGTTGCATCTTTTTTGTTTCGAAGAATATCCATATCAAACGGAGTCCAAACGGGATAAAAACTGACTGAGATTTTTCTTGGATTATATGTGATTTTTGGGAATAAGAATCAAAGCGATACGATGCCCGAGGGGGGCACGAGGCAGGGGGCGCGCCCCTGGCCCTCGTGGCCACCCTGTAAGGAGGTTGGCGCTCTTCTTTCGCCCCAAGAAAGCCAATATCCGGATACAAATCGTGTCAAAATTTCAGCCCAATCGGAGTTACGGATCTCCGGGAATATAAGAAGCGGTGAAAGGCCAGAATCTGGGAACGCAGAAACAGAGAGAGACAGAGAGACAGATCCAATCTCGGAGGGGATCTTGCCCCTCCCATGCCATGGAGACCAAGGACCAGAGGGAGAACCCTTCTCCCACCTAGGGATAAGGCCAAGGAAGAAGAAGAAGGAGGGGGCTCTCTTCCCCTCTCTCCCGGTGGCGCCGGAGTGCCACCAGGGCCATCGTCGTGCGACGGCGATCTACACCAACACCTCTGTCATCTTCACCAACATTTTCATCACCTTCCCCCATCTATCTACAGCGGTCCACTCTCCCGCAACCCGTTGTACCCTCTACTTGAACATGGTGCTTTATGCTTCATATTATTATCCAATAAAGTGTTGCCATTCTATGATGTTTGAGTATATTTTCATTGTCCTACCGGTAATTGGTGAACTGCTGTGATTGGTTTAATTTTCTTGTGGTTATGTTGTTGTCCTTTGGTGCCCATCATATGAGCGCGCACGTGGATCACACCATAGGGTTAGTTGTATGTTGATAGGACTATGTATTGGAGGGCAAGAGTGACAGAAACTTTAACCTAGCATAGAAATTGATGCATACGGGATTGAAGGGGGACCAACATATCTTAATGCTATGGTTGGGTTTTACCTTAATGGACGTTAGTAGTTGCGGATGCTTGCTAATAGTTCCAATCATAAGTGCATAGAATTCCAAGTCAGGGATGACATGCTAGCAGTGGCCCCTCCCACATAAAACTTTCTATCAGTCTAGTAACGTAGTCAATTGCTTAGGGACAATTTCACAACTCCTACCACCACTTTTCCACACTCGCTATACTAAATTTATTGATCCTTTACCTAAAACATCCCCTAGTTTTGATTTACGTGTTCTTTATATTCTTGCAAACCTATCCCGTTACACCTACAAAGTACTCCTAGTTTTATACTTGTTCTAGGTAAGTCAAGAGTGCGTAGAGCTGTATCGGTGGTCGATAGAACTTCAGGGAATATTTGTTCTACCTTTAGCTCCTCTTTGGGTTCGACACTCTTACTTATCAAAAGAGGCTACAATTGATCCCCTATACTTGTGGGTTATCAAGACATTTTTCTGGCGCCGTTGCCGTGGAGTTATAGCGTGGGGTGAATATTCTCGTGTGTGCTTGTTTGCTTTATCACTAAGTAGATTTTATTTGCTATTCTAAGTTGTTCTCTATCTTTAGTTATGGATATGGAACACGAAATACCAAAAAAATTAGGTGTACTTGCTACCCATGGAGATGGGGAACCTCCTAAAACCCTCGATGCTCATTATGTGAAAGATATTATGTACTACTTTGATAATCCTGAGAAAACCCCATTCAACTATATAATGGGAGTAACGTTGGATCAGCGTGAATACTTTAGGGATTATCTCTTGACACAAAAAAGGGAACTATTATGGGATCAAATTCATATGTTGCATTGGTATGCTCGGCAACTATGCTTGAGATATGATTATACTTGTTGCTCTAGGATGACGGCTCCACACCTTTCCTTTTCGTGCAAATTTAATGATGATGAAACCTTAGCTTCTTATGCTAATGGTATATATGATTATTATGATGTGGAACAAATAGAAGAATTTGTTGCTTTTGAGGGTGCTTATGAAACCGAATCTCTGTTTAAAAGGTATGATGCTTTTGATGATGATGTTTATAGGCCTGAAAATTTTGCTATATTGAAATATTGCTATGAAAATTATGAATACAATGCCAATATTGATGCGTTTATTGAGAAGTCTCCGCTGTCCAAGAAGAGACTAATATTTTGCAGCAAACTATGGAAGAAGAAATTGATGACACTGTGAGCCCATTAGATGAAAAAGATGACGAGGAGAGCTAAGAACAAAAGGAGAAAGAGCGGATTAGCTACCCGTGCCCACCTTCTAATGAGAGTAACTATTCAACTCATACATTGTTTAATTTCCCTTCGTGCTTACTGAAGGATGAATGTTATGATGATTGCTATGATCCCTTGAATTCGTTTGAAATATCCCTTTTTGATGAACTTGATGCTTGCTATGCTTGTGGCCAAGATGCCAATATGAATTATGCTTATGGTAGATTAACTTGCTATAGTTCCCTTATGTTAAACATGAAATTGTTGCTATTGCACCCACACATGATAGTCCTAAAATCTTTTTGAATTCTCCCGACTACACTATATCGGAGAAGTTTGCTCTTATTAAGGATTATATTGATGGGTTGCGTTTTACTACTACACATGGTGATTTTAATAGATATAATATGCATGTTCTTGTGCTCCTACTTGCAATTATTATGAGAGAGTAACTACATCTCCGCCCCTCTATGTTTCCAGTATGATAAAATTGCAAGAAACTGTTTATGCTATGCATTGGCATTTACTATGTGTGCATGAATTGTTCTTTTATGACATGCCGATGCATAGGAAGAGAGTTAGACTTCGTTGTTGCATGATATATGTTACTTTGTGCTCACTACTAAATCACAAATCATTGTTAATTAAAATTGGCTTTGATATACCTCGGGATCCGGGTGGATCCATTACTTGAGCACTTTATGCCTAGCTTAAAGGCTTTAAAGAAAGCGCTGCCAGGGAGACAACCCAGAAGTTTTAGAGAGTCATTTATTTCTGTTTTGTGCTTTTATAAAGTTTAAAAACAAAAAATAAATAAAGAGGGGAACCTAAAACTTTTTCAAAAAGAAAAGCGAAAGTGAGAAAGACGAGCATTGTTAAAGTGGGAGCTAGCCTTGAACTTTGTTCATGCCCATGGAAATTTTGTGAACCTTGATTATAGAAAGTTTTCAACAAAAATAATTATCCCCTTGTACAAATCCATTGTATCATAAAAATAATGTGCCAAGATTTTCCTTTAGGATGATTAAACTGCTTGTTGGTTTGTGCGGTGAAAAAATAGCAACTTTGGCTGTAGTGCGCGATTTTATATTTTTTTACTGGAATGTCGAAAGGACCTGAAACATTTTGCACAGTCTTGCTATACAAATTGTTGATTTTTTTCTAATTCTGCCAGAATTTTTAGAGTTACAGAAGTAGGGTGAATGTTCAAATCTTTACAGATTGTCCTGTTTTCACAGATTGGTGTTATAGCTTCATTATTTGCATATGTATGAATTCTTGTTGAAGCCTCCTTGACTTGGTGCCATATAATTGTGATAGCGTACATTGGGCAATGTTTGTTCATAATTACACAATAATGTTAGAGCAATACATGATGGAATTTCATTGATCATATGCACTAACCCCGCCACTAAAAGTTCCGTTAAGTTTTGTGTGGATGAAGTGTTCGAAGATCGAGGAGGTCTCGATATGGGGAGAAGGAGGAGAGGCAAGAGCTCAAGCTTGGGGATTCCCAAGGCACCCCAAGTAAATATTCAAGGAGACTCAAGCGTCTAAGCTTGGGGATGCCCCGGAAGGCGTCCCATCTTTCTTCAACAAGTATCGGTATGTTTTTGAATTCGTTTCGTTCACATGATATGCGTAAACTCTTGGAGCGTCGTGTGCTTTTTATTTTTCTTTTAATAAATGCACCATGCTGGTATGAGATAGTCCTTGGTTGATTTATAGAATGCTCTTTGCACTTCACTTATATCTTTTGAGTATGGCTTTATAGAATGCTTCATGTGCTTCACTTATATCATTTGAAGTTTGGATTGCCTGTTTCTCCTCACATAGAAAACCGCCATTTATAGAATGCTCTTTTGCTTCACTTATATTTGTTACAGCGTGGGCATTTATTTTGTAGAAAGAATTAAAACTCTCTTGCTTCACTTATATCTATTTAGAGAGTTAACATGAATTGGTCATTCACATGGTTAGTCATAAAATCCTACATAAACTTGTAGATCGCTGAATATGATATGTTTGATTCCTTGAAATTGTTTTGCGATATAGAGATGCTAATATGTGGGAGGTACTAGTGAATGGTTGTGGTTTATTAAAAAATATTGGTGTTAAGGTTTGTGATTCCCGAAGCATGCATGTATGGTCTCCTAACTATGTAACCAAATTGGCGCGCATTGTATTTTGATTGTTTATCTTTGCGTGAAGGCCGGGGGTGCGCGATGGTTAACTCCTACCAACCTCCCCCCTAGGAGCATGCGTCGTAGTATTTTGCTTCGAGGGCTAATAGATTTTTCGCAATAAGTATGTGAGTTCTTTATGACTAATATTGAGTCCATGGATTATACGCACTCTCACCCTTCCACCTTGCTAGCCACTCTAGTACCGCGCAATTTTCTCCAGTGCATCAAACCACCTTATATCCTTCCCCAAAACAGCCACCATACCTACCTATTATGGCATTTCCATAGCCATTCTGAGATATATTGCCATGTAACTCCATTGTTCCGTTTATTATGACACGCACCATCATTGTCATATTTCTTTGCTTGATCGTAAGGCAGCTAGCATGATGTTTTCATGGCTTGTCTGTTTTTGATGTCATTGCTACGCTAGATCATTGCACATCCCGGTACACCGCCGGAGGCATTCATATAGAGTCATATTTTTGTTCTAGTATCGAGTTGTAAGTAAATAAATGTGTGATGATCATCATTATTAGAGCATTGCCCCATGTGAGGAAATGAAAAAAAAGGGAGAGGCCAAAGAAGCCTAAATAAAAAAAGGGGGCCAAAGAAGTCCTTCAGAAAAAAGAAAAAATAGCAAAAATAGAAAACAAAAAAAGAGAGAAAAAGAGAGAAGGGGCAATGTTACTATCCTTTTACCACACTTGTGCTTCATCATAGCACCATGTTCTTCATGCTATAGAGTCTCCTATGTTGTCACTTCCATATACTAGTGGGAATTTTCATTATAGAACTTGGCTTGTATATTACAACGACGGGCTTCCTCAAATGCCCTAGGTCTTCATGAGCAAGCAAGTTGATGCACACCCACTAGTTTTCTTTTGAGCTTTCATACACTTATAGCTCTAGTGCATCCGTTACATGGAAATCCCTACTCACTCACATTGATACCAATTGATGGACATCTCCATAGTCCATTGATTTGCCTAGTCGATGTGAGACTTTCTCCCTCCTTTTGTCTATCACCACCTTCTATTCCACCCATAGTGCTATGTCAATGGCTCACGCTCATGTATTGCGTGAAGAGTTGAAAAGGTTTAAAAAGTAAAGTATGAAAACAATTGCTTGGCTAACACCGGTATGGGCATGAGGGGTTCCTTGTGTTAAGAAAAGGGGGCATAAAAGACTATATGATTTTCTAGGGATAACGTTCTTTAGCATTGATATTTTGAAAGACTTGATTGTTTGTTGGGATGCCCGAGTATTAAATTCTTTTATGTCAAATGATAGACTATTGATTTGAATCACTCGTGTCTTAATATTCATGCCAGGATTAGATTACATGATCAAGATTATGCTAGGTAGCATTCCACATCAAAAAATATCTTTTTTTATCATCTACCTACTCAAGGACGAGCATTAATTACGCTTGGGGATGCTGATATGTCTCCGTCGTATCTATAATTTTTTATTATTCCATGCCAATATTATACAACTTTTACATACTTTTGGCAACTTCTTATATTATTTTTGGAACTAACATATTGATCCAGTGCACAGTGCCAGTTCCTATCTGTTGCATGTTTTTTGTTTCGCAGAATATCCATATCAAACGGAGTACAAACGAGATAAAAACTGACGGAGATTTTTTTGGGAATATATGTGATTTTTGGGAAGAAGAATCAACGCGAGACGATGCCCGAGGGGGCCACGAGGCAGGGGGCGCACCCAAGGGGGCGGGCGCACCCTTGGCCCTCGTGGCTAGCCCGTAAGGCGGTTGGTGCCCTTCTTTCACCGCAAGAAAGCCAATATCCGGATACAAATCATGTCAAAGTTTCAGCCCAATATGAGTTATGGATCTCCGGGAATATAAGAAACGGTGAAAGACCAGAATCTGGGAACGATGAAACAGTGAGAGACAGAGAGACAGATCCAATCTCGGAGGGTATCTCGCCCCTCCCATGCCATGGAGACCAAGAACCAGAGGGATAACCCATCTCCCACCTAGGGAGAAGGCCAAGGAAGAAGAATAACGAGGGGGCTCTCTCCCCCTCTCTCCAGGTGGCGCCGGAGTGCCACCAGGGCCATCATTGTGCGACAGGGATCTACACCAACACCTTTGTCATCTTCACCAACATCTTCATCACCTTCCCCCATCTATCTAAAGCGGTCCACTCTCCTGCAACCCGCTGTACCCTCTACTTGAACATGATGCTCCAATGATGTGTTGCCATCCTATGATGTCTAAGTAGATTTTCGTTGTCCTATCGGTAATTGGTGAATTTCTATGATTGGTTTAATTTTCTTGTGGTTATGTTGCTGTCCTTTGGTGCCCATCATATGAGCGCGCGCGTGGATCACACCATAGGGTTAGTTTATGTTGATAGGACTATGTATTGGAGGGCAAGAGACAGAAGCTTCAACCTAGCATAGAAATTGATGCATACGGGATTGAAGGGGGACCAATATATCTTAATGCTATGGTTGGGTTTTACCTTAATGAACGTTAGTAGTTGCGGATGCTTGCTAATAGTTCCAATCATAAGTTCATAGAATTCCAAGTTAGGAATGACATGCTAGCAGTGGCCTCTCCCACATAAAACTTTCTATTGGTCTAGTAACATAGTCAATAGCTTAGGGACAATTTCGCAACTCCTACCACCATTTTTCCACACTCGCTATACTAACTTTATTCCTCCTTTACCTAAAACAGCCCCTAGTTTTTATTTACGTGCTCTTTATATTCTTGCAAACTTATCCCGTTACACCTACAAAGTACTCCTAGTTTTATACTTGTTCTAGGTAAAGCGGACGTCAAGCGTGCGTAGAGTTTTATCGGTGGTCGATAGAACTTGAGCGAATATTTGTTCTACCTTTAGCTCCTTGTTGGGTTCGACACTCTTACTTATCGAAAGAGGCTACAATTGACCCCATATACTTGTGGGTTATCACCGCCCTGCACTCTGCGCCCTCGCCGAGTAACTATGGCGGTGGAGGTGACTCGTACATGGACTCGGGTGCTACTGCGCATATGATAACTCATCCCGGTAACCTAACCTCCACAACTCCCGTTCACACACCCACTCGTATCACCGTTGGCAATGAATCCTCTTTACCTATCACTCATATCGGTATCACTAGTTTTCCTTCTAATTCTACACCTATCAATATGTCTAATGTACTTGTCTCACCCGACCTAGTCACCAACTTAGTTTCTGTTCGTCGTCTTGCTCGTGAGAACCCACTTACTGTTGAATTTGATGGTGTTGGTTTTTCTGTGAAGGACGCCCGTACCAGGAAGGTCCTCCATCGATGTGACAACCCTGATGAGCTCTACCCCGTGCACGCTGGTGCCTCCACCTCCACACCCATTGCTTTCGCCACCGGCGTTGACCTTTGGCATGCTCGCTTGGGTCATTCCAACCCTACCGTTTTGTGTCAGATTCTTAGGAGTTTTTCTTTCTCATGTAATAAGCTCGACGAGCATACTTGTGAGGCTTATCGTTTGGGCAAGCACATTCGTCTTCCCTTTAGTGCGTCTACCTCTGTTTCCACTTTTCCGTTTCAGCTACTTTACAGTGATGTTTGGACGTCCCGCATTGCAAGTAACACGGGCTATCTATAATATTTGGTGATTTTAGATGATTATTCTCACTATGTGTGGACCTTTCCTCTTCGTCGCAAATCCGATGTCGTAGCCACACTCACCTCCTTTTATTCCTGTGTCACCACACAGTTCGGCCGCCCCATACTTGCAATCCAGACTGATAAAGGAAAAGAGTTTGATAACGTTGCTCTCCGTACACTTCTCGCCTCTCACGGCACCACCTTTCGACTGACTTGTCCTTACACTTCACAGCAGAATGGTCGCACCGAGCGCATCCTTCGCACTCTTAATGACCGCGTTTGCATGTTACTCTTTCACTCTAACGTGCCCTCTTGGTTCTGGCCCGATGCTCTCGCCACTACCATCCTTCTAGTTAACATTCGTCTGTGTCATCCTCGATGGAACTACGCCCCTCACCACCTCCTCTTCGGTACATCGCCGTCCTATGATGGACTTCGTATCTTTGGGTGTCTCTGTTATCCTAGCATCGCGTCCACTACGCCACACAAACTCGCACCTCGTTCCGTCCCATGCGTCTTCCTCGGCTATCCCTCCAACACCAAAGGTTACCGGTGCTATGACCCTGTCACTCATCGTGTGTACACCTCGAGGCATGTGTATTTCGTCGAGACGGTGTTTCCTTTTTTCAGGTTTCTCCGGCTACGGCTCCTTCGGCGCCGAACCATGCGCCCTCTGCTCGGAGTGATGCGCGGCGGTCCTCGGTGGCCCCCCACCCGGCGCCTTCCGACGTCGCCAGGGTTCTCGGCTCCCTCTACCCCGGTTGGCGCTGCCACCCTGACGACGGGCTCGACTTCCACCTCGCCCGTCTCCACCCTTGCTGCCGGCTCAGACGCCGGCCCCGGCTCGCCTGCCGCCGCGGGCTCCTCCGCTACCGCATGGCCCTCCACCGCCGCGGGCCGCGCTGCCGCTGCCGCTGTGGTCCCCACCACCACCGCCACTCCTTCTCTCAGCGTGTTGAATCGTGCTCGGGCCGGTGTGCTTCGACCGAGCAAGCACTACTCCCCCGACGAGTATGTGTGCGCAGCCTCGACGACGACGCCGTCACCCATCCACGCCTCTGCTCGCGCTGCCCTTCGGGATACCCACTGGCTCACCGCGATGCAGGAGGAGTTTGACGCCCGACAGAGCAACCGCACGTGGCACCTTGTTCCGTGACCCCCTCGTGCCAACATCATTACTGGCAAGTGGGTGTTCTGCCACAAGACCCGCCCGGATGGTTCTCTCGAGCACTACAAGGCTCGGTGGGTGGTTCGCGGGTTTAGGCAGCGTGCGGGCGTGGACTTCACCGACACCTTCGCATCGGTTGTCAAACCGGGCACGATTCGCACCGTGCTCCAGTTGGCGGTCTTGCATGCCTGGCCCGTGCACCAGTTGGATGTCTCCAATGGCTTCTTGCATGGCCATCTCGCCGAGCAGGTGTTCTGTGAGCAGCCCACTAGTTTCGTCGACGCCTAGCATCCGGACTTCGTGTGCTTGCTCTCCCGTTCTCTTTACTAGCTAAATCAGGCACCTCGGGCCTCGTACGAGCGTATCGCAACCTTCCTGCAGTCTCTGGGCTTTCGGTCCACTCGCGCCGATGCCTCACTCTTTGTGTATCATCAGGGAGCTGACACTGCCTATCTGCTGCTCCACGTCGACGACATCATCCTCACGGCGTCCGCTTCCGATCTGCTTCAGCGGCTGACTGCTCGTCTTCATGATGAGTTCACCCTTAAGGACTTGGGGCCTCTGCACTACTTCCTCGGCATCGAGGTGGTCCGTCGGGCTGACGGCTTCTTTCTGCATCTGTAGAAGTACGCCCACGAGCTTCTGGAGGGTGCTAGTATGCTTAACTGCAAGCCGGCGCCCACCCCCGTCGACACGAAGGCGAAGGTCTCCGCTCTGGAGGGGTCCCTCGCCTCCGATGCGGCGTTTTATCGCTCCATTGTTGCTGCTTTACAGTACCTGACGTTGACTCGCCCCGACCTGCAGTACGCTGTCTAGCAGGTTTGCCTCCACATGCATGCTCCGTGTGACTCTCATTGGACCTTGGTGAAGCGTATGCTCCGTTACATACGCGGTACCATGTCCTTGGGACTCTCCCTGACGGCCTCCACCTCCACCGACCTCGTGGCCTACTCGGATGCTGGCTGGACTAGCTGCCCCGACACTCGACGCTCCACGTCCGGCTATTGTGTCTACCTTGGGCCCTTGTTGATCTCTTGGTCATCGAAGCGGCAGCCCACGGTCTCCCGCTCCAGCGACGAGGCAGAGTATCGGGACGTGGCTAACGATGTGGCCGAGTGCTCTTGGATCCGTCAGCTACTTCAGGAGTTGCTTTGTGACGTTCACAAGGCCACTCTTGTCTACTGTGATAATGTCAGCGCGGTCTACCTCTCCGCCAGGCCGGTGCACCATCGACGTACGAAGCATACTGAGCTCGATATACACTTTGTGCGCGAGCAGGTTGCCCTTGGTCGAGTTCGGGTTCTCCATGTTCCGACATCGCAACAGTTTGTTGATGTGATGACTAAGGGATTGTCCACTCCCGTCTTCGAGAAGTTTCGGTCCAGTCTCTATGTGGCGACGCTTCGACTGCCGGAGGAGGGGATGTTGAGTATATATTTGTGTCGCATGTATTACGTGTTGTGGCCCACCTCCTAGTCATGTATAGTTAAGGTTGATGCCTACTTATATATACGTGCACCAGCACTCCACCACTACATCATGTATTGCAAAAGTATTCGTCTACAGAGGGTAACCCACACCTCCCATCACGCCAGCGTCAAGTTCTGCAGCGTTCGCGGCATTGGCGGCATGTCGACGTGCACGACGCCCTCCAGCGCCTGAACGGCCTGCGCCATGGTCGGCCGGTGTGCCTCCTGGTCTTGGATGCACCAGCACGCCACCCTGCACGCACGCTCCAGCTCCTCCCCCCTCACGTCGCCGCGTAGCCGCGGGTCCGCCACGGCGCCCGCCTCCCCCGCCGCCACCTTCCCCGCGGCCCACACCGGGAAGAACGTCGACACAGGCCACCCCGCCTCCGCCTCCATGGCATCGCTGGCATCATCGCCGCTGTCCCTCCCGCCGCCACCGGAGCTGTCGGTGTTGCGCCGGCCCGAGATGAGCTCGAAGAGCACCATCCCAAAGCTGTACACGTCCGCCTTGGCGCTGATGGGCAGCCCGGAGATCCACTCCGGCGCTAGGTACCCGATGGTGCCCCGCATTGTTGTGAGGGCGCGGCTGAAGTCCCTCCCGACCAGCTTCGCCATCCCGAAGTCGGCGAGCTTCACGCACAGGTCCTTGTCCAGCAGTATGTTCTCCGGCTTCACGTCGCAGTGTATGATGCACTCGCGGCAGCCGTCGTGCAGGTACGCCAGCCCTCTGGCGACGCCGAGCATGATGCCGTAGCGGTCGCGCCAGCTCGGGCACGAGCCGCCGCTGCCCTTGAAAAGGTAACCCTCGAGGGAGCCGTTGGGCATGTACTCGTAGACGAGCAGCTTCTCGTCGGCCGACGAGCAGAAGCCGAGGAGCTGGACGAGGTTGACGTGCTGGATGCGCCCGAGCGTGTTCACCTCCGTCCGGAACTGCTTGTCTCCCTGCCGGAGACCTTCCAGCTTCTTGACCGCCACCTCGGTGACGGTGTCCCCGCTCTTCAGGATGCCGCGGTACACGGAGCCGAAGCCTCCGCCGCCCAGCCGGTCCGAGAAGTTCTTGGTGGCGGCGCGGAGGTCGCCGTAGCTGTACACGGTCAAGGAGGAGCCCGCCTCGTTCGCCATGCTGTCCAGCCGACGCCGCCGCCTCCTCCTCCTGGAAAGGAGGAACCAGGCCAGCAGCGCCGATGCGATCAATGCTGCTGCCACACATGCCAACACGATTCCAACGACAAGCTGGAGTGGTAGCCCCCCTTCGTTCTTCTTGTTTGCTTTGCTCAAATCTCGCAGCCCTGATTCTGAAAGCCGGAGATACAGGTCCGACGACCCTGAGGCCCCAGAGTCGGCGTAAAGCTGCTGAAGGTTGCGGAACTCGCCGTGCCAGACGGCGCACTGGCCGCCGCCGGAGAAGGTGTAGGCCTGGCAAGAGCAGTTGTCGAGGCAAGCCGACTCGCACTCTGTTTTGCTCTGGGCGCCGACGGCGAGCGAGTCGTCGGGGAGCTTAACGTTGGGCAGCGCCAGGAACCCGTCCGCGGACGTGGACGACGACCCGTTGCCGTTGCGCGCGCACGCGAGCGACGAGTTCCGGCGGCACCCGCCGGTCCAGTCGCTGAGCGCCCAGTCCTGCTCCGACGCCGGCACGAACCCGGGCGGGCACCGGCAGGACGGCTGGCTCCTCTGGTCGCAGACACCGAAGGCGCCGCAGACGGCGTACGCGTCGCACTGCACGGTGGGCGCGGCCCAGAAGAACTGCCAGCGCTGGCTGGCGGGCACCCAGATGTACTGCTTCGCCTGCCCCGTCCCCTCGAACACCTGGCGCGTGATCGTCGCGTTGTCGTACAGCGCCCAGCTGAGCCGCCTGTACGCCGGCGTCTCGACGTAGGTCTGGTTGAAGAGCACGTTGTTGACGGCCTCCGGCACGAGCGCGAAGACGCGCCCCGTCCAGACGCCGCTCCGCCAGTACACGCGTGTCCGGTTCCAGAAGTAGAAGAACTCGCTGGTGCCGTTGCGGTCCACGGTGTTGCTGAACATGCCCGGCGCGGGGTCCTCAGCGTTCCGCCACGACGTGAGCCCCTGGTACTCGCCGGTGAGCTTGTTCTCCCCGAGCCACGCCCCAGGCACCAGCGTGTCCGTCGGGTGGTCGAAGCTCTGCCAGAGCACGTTGGAGGAGTTGCCGCCGCCGAGGAGGACGAGGTTGCCGTCGTCGCGGATCACCGCGGTGTTGTTGCTCGATTCCGACGACGACAGGTTCGATCTCGACGACGACCACACGACGCCCTCGCTGGCACCGAAGAGCTCGAGGCTGCCGTCGTCGGCGGACACCCGGAGCTCCGCGGATGCGGCGCTGGACAGGGGGCTCGCGCGGTTGGCGACCCAGATGACGGTTTGGACGGGGATGTTCTTGTACCAGACGCCGAGGTAGAACCGGCCGGAGCTGCCGGGGCTGAAGAGACCGGCCTCGAACTTGCCCTGCGCCGAGACCACCGTGTTGCTGCCCCGCAGCGGCCGCCGCGCCGAGACGGCGTCCGTCTCCGCCGCCGCCGATGCCGGGAAAGAATGAGCTAAGCAGAGCGCAACGAGAGCGAAAGCGGCGACCGTCGGCGACATGTTTTCTTTCAGGTGAATTGAATTCGCGATCAGGAGGATGGATGGAGACCGCGAAGAGCGACACGCAGGCAGTTGCTGTCGCGTTTGCACGCAGCTATATGCTGTCGCGTACTGGCCGTCCGATGAGCCGCCCGCCTCGTCGTCTGGATGACTTATAGTATCATGGAGTCTGTGTTTATCCGTGCATACATAGCCACCATTTCCCACCCGCGACAAAAACGGCACATTGTCACCTCCCACAAATGTAAACTGTCAATGGAAATTTTGTTCGGGGTGGTAAAAAAGATGCACGGTTGGTGTTGAAGCGGTCCGTCGTCTTCCATGGTGACGTACGTGGAAACAGATTTGTCACCTTTGCTTGCACCACGGCTGCTCCTCGGGTTGGCTGCATGCCCCTAATTTCCTCCTCGCTTTCGTGCACGGTCCGAAATATTATTAAAGAAAAATAAAGTGTAGCAGATTTTCGTAACAAAAAGCAGGAGAAATTTGGTTTTGGTTACCATCTCGAGTGGCCGTGGCCGTGCGTTCAAACCGTCGTCCTGCTACGGCGGGCAGACGTGAAAAGGATGAAAAGCAGACCCATCAAATCCTGAGTGGAATGGGTGGTATGCGTCAATGCGTGTGGGTCTTTCTTTTCTTCTTCAGGTTCGTTGACAGGAACCTGCTACGGTTTTCGTGGTACTTTGTGGTTTCGATTTAGAAATTACTCCGTACGTACTTGTGGAATCTCTGTATTCTTTCCCAGCTGCTGATTCGATGACAAGTTCAGTAGGCGGGTCGGCATCCACGTTGTGACTACTCTGCGTCATTGATCGTGATACAACGTTCATCCTACGAGTGCAAGCAATCATAATGCGACACCAAGATTTATAAACAACGCTCGTTCATGTCACCCGCTCCTCGGAGCAATGACTACGGGTGACCCCGAGAGAATATCAGGTGATACCATCACTTGAGTGCTACCATGATAAATTTGAAATTTTTAATTTTTCAAGTGTAAAAAAATCGAAACAAATTGTGAATGTTCATTGCATATGTGTCTACAACCTTTAAAAATTTCAGACCAACATCCGAAATGCACAAAGAGAAACAAAAAAGGGAAATCCATTCAGATTTTGATCTGAATTTTGTAGAGATTATAGAAACATATGTGATGAACATTCACAAAAAAATCAATTTTTTTGACACATCTAAAATTAGAATTTTTAAATTCATATCATGGTAGCAGTCAAGTGATGGTATCACATGATATCTCCCCCTGCCCGGACAGCTAGCGGTTTCGTACCGTTGTGAATTTATATATTAACGGCGTCTCCACGCCGATTCTTAAATGTCCACAACCGCGGTTCGAACCTGTATCGATTTGCTCGTCGGTTCGGATGTGTTTTGTTCCCCGCAAACCGAAGAAAAACTGCGATGGGACTTTGCAGGTGTTTGGACTACTGCAACGTCCACGTCGAACTAATCTGGCCCACTGAACAACACCACCCATCTCTCCCGTGTTCCGATCGATGCACGTGCATTTCCCACATCGCATCAATGCTGGCCCAGAGCACGTAGCGATTAGCATTGATGATGCGTGCTTTGAACGGACGGGAGGGCGGCGCTGACCGTCGCAACCTCTCGGGAGCCGTCGCTTCAATGCGAACGCAACTTCTCAAGAAACCAACTCTGGCCACCGCGCCGCATTGAAGCGGCTGACCTCCTGTTCGCATGACCTGGCCGAGGCTATATAATCCATGCTCTCGCGATGTTCACATTGCAGTCACCGCATCGCTCCGTGCATCCTCGTCATCATCTCCCCTTCCTCCACAACTGCGGCAATGGGCAAGTCGTGGGTATCAGCTCCGACACACAGCGGCTCCGAAACGGGCTCCGGAGGTTCGTGGCGACGCCACCCACAAACTCCGAGGCCGTCGTCCTCATCCGCGGCAAGCTCCCTAGTGAAAGAGGAGATCATCATCTTCTCTGGCGATGAGAAGAACCAGCCGCCACAGCAACAGCCGACGACGCAGGGCGCGGTCTAAGCCTACACTGGAGAGGAGTACGAGCAGTAGATGGAGGCCATGCTCCCTACTTCTGTCCTCCACGTCAACAGCCCGACGGTGCCACCGGAGACACTCCTTTGCATCAAGCCGAAGCCCACGTCGCCTCCCCGCTCTCCCCAGACGCAACCGCGACGTCCAAATTGAACACCACGTCAAGGAGGAGCCCCTCTCGTCGTCGCCCCAACGCGTCAAGGAGGAGCGCCACTCGCCGCCGCCCCACACCATGCGACCGCCGCCAAGGCGCGCGGTTGACTTCACCCATTAGCGTTGATAACAGCGGCAGTAATAGCATGTCCTCCCAGAGCGCCCTAACGGTGATAGCGGGACAGACGTAACGCAATGCGCCGGTCAGAGTTTGCGGACTCCGACGTCCCGCCGCCAAACATCATGGCGGACCAGGAGCTGGCGTACGCCTGGGCCTTGGACCGCTCTAAGATGACGACAGATAATGGAAAGTGCCATGTCCGCTGCCTCAGCCAAGAGATGGCCAAGTACGGCCAGGAGTGGTCTCTCCTAGAGACAGCTGCCACCGTCGCCTCCTTGAAGGACTGTCGCCCTCTCCCCCTACCCATGTCGTCATTCGCCGCGGCCGTACTATGCAAGGCACAGGAGGTAGCAAAGAGGACCATATGCGAGCGTCTCAGGCTGCTGCTGGGAAGCCCTGCCGCGACGCCGCGCCCTTCCGCCGCTCAAAGCCCGACTCCGATGACGATGCGAGGAGCCGCTGTTAGCTAAATGAATATCGCCCGATTCGTTTGAGTTTGAATCAAATTTGTTCAGTCAAGTTAAAATTCATTTGAAATGGATAGTTTTGGATGGCCGCCTCCTGCAACCGTTTTCGTTACCTGCCCCCCCCCCCCCCCACGGGTCCACGGACGGATGCGGGGGAAAATTTGGGGGTCTGAGTTGGAGATGCCCTTAGGCTTAGTTTTTTATAGACACATTACAAATGCATATGTTCATATACACGCACATACACTTATGGGCATCTCCAACACCGACCCTCAAAATGCCCGCAACCGTCTCGACCGCGCGGTCCGGACGTGTTTTGCCATCCAATGCGGTCCTACATCGGTCCGTTGCGGTGGTCCAGATGTACTTTTTCCCGCAACTGGAGACAAACTAGGGGGCTTTGCGGGCGTTGATGAGGACATGTACCTAGGGTAGGGTCTTAGGCATGTCCTAGACACCCTACCCAAGGACACTACACATGAGTCCAAGGCCTTAAAGGTTCTACAGAAGATACCGACTGAAATCCTCATGAAGCGCAGTACACTCGACAGAAGATCCCACTCGGATATCCCAATTCCACTCGACCATGCTTATTCACTCGACCACACAATAATCCACTCGGAGTACAGAGTACCTAGAGTCACCCCAGGATGACAACGGTCAGGCATTCACTCCGACGTCATAAAGATCATTTAACATGGGTGTTACCAATAACGTCCTGGACTTAACTCTCATTGAACCCCTGTGTAACTGAGGGCTGCGAGGGTCCGGCGCACTCTATATAAGCCACCCCTCCCCTCCGGCACAAGGGTTTGCACCCCCTGTAACTATTCCACATTCCAATCAACAAGCCTCCCCGGCACCGAAACATAGGGCTGTTACCTCCTCCGAGAGGGGCCTGAACTTGTAAATCTATGCGTACAACCTTGCCGTAGCTAGGACACTGCCCTCTCCCGCGTACCCCCTACTTCTACTATCAGGCCCGTTCCCATGACAGTTGGAGCACACCGTGGGGCAGTCGTCTGAGCGACTTTCGGCGAGGTTGCAATCTTCGATCTTCATCAACATGGTTTTCGGCGGTGGTTTGGCCCTGGGTCACGAGATCCATCTCGACGCGCTCATCTTCATCGCCGATGACTCCGCCTGGATCCAAGATGCCCCCCTCGACGTCGAGGCTCTCCCCGTCCGCGGGGCGGCGCACTTTCACGCGGGTGCCTGCGTCGTCCTCTCACGGCAGCCGTCGACTAAGTATCGATCGGCTCCCATGGCATCTTCGCTCCCTGCTGTTTGTCGCTGTAAGCGATCCGGTCGTTCGCAGCTCCAGTGGTGGGTGAAACATGCGGTGGCTCATCAGTCGACCACCCCACAAATCGCGGCGATTGAGCCCGATGAATCTCTTTATGGGTTGTTCGATCGGTCGACTGGTCATCCGGATACGCTTTTCGAGTGCGAGAGCAACAATCCCATGGCGGAGGTCCTCATGGTCGACTCCCGGTGCAGCCCGCTTGGATTCCTTTGCGGCGACGGCGGCGACAACAGTGGTGGCCCGTCGCGTTACCACGACGAATATTATCCTCAAGCCCTCACTGAAGAACAAAGGAATGAGCTGCATCACAGAAACGTTCAAGCTCTCAAGACCCCCACCGTTGGGGAGACCTCCGAGGCTTGGGCTTTGGAGGCTGCGCGCTTAGCCACCCTAGCAGAGCGTACGCTTCTAGAAAATCTTCAGCAAGCACTCGACGACCATGCTCGCCGGCAACTTCCAGTTTCCAGTCGATGCCCATGATAATTGTTTTCGTCTGAGCCTCGGGAGGAGTGTCAGGTATACCGTACCCCGATCCAGAATGTTGTAGCAGTTGCACGTATTGCAGATTTGATCCAGCCGTCCGGTTCCGAGGCTGGTAGAGGGTTACAGCTAATTTGAGCACTGCTCGAGGCGCCCGGGGAGCAGAACTCAGTTGTTTCTCAGTCACGCAACATGATTCACAGCAGGTCTGTCGTGGCGGACACAGTTCAGTCGACACATAGCCCAAAATCGCCTTCGCGGCGTGATGATCGTGGGTATAGCCAAGACCAGTACCTCGGTCGAGACGACGGGCAGTTTGATCCTTGATATCACCGTGATGACCACCACCGAGTGCCTACGCCCCTTTGGGGGGGTGGTTCGTACGCGCCCCGGCGGTATGATGATAGGCACCCATTCGGTGACGAGCGGAGATTTCCAGTCGACCCAAGGGAGCCTGGGTTTGATGCGAGACGAGTCCTTGTATAGGGCCTAGTTGACGGAGGCAGAGCTAAGGAGAAGGGCTGGACAGAGATCGCCCGAGTAGAAGCAGGACTTTCGTCTCTGGGCCTGAATGTTTCAGCAGAGCCATCCGAGCAGCTGAGATCCCTCCCAACTTCAGGTTGGTTGCGGGAGTGAGTAAGTTTACTAGCGAGTCGAAGCAAGACACATGGTTAGAAGATTACCGAGTGGCGGTGCAGATTGGTGGAGGCAATGATGATGTAGCCATGAAGCACCTCCCCTTGATGCTTGAAGATTCAGCCAGAGCTTGGTTGAATCAGCTAGCTCCTGGAAGCGTATTCTTTTGGGAAGATTTATCCCGAGTGTTTGTCAAGACATTGAAGGCACTTGCAAACGTCCCGCTGGGCTGTCAGAGTTGCAGCACTGTGTTCAAAAACCGAATGAAACTTTGAGGGATTACATCCAGCGGTGGACTACACTTCATCATGTGGTGGAGAATGTGTTAGAGCATCAAGTCGTGTGCGCTTTCAAGGAAGGCGTACGATACAGAGAGCTCACATTGAAATTTGGTCGTTCTGGAGCCATGACCCTCAATCGGATGATGGAGATACCCACTCGGTACGCAAATGGCGAACAAGAAGATAGACTACTGAAAGCATAAGTGATCCCTGGGTGATTTTGGTAATTAATGACAACATATCTCTTGTTGGACTAATACTTTCACCTAGTATATTTCAGACAAGTTCAACAGTTGAGTGGCATGGACAAGAGGATGTGGAACCCCTTCAAGATGCTAAGGACAGAAGATTGGCAAAAGCTAAAAGCTCATGACTCTACATTTCATTTTAGTGATCCAAGATCACATTGAGTCTATAGGAAAGCCAATACTATTAAAGGGGGATGAGGTGTTGCTTAATGGCTTGCTTGCTACAAGTGCTTAGTGATATGCTCCAAAGCCCTCAACCACTTTCTCATTCCACATATGTCCTAAACCTAAAGTCAGTCTCGGCCCCACCGATTTGATCTATCCGGCGCCACCGAGTTCATTTGACAAAGCCCCTGCCAAAACCCTAATCAGTTCGGTCTCACCGATAGGGATCTCGGTCTCACCGAGATGGGAATGTAAACTCTTTGTTTCCTATTTGCAACATTTTGGTCTAACCGAGATGTGAGAATCGGTCTCACCGAGTCAGCATTGCAAACTCTCTGTTGCCTTTTCATAGCGTTTCGGTCTCATCAAAATGAGCGAATCGTTCCCACTGAGTTTTCCTGACCAACTCTCTCTGCGCCTATTACAGAAATTGGTCTCACCGAGTTTATGTGATGGTCTCGCCGAGATTACGTTCTGCCCTAACCTTAATGAAATGGGTCCCACCGAGTTGATCATATCGGTTCCACCGAAAAGCCTAACGTTCACATTTTGAACTAAATCGATCCGACCGAGTTTCATGATTCGGTCCCACTGAGTTTGGTAAATTGTGTGTAACGGTCAGATTTTGTGTGGAGGCTATATATGCCCCTCCTCCCACTCTTCATTCGTGGAGAGAGCCATCAAAACATGCCTACACTTGCATTACCCATTTTCTGAGAGAGGACCACCTACTCATGTGTTGAGACAAAGATATTCCAATCCTACCATATGAATCTTGATCTCTAGCCTTCCCCAAGTTGCTTTCCACTCAAATCCTCTTTCCACCATATCCAAATTTGTGAGAGAGAGTTGAGTGTTGGGTAGACTATCATTTGAAGCACAACAGCAAGGAGTTCATCATCAACACACCATCTATTACCTTTTGGAGAGTGGTGTCTCCTAGATTGGTTAGGTGTCACTTGGGAGCCTCCGACGAGATTGTGGAGTTGAACCAAGGAGTTTGTAAGGGAAAGGAGATCGCCTACTTTGTGAAGATCTACCCTAGTGGGGCAAGTCCTTCGTGAGCGATGGCCATGGTGGGATAGACAATGTTGCTTCTTCGTGGACCCTTTGTGGGTGGAGCCCTCTGTGGACTCACGCAGCCGTTACCCTTCGTGGGTTGAAGTCTCCATCAACGTGGATGTATAATAGCACCACCTATCGGAACCACGCCAAAAACATATGTGTCTTGAATTGCGTTTGCACACTCCAATCCCATCCCTTTACTTTCTTGCAACTTGCATGCTTTACTTTCCGCTGCTCACATACTCTTGCCATGCTTGCTTGAAACGTATTGTGTATGTTTGAAATTGTGCTAAAAACTCTACCTCAACTCAAAGAACTTAAAAACTGCAACTTTTCTTGTTTAGTGTCTAACCCCCCTCTAGACACCTCTTCTTCGATCCTCTCAATTTGTATCAGAGCGTTGGTCTCCATTGCTTTGGTTTAATCACCATTGGAGGAAGATGGACGAGTCTACGACCGGGAGCATTAGACGTAGAGTGCCTATGCTTGAAGGAGAGTTTTATAAGGAATGAAAAAATGACATGCTTGAGATCTTCAATGAATATTATTTGAACAAGTACGTTGTTAGTCCTTTTGTGCCCCCCATTGATTCTTCGAATCCTACTTTCGATGAAAATCTTGACATGATTCAAAATCTTAGAACTATTGGTCTTATCACTAGAGGATTGCCTAGAAACTTGCTTGTGCGTTTGCCAACTTTCGAATGTGCTTACACCATATGGAAATTCCTTGAGGAACGATTTCCGGACTACTCTTTGAAAAATCTGGATGTGATCCTTAAAAAGTCCATTGCTTTAAATAAGATGAACACTAGTGATCCCAAATTTTATGAATGTTTATTTGAGCTTCGTGACCTTATGTGTGCCAAAGGAGATGTAGGAATCATTAGTAGTATCATCTCGGAAGTCATTAGAATTCATAAAGATGAACATTGTCATGATCACATAACTAATGAATCACTCTCTCTAGGTGTTGATCTATCCCAAGACAATGTTGAACATGATTATTATAAGGAGGATGATGATAGTGACTTTGACCTTGATGAACAAATGAGACATTTCGGTCTTATGGATAATCTTCGTGGTTACGCAGCTGATACGTCCAAAACGTATCTATAATTTCTGCTTGCTCCATGCCTCTTTTGGGTGATATTGCTATGATATTCATACACTTCCATACACTTTTGATCATATTTGGACTAACCTATTAACTAAGTGCACCCCAGTGCCAGTTTCTGTTTTCAGTTGTTTTTGTATTTCAAGTTTTCACATTACGAGAACTGCCAGGAAAAATCCAGAAAAATTATATAAAAAATCAGCGTTCCAGAACCTACCGTGCGTCCGAAGGACAGCCGG
>LR738714.1:115942764-115965851 GCA_902687465.1 Secale cereale | reverse complement strand
GGGGGGGGGGGGGCGCCTGGGCCCCCGAGCCCCGTCTGGTGCCCCCCTTTGGCATATATTTAAAGCGTCTCGCAGAAACCCTGATTCCAGACCCCTTTTCTCCAGACGCGATTCCGATCTCCGGCGCCATCGCCATCAAGCTTCGGGGGACCAGAATTCCTGTGCCGGCACCCTGCCGGGACGGGGAAGTGCCCCCGGATTCATCTCCATCGACGTTGCTTCCTCCCTCCATGATGCGGGAGTAGTTCCTCCTCGGGGCTGAGGTTTCTACCAGTAGCTATGTGGTCAATTCTCTCTCCCATGATGTGATCTTCGTTGTGATCATAGGCTATGTTAATCTAGGGTGATCCCATGATATTTCCCCTTCCTCTATGTATTGGATTGATGTACTCACTTGTCTTTATCTAGTATAATCCCCGAGACCAAGGTGACAGCGGTCTATTGGACATGGATTAGAAGAATAATTTCATGAGTGATTTCCTTTTTGTGTGTTGATTGAAGATTGAGAGTCTCTTGGTGCTTGTCTTTGACTATCCTTTAGATATGTTGTGGTGATTGTGGGACTCTCTTTGGATGGCCGCGGTGACATTGGGAAATCCTTAGATTGAGAACTACGAACTTTGAGGTGTGCTTTTGTAGCCCTACATAATTCTCATCCTCTCTTGACCACGAAGGAATGACCTCCGAGTGCGTCCCCTTTGCATGTTTTATGAGAAATATCATGTGATTCGATTATGTTAATGTTGTTGGGAGTTGCCACTAGTGAAAGTATGATCCCTAGGCCTTGTTTCCACCATTGCAATACCATTTGTGCTCACGTTTACCACTTGTTTGCTTGCTGCACTTTTTATTACAGATTTATATTACTTTGTTTTGCCATCCATATCACTTGCTATTTAACATCTCTTCGCCAAACTAGTGCACCTATACATCTGACAAGTGTATTAGGTGTGTTGGGGACACAAGAGACTTCTTGTATCTTAGTTGCAGGGTTGCTTGAGAGAGACCATCTTCAACCTCTACTTCCCTGAGTTCGATAAACCTTAGGTCATCCACTTGAGGGAAATTTGCTGCTGTCCTACAAACCTCTGCGCTTGGAGGCCCAACATAGTCTACAAGAGTAGAAGCGTGTGTAGACATTAGCAGCCGGAGGAAAGGAATGGGTGCTTGATAGTGGATGCACGGATCATATGACTGGAGATAAGGACATGTTTGATGAACTTGCTAGAAATGATGATCCACAAAAGTATGTTACCTTTGGTGACAACTCTAAGGGTAAAGTTGTTGGCCTTGGTAAGGTGGCCATATCCAACGATAGCTCTATCAAGAATGTCATGCTTGTAGAATCTCTTGAATATAATCTTCTTTCCGTGTCTAGATTAGCTGACTTTGGGTTAAATGTGCTACTCACTCATGTTGATTGCCAAGTCTTTCGTAGAGATAATCACAATATGGTCTTTACCGGCATTCGTAGAGGTGACATATACATTGTTGACTTTACTAAGAAACCCCAACCTTGCACTTGTTTTATTGCTAAATCTTTTAAAGGTTGGTTATGGCATAGAAGGTTAGGTCATGTTGGCATGAGAAATCCTGATAAGCTTGTTAAAGGTGATCATATCCTTGGTTTTCAAGATGTTATATTTGACAAGGATAGACTTTGTAGTGCTTGTCAAGCAGGAAAACAAGTTGGAGGAAGTCATCCCGTGAAGAATATCATGACTACAAGAAGACCACTTGAGCTACTTCACATGGATCTTTTTGGTCCCAGTGCATACAAGAGTCTCAGTGGTAATTCTTTTGGATTGGTCATTGTTGATGATTTTTCAAGATTTACGTGGGTGTTCTTTCTTGATGATAAATCGCAGGTCCAAAAGATCTTCAAAAACTTCGCTAGGAAGGGCCAGAACCAATTTGAAGTGAATATCAAGAAGGTTCAGAGCGACAATGGAACGGAGTTCAAGAACGCATATGTGGATACCTTTCTTGACGAAGAAGGGATTTCACATGAGTTCACGGCTATGTACACACCTCAACAAAATGGAGTTGTTGAGCGGAAGAATCGGACACTCATCGAAATGGCGAGAATGATGCTTGATGAGTACAAGACACCAAGACACTTTTGGGCGGAAGCGGTTGACACAGCTTGTCATGCTACATATCGTCTATATCTTCACAAACTTCTTGGCAAGATGGCATACGAACTTCTCACCGGTAACAAACCCCAAGTCGGATACTTTCGAGTATTTGGCTCAAAGTGTTACATTCTTGACTAGCATCGTCGTTCAAAATTTGCCCCTAAATCTCATGAAGGTTTTCTACTCGGTTACGGCTCAAACTCTCACACTTACCGTGTCTACAACAATTTCACCCGAAAGGTTGAAGAGACGGTATATGTGAAGTTTGATGAATCTAATGGCTCACAAGTAGAGCAATTGCCAATTGATGTAGGAGACAAGGACCCTTCGGAGGCAATACGAGACTTTTCTATTGGCAAGATTCGCCCAACGGAGGTGAAGGAGAATACTTCGTCCATTCAAGTGGAAGCCTCATCTTCACGACATGGTGAACCACAAGTTGACTTGGAGGTATCCACAAGTGGGACACACCATGATGAAAGAAACGAGGAAGTGCTTAAAGATGAACCTCATCGACCTGCTTCTCCACCTCCACAAGGGGACAACAACACCAACAACAATGAAGAAGGACAAGAAGAAGAAGAGGAAGAGGATGTTCCACCCCGACCCAAGCAAAAGCTCTCACGAGTTAGAGCAAGAATTGCTAGAGATCATCCCGTAGAGAAAATCTACGATGATATCCAAACCAGGAGAATCACTCGCTCTAAATCTCGCTTAGCTAACTTCTGTGAACATTACTCCTTCATATCTAACCTTGAACCTATGAAGGTTGAAGATGCTCTTGATGATCCGGATTGGGTGAATGCTATGCACGAGGAACTACATAACTTCGAGATAAACCAAGTTTGGACATTGGTTGAGAAGCCTGACAACAACCAAAACATCATCGGTACCAAATGGGTGTTTCGCAATAAGCAATATGAAGATGGACAAGTTGTACGCAACAAGGCTCGTCTCCTCGCCCAAGCTACACTCAAGTCGAAGGTATGGACTATGGTGAGACATATGCCCCAGTTTCTAGACTTGAGTGACGACACCATAGACCTAGGGTATGGTCATAGGCCGGACCTAGACGCCCTACCCAAGGTCACTACCCTAGGATCAAAGACTTTCCAAGGATGAAAAAAGGTACCGACTGAATTGACCAAGGAGTGCAACCCACTCGACCATATATCTTGCTCGGATACCCCAATTCCATTCGACCAGAATGAAGTCACTCAACCATGTAAGAAAGCACTCGGAGCGTAGAAGGTCTGAGGTCACACAAGACGAGCAACGGTCGGGCATTCACTCCGTAGTCTTAAAGGCCATTACAGCTCTTTATTACATTTGTTATCAGTAACACCCTGTCTTTATGTACGTTGAACCCTCTGTAACGTGGGGCGGCCGGGGTACTGGCGCACTCTATATAAGCCACCCCCTCCTCCGGTACAAGGGTTCGCACTCCCTGTAACACGTACACCTATATTCCAGTCGACAGCCTCCGGGCACCGAGACGTAGGGCTTTTACCTCCTCCGAGAGGGGCCTGAACTCGTAAAACTTGTGTGTACAACCTTGCGTAGCTAGGACCTTGCCTCCTCCTACGTACCCCCTACTCTCACCGTCAGACCTAGTACCACGATAGTTGGCGCCCACCGTGGGGTAGATGTCTAAGCGACTTCCGGTGAGGTTGCAAGTTTTTCTCCGATCTTCATGAGCATGGTTTCCGGTGATGGTCTGGCGTTGGGCCGCGAGATCTGACTCGGCGCGCTCGTTTTCATCGTCGATGACTCCGCCTGGCTTCAAGAGGCCCTCCTCGACGTCAAGGCACTTCCTGTCCGCGGGGCGGCGCACTTTCACACGAGCGCTTGTGGCGTCCTTCTCAGGCAACCGTCGACCCAGTATCGGTCGGCTCCCTCGTCATCTGCTCTCCCCGCTGCACGCCGTCGCAAGCTGTCCGGTTAGTCGCGGCTCCAGCGATGGGTGAAGCATGCGGTGGCTCGCCAGTCGGCCACCCCCCAAGTCGCGGCAATCGAGCCCGACGAGTACCACTACGGCCGGTCGACCTACGACTGGCTCCGTAGATACACTTTTCGAGTGCGGGAGCAGCGACCCCGCGACGGAGGTCCTCATGGTCGGCTCTCGGCGCAGTCCACCTGGGTACCCTCGTGGCGATGGAGGCGGCAGCGACGATGGTCAGTCATACGATCATGATGGGTACATGCCTCTGCCCCTCACTGCGAGCAAAGAGAAGAGTCGGGTCGCGCAACAACAAAGCACTGCATACCCCCATCTTAGGAGAGACTTCCGAGGCTCAGGCCTTGGAAGCCGCGCGCCTAGCCACCATGGCCGAGCGCGCGCGTCTAGAGAACCTTCAGCGTTCACTCGACGATCAAGCCCGCCGACTGATTCCCGAATCCAGTCGACGGCAGCGACATTTATTTCCGCCCGAGCCCCAGGTATACCGCACTCCGATTCAAAATCTCACAGCTGCGGCCCATATTGCAGAGTCGATCCAGCCATCCCAATCGGAAGCTAGAAGAGGTCTACTGTAGATTCGAGTACTGCTCCGAGTGGCAGGGGAACAAAATTCAGCCATTTCCCAGTCTCGCCACAAAATTCACAACAGATCCGTGGCAGCGGACACAGTTTGGTCGGCCCACAGCCCAAGATCGCCCCCTGCGGCATGAAGGTCATGGGGCCCACCAAGAGAAACATCTGGGTCGGAATTATGATCAGTATGACCGTCGACTCGGCCACAATGACCACCGTCGAGTGCCCACGCCACCTCCGGGGAGCGGATCGTACTCGCCCTAGCGGTATGATGACAGGCTCCCTCATGATGACGAGCGAAGGATCCCAGTAGATCCCCGAAGGGCCGGCTTTAATGCGAGATCGATTCTTGTGAAGGTCTGGTCGACAGAAACCGGGCGCACAGAGAAGGGCAGGACAGGGACCGTCCGAGTGGCAGCAGAACACACGTTTCTGGGCCCGAGTGTTTTAGCAGCGCCATGAGGGCCGCTGAGATTCCCCCAAATTTTAGGTTGGCAGGAGGGGTGAGCAAGTTCACTGGTGAGTCGAAGCTAGATAATTGGCTAGAGGATTACCGAGTGGCTCTGCCGATTGGTGGCGGCAACGATGATGTAGCCATGAAGCACCTCCCTCTGATGCTGGAAGGCTGGGCCAGAGCTTGGCTAAATCAGTTGGCCCCTGGTAGCATATTCTGCTGGGAAGAATTGACCCGGGTGTTTGTCAGGACCTTCGAAGGCACTTGCAAACGACCAACCGGACTGGCGGAATTGTAGCATTGCATCCAAAAGCCGAATGAAACTTTGAGAGATTACATCCAGAGATGGACCACTCTTCATCATACAATGGAGAATGTGTCGGAGCATCATGCAGTCTGTGCCTTTAAAGGGGGCGTACGGTACAGAGAGCTAAACCTGAAATTCGGTCGGACAGGAGACATGTATTTGACTCGGATGATGGAGATAGCCAGTCGGTACGCTAACGGCAAGGAAGCGGATTGACTCCATAGCGGCAAGAAACAAGTCGCCCAAGATGATGGAAATTCCAATCGGAAACCAAAGCGCAAAGCAGAACCCGCAGCTCCTGGAGAGGCTGCAGTCGTGAACCAAGGGAAGAACAAAGGGAAACCTAAAGGCCCCTGGATCCCTAAGAAAGTGAAGGATCAAGCAGGAAATGATGTGCTTTATTTGCCGTGTCATATATAGACCAAGAAGGATGAAGAGGGGAATTTCATTTACCCCAAGCATACCACGCGACAGTGTTGACTCCTGATTCCGAGCTTCCAAAAGGGCTAGCCCAATTTGAAGGAGAAGGAATTTGAGGAGAATGAGGACAAAGAAGAATATGGAGGTTACCCCCATATCAACTCCACCTTTATGATTTTTGCTGACGTCGAGAGCAAGAGTCAACTGAAAGTCATCAACAGGGAAGTCAACATGGTTGCTTCGGTAACGACGACATACTTGAAGTGGTCGGAGACTCCCATTACAGTTGACTAGTCCGACCATCCGGCGCACATTGCTACCCCTGGGCAGCAAGCGTTGGTGGTCGACCTAGTTGTTGACGGCACGCGATTGACCAAGGTTCTGATGGATGGCGGCAGTGGTCTGAATATCTTGTATGCTGAGACCCTCTGTGGGATGGGCATTCCAATGTCCAAGCTGAGTGAGAGCAACATGAGGTTCCACAGAGTCATCCCCGCGAAGAAAGCCGACTCACTCAGTCAGATCACTCTTGACGTGGTTTTCGGTGACTCAACCAATTATCGCAAAAAGAAATTGATGTTCGAGGTATTGTATTTCCACAATGCTTACCATGCTATTGTGGGCAGGCCCGCCTATGCCCGTTTCATGGCTTGACCGTGCTATGTGTACTTCAAGTTAAAAATGCCAGGTCCCAAGGGCGTGATCACAGTCACCGGAGATCGAAAGAAAGCATAAGAGTGTTTCCAGAAAGGCTCAAAAATTGTTGATGAGCAGATGGCAGCAATGGAGATGGAAGAATACCAGAAGAACGCAGATCCGAGTGATCTGTTGCGAGCCAAGAGACCTGCCTCCGAGTCCGCTTTTCAGTTGGCCGGTGAGACGAAGCCTGTGCATATTCACCCGACCGATCCCACTGCTGCTCCGACTCACATCTCAATAATACTGGACAACAAATAGGAAGAAGCGCTCATCTAGTTCATCCATGAGAACTGTGACATCTTTGCATGGAAACCATCCGACATGCCGGGTGTACCTAGGGGACTGGCTGAGCACCGTTTGCGAGTCGACCCTAAAGAAAAACCTGTCAAAGAGCATCTCCGTCGGTCCGCCATGGAGAAGAGAAAGGCAATTGGCGAAGAGGTGGCTCGTCTTCTGGCAGCTGAGTTCATCCGTGAGATATACCACTCCGAGTGGCTCGCCAATGTTGTCTTGGTCCCAAGAAGGACAAGTCAAACATAACAATCAGGCCTGCCCGAAAGATCACTTCCCTCTCCCTCGCATCGATCAAATTGTTGACTCGACAGCTGATACGTCCAAAACGTATCTATAATTTCTGCTTGCTCCATGCCACTTTTGGGTGATATTGCTATGATATTCATACACTTCCATACACTTTTGATCATATTTGGACTAACTTACTAATCAAGTGCACCCCAGTGCCAGTTTCTGTTTTCGGCTGTTTTTGTATTTCAGGTTTTCACGTTTCGAGAACTGCCCAGAAAAATCCAGAAAAATTATATAAAAAATCAGCGATACGGAAACAACACTGCGTCCGAAGGGCAACCTGGGGGGGGGGGCACACGGGCTCCAGGCGCCCTGTGGGCGCGCCCCCCCTGGGCCGCGCCGGGGGGGCGCCTGGGCCCCCCGAGGCTCCCCCAGTGCCCTACTTTGGCATATATTTAAAGGACTCTCCGAAACCCTCACAACATGACTTCTTTTCGCGATCCCATCTTTGTTCCGCCGCCGCCGCCGCTTCCAAGATCGGGAGCACCAGGAGAACTCTTCCCGGCACCCTGCCGGAGGGGAGGATCACCACCGGGAGCTTCTCCACCACCATGGACGCCTCCCGGATGACTCGTGAGTAGTCTCCCTTGGACCATGAGTCCATGAACAGTAGCTATGTGATGTTCTCCTCCCGTTCTTGTGCTTCACCAATTAGTCCTCGTGAGCTGCCCTACATGATCGAGGCACCTATGTAATCCTTATGCTGTTGCTATGTTGAGTTTGCTGGGATCCGATGTATTATGAGATTATGTTCAGATTGATCTTGAGTAATATATTTGATTCACCTCTTTTATATTTTAGTTCATAAGTAATTCTTGCATGTTCTCCGTTGTTATTTATTGCTTTGGCCGAGTAATAGGTAGTGACTCCAAGAGGGAACGTTATGCTCGATTGTGGGTTCATGCCCCTCGATGACTAGCTTGAGTGACAGAAACATGAGTCTAGGGGATGTGCTGTTGCCACAAGTGGGAAAACAACGGTGCTTGTGCCCGCGGGTGCAAGGATTGTTACTTTACGCAAAGTTCTTTTAATGCAGTTGTCTGTTGCATTGAGTTTACACTATGGGTGGGACTCACAACTTAATACCAGCGAGATGTTCTGGATAGATATCTTAAGGTGGATGATTAGTAGTAGATATTGATGGATTTCGGTCTACTTACTTTGGCGTACCGCCCATGCTTTGAACCTCAACCTTTCTTGCAATGTAGTCAGCATTGGTTTGCGTTCGTGGTCCTGTCAATTGCCCAGCTGTAATTTGTTACCTCACATAGCCGTTTTATCGTCTTTTGGGAGAGAGACATCACTAGTGAACATCATGAGACTCCGGTCCATATTACCATCATTGATCACATACACTATTTACTTTCCCCTTATTATTTACTATTGCAAAAACTATCTATCACTACTATCATTGCTTTTAACCCTTTGTGAACTACAAGGCCGGAGAGATTGACAACCTCTCTGTACTCGTTGGGAGCAAAGTTATTTGTATCTGTGTGCAGGTCCACGTTGGTTGCTACTAATCTGGCGCCGTAGCAATTGACACCTACCTGTTGAACCTAGGAGTCTCTGGGGAATCGATCCTTGGCATCTTTGCTAGGGGAAAACACTTCTACTTACTGCATCTTACACCTTCCACTTGGGGTAACCAACGAGGGGTTCGAGGCCCATCAAGGAGTATTTTCTGGCGCCGTTTCCGGGGACTCCACTCTTCAGGATAGGGGAGTTGCATGCTATCTTTTACCTTTGCTTTTTAGTCTTGTTAGTTTACCTTTCATTTTTTTGCTTTAGTTCCTTTTATCGAAAATCACAAAAATAGTTATCTTGCTTGCTTGCTACTATGGGTTCCACCGAGAACACCAAGTTGTGTGACTTCACTAGTCACAACAACGATGACTTTATCAGCACACCTATCACTACACCTGCCACTTCAGCACCTTCATATGAAATTAAACCTGCTTTACTGAACTTAGTCATGAGAGAACAATTCTCCGGTGCTGGAGATGATGCTCCTTTACACTTGAACAACTTTGTTGAACTTTGTGATATGCAAAAGTACCAAGAAATAGATGGTAATATTGTTAAGCTTGAGCTTTTTCCTTTCTCTTTGAGAGGAGGAGCTAAAATTTGGTTTCAGTCTTTGCCTAGAAATAGCATAGATTCATGGGACAAGTGCAAAGATGCTTTTATCGGAAAATACTATCCACCTGCTAAAATTATCCAACTTAGAAGTAACATCATGAATTTTAAACAATTGGATATTGAACACGTTGCCCAAGCTTGGGAATGTATGAAGTCTCTTATCAAAAACTGCCCTACTCACGGTTTGACTACTTGGATGGTTATCCAAACTTTTTATGCAGGCTTGAACTTTACCTCGCGGAACTTGTTAGATTCGGCCGCGGGAGGAACTTTTATGTCAACTACACTTGGTGCTGCCACAAAGCTTCTCGATGAGATGATGACCAACTATTCCCAATGGCACACCGAACGCGCTCCAACAGGTAGGAAGGTAAACTCTGTCGAGGAGATTTCCTCCCTTAATGAAAAAGTTGACTTGATCATGTCTCTACTTTCGAAGCAATCTACTGTTGACCCTCGTGATGTTCCTTTAAATTCTTTGATTGCTCAAGAACAAGTAGATGTTAACTTTATCTCTAGAAATAATTTCAACAACAATGCTTATCCTAGTACCAAGAACTCCTTCCAAAAAGATAGAGACTTGTCTGGCTATGAGAAACTGGTAGAAATAGAGGAGGCCACTAAGAACTACATGCACAACCAATTTGAACAAAATAAAACCTTCTCGAGGCAATTAAATGAGCATACTGCTATCTTGCAAGACATTAGTAGACGATTAGAGAACATAAATATTGAGATCTCTAACCTCCAGACCAGACTCACTATCACTGAGACCCAAGTTTCCAATATGTCCCACACACAGGCCACTTTGATAAACCAAATGGCAGCTAAACCCGAAGTGGTTGCATCCCTAAGGGAGGAAGAGGAAAGAATTAAGAGCCTTCCTACCCACCACACTGTTGCTACTATCCAAGTTATTGAGGATGTTCACACCCTTAGCACCCAATGTACTCCTGGTCCCAATGGACCTATTAATGGTGATGCTATGACTATAGAAACTACCAAACAGGTGAACCTTAAGGACACCACTACTACTTTACTTGATGCTCGTGACCTTGATTTTGATAATTGCACTCTTACAGAAGTTATTGATTTCCTTCACAAGATGTCTAGAGATCCCCGCACTAGCACGCTTAACCTTGCCTTCACAGAGCATATCACTAATGCTCTCATCAAAGCTAGGGAGGAGAAACTTAGAGTAGAAGCCTCCATACCTAGAAAGCTAGAAGATGGTTGGGATCCTATGATAAAAATTTATTTGAATGACTTCTCTTGTTATGCATTATGTGATGTTGGTGCTAGTACCTCTGTTATGCCCAAAAGGATATATGATATGCTTAAATTGAAACCTTATGATTCTTGTTCTTTTGGTGTTCGTCTCGTTGATTCTTCCATAAAGAAACCTTTGGGGAGGATCGACGATGTTTTTATTGTTGTCAATGATAATTATGTGCCCGTTGATTTCACTATTATGGATATTGAATGTGATCCTTCATGTCCAATTATTTTGGGACGTCCCTTTTTGCGCACCGTTGGTGCTGTCATTGACATGAAAGAGGGTAATATAAAATTTCAGTTTCCTCTCAAGAAAGGGATGGAACACTTCCCTCGTAAGAAGGTCAAGTTACCTTTTGAGTCCGTTGTACAGGCTAGCTATTCTTTTACTCTTGATAAAACTTGATCTATGCATTATGCCTAGCTTAAAGGCATAGAAGAAAGCGCTTTTGGGAGGCAGCCCACATGAATAAATTTTTTGCTTTTGTTGTGTCTTGATGTTTTTTACTGCTGTAGCATCATAATTGTATCTTTGCTTTTCATATTTGTGCCAAGTATAGCCTCTGATTGCTAGAAAGTTCAAAAGTTGTGAGGTGCTGTCCAGGAAACAGATTCTGTCCTTGGATAGAAAAATTCGTATAAAATCACCAGATCATCTTTTTGGTCTGAAGTTTTTCGACAGCGTTCTCTATATAATTGTCTTTCGTGCGTCAGTTCTGAGTTTTTTGATTTGAGTTGCAGAAGTATCCCGAACAGGTCAATTACTGCCTGCTGTTCTGTTTTTCACAGATTCTGTCCTGTTTTGCCTTACCTTCACTTTGCAAATTAAGAACTTGCTTTTTCTTTGCAAAAACCTTTTGGAAATCTTGAGAAACAGTATAACTTCAAGAATATCCTTATTTCCAGCAAGGTATAATTATTTTATTAAGGGTACTAACCTCGCTAATCAGATTATGATGAGTTGTGTATGAAGGGAGTTTTCAAGTGTGCGAGGGAAGATGATAAAAAGATTCAGGAGTGTCAAGCGCTCAAGCTTGGGGATGCCCCCGTGCACCCCCAAGAAATATTCAAGGAGACTCAAGCGTCTAATCTTGGGGATGCACGGGGGGATGCCCTTCTCCATCAACATTATCAGTTCGTCTTTCGTTTTGCTATATTTTTATCACTTCATGTGTTATGTGCTATGCTTGGAGCGTCTTGCTTTTAGTTTTCTTTTTAGTTTTTCATAACGAGTCGGAACCCAGCATTCCTTTATGTGGGAGAGAAACACGCTCCACTTCTACCTAGAACATTACATAGAATTTTCATGTCTATCTATGCTGTGTGTGTTCTTTGTCTTTTAATAGCTACTATCATACTCTGCTCCTAGTATACATGCTTATCTTTTCAAAGAGCTTTTATTTAGTTGGTTTCTTGAACTCTCTTTAATCACCATGCTCACCTTATTAAGAGAGTTTGCTTCCGTTGCATGGGTTAATGTGTCTATGATAAAGATGCTACTTTCATGATGGTGCTTAGTAGTTCAGGTTTTCTTTTGGTTAATCTCAGATAGCTGGGGGGGGTTCCCAATGTGTTATTGGAGTACCAACTTGGTTTGTTTGCCTATGATATGGTATGGTCTAGTAATATCTTCCTTCGAGAATTTATTTTGATTGACTTGGCGTATGCTCACGCATATTCAAGACTGTAAAGAAAGTCTGTCAAGCCTTGATGATCTTTTATTTCTAAGTAGCGATATAACTACCATGCCTGATTCAATATTGCTTTGTCGCTCTGCATGATTATGACCGTCATTGCTCTCTTAGTTGGTCGCTCCCAGTCTTTTGCTAACCTCCACCTGCACTAAGAAAATTAACCATGCAATACATAGCTCATGGGAAGTATCCTTAAAACTATTGTGGTAAAGAATATGTTGCCTATGTATCTTATTTCTTATGAGTTGCTTGCTGAGCGGTAACCATGTTTCTGGGGACGCCATCAACTGTCACACTCTTGTTGAATATCATGTGAGTTGCTATGCATGTTCGTCTTGTCTGAAGTAAGGGTGATTTACCGTGGGTTGAATTAATATGCATATTGTTAGAGAAGAACATTGGGCCGCCAACCAAAGCCATGCATCATGGTGGAAGTTTTAGCTTGGACCTTAATCCTCAATCTCTCATGAGAATATGCTTATGCATTAAAGAGGAGTCCATCATCTATTTTCTATGTTGTCCCGGTATGGATGTCCTCAAGTTGAGATCTATCAAAAATGAGAAATCAAATGCGATCTATCTCCTTGGACCTTTGTACAGGTGGCATAGAGGTACCCCTTTGTGATACTTGGTTAAAACATATGCAATGCAATGATATCCCATGGGGATCCGAGCTAATTAGGACAAGGAGCGAGCACTATTGGTATTCGATGCATGAGGCTTGCAACTTATAGGATGTTTTATGCATGACACATATGAAGTACTACTACCGTTGACACAATTGCTTCCATGTTTCAAAATAAAAAGCTCTAGCACTTAACCATTTCCTTTACCTTTATGATTGAAGCACCAACTACTGAGAGCATGATTGTCATTCTGAGTGTAATGTGCATTGTCCCAAAGTAGCATTGTCTTTTGCATGATTGTGATATCGTTTATTCTGAAATGATTGTATCTAGTCATCACTTAAACCTTGAAGGTGCCCTTGCATTTATGTTTTGCATCACTAAAGGGGGCAAGCAAGATATCACTTGATCATATTTGCACATCATGTTCATTGCAAATGTTTTTGATGTTTCAGTTTCATGTTGTAAAACTTTCAGTCATTTGTGATTTTCTCTTGAGACAACTTAATTACTATAGAATCATTGTCTCAGTAAGCTTTTGTCATATGACTATGAGAAAGTCCTATATGGTTAATAGCATGTCACCACAGAAATTATTCTTATTATCATTTACCTACTCGAGGACGAGCATGAATTAAGCTTGGGGATGTTGATACGTCCAAAACGTATCTATAATTTCTACTTGCTCCATGCCACTTTGTAATGCCCAGGATGGGACTATACCTCCTACGTGTCGAGGCACGACTTAAAGGTATAAACCCATCCTAGAATGATCTCAAGTTTGGTATCTTTGCACGACTCATGTAAAAGAGGGATTAAATTGCAAAAGGAGATAGTTGGCTTACACTCGCCACTTCACACAATACATTACATAAGCATAACATCATTCAAAAACATCACAACCCGACTACGGGTAAGATCCAAAAGAAAGATACCAAAACAACATAAAGCCACAGGTCAGGATCGAATCCTAGTAGAAACCACTACTGATCGTCGAAACGTCTCAAACAAACAGCCACGATCTTCATCGAACTCCTGGTGAAGCACTGAACCAACTCCTGCATCAACCTCGGCTGAACCTGCATCTGGTGTGGTGAAGTAACTGTGAGCCACAGAGGACTCAGCAATCCCGTTCCCGGGTAACAAGACTATTTAAGCCTTGGGTGAGGACAAGGCTGAAGAAAGAACGAGAGGTGAAGGAACAAACAAGAGTCTGCAGCAGCAACTAGCACTAACTTACGCAAAAGAGAGCGAGAAGAGAAGGCGCATCGGTCGAGAGATGATCACGAAGTGATCCTAACTAAAGCCGGTCAAACATAACCCCACCGTGTTCAACTCCCGAATCCCTATTCGGAAATTGACAGTCACGGTACACACGCTGGTAGTGTATTGAAACATTGTGTCAAGTTATCTACAACCGGATATTAACAAGCTCCCATCTGCCACATAACCGCGGGCACGGCTTTCGAAAGTTCAAACCCTGCAGGGGTGTTCCAACTTGACCCATTACAAGCCCACGATCCGCGGAGTCGCAACTCCATAGGTGGGAAGACCCGAGTATTCTCGGAATCCCGTGCTCAAGTTAAACCGAACTAAGGTAAGGCTAATCCAGCAAATCCTCCCGGCGTGTCGACACCCTGATAGTAGCCGCGCGTATCTAAGTCTCAGGACACGACCGGATGGGTGATGCTACAGGACCCAATCCTCGAGTTTCCCCGTGGTGGTTCCCGCAGGCTCCCCGTTTGGGACCAACACCATCGGCACTGGCCCCCCCTGCTATGTAGAATTAAGGATCCTCGAGGGAGCGACCCCCTATGCAAGTTTAATTATTTAATTAAGTTGTTATTATGAGGCAAATAGTACCAAATGTTGGGACTTGCTGGAAAAGACTTAGCACTTAGCGGTTTATCAAGGGGGTCCCATACACCCCAACCGTGTTAGGAACGCATAATCAAGGAACATAACACCGGTTTATACGGTTCCTAACGGCATGAGTGGAACAAATCACCAAGCAAAAGGCTTAGCCTTCCACCCTTGCCAGTATATAGATGATTTCATTTTTAAGCATTTATATAGTGTGATATAACCCAACCAAACTTCAACATGAAGCAAGCATCTTCGATCTTCACCTGCAACTAACAATGCTATAAGAGGGGCTGAGCGAAGCGTACTTAGCCAAGCAACGGTTTGCATAGGTAGGGTGGTTAAACATGGCAATGGTTACAAGTAGGAGGCTGACAAGAAAGACATAGGCATCGAGGCAAAACTATAGATCGTGACTTCTAGCAATAGGCAAAGATAGTAATGGTATCCGGGTTCGGTCATCTTGCGTGGGATTCCACAAGGGAGAAGAACGGATCCACGAAGAAGACGGAGCAACAGTCGACGAAAGAATCCTCACAACTCCGGAACGGAACCGAAGCTAACAAGAGAAGCAACCGGAAAGAAAGAACAACACGGTAAACACACAAAACATAAACATGGCATACGATGCACATCCAAGTATGATGCATGTCCGGTTTAAATATGCATGGCATGGCAAGAGCACAAACAAATACTACAAGTTAAGTGGAGCTCAATATGCAACGAGTTGCATATTGACGAAACACCACATTTAATTATTTAGTTGACTCTCGTTATTTACAAGACAAGATTAAAAGTTTTTAACATGGCAAGAGGTGAAGCATAAAGAAACTACACTATTAAGACATTTTAAATGGGGCCGGAAATAACAACAACATCATATCCGGAAAATCCCCATGAGCATGTTTAATAATTATAAGCAACAACAATTCACACATATATAATGTTGTTAACATGATGCGGATGAGATGATCAAGTTTATGCAATTTTATTAAGTTGACAAGAAGATGATAAGAAGCATTTGTCACCGTGGTGGAACGAAAGGGTGCCACGGCAACGATTCCGAAAATGATGCCACGGCAACATATCGGTTCCGGTAACTCGTTGAGAGTCCGGAGCAAAAGGAAGATGACGTGGGTGAGTCAAACGAGATGATGGGGTGATCCCGTTGCCGGGTTCCCACGAGTCGGTGGCGAGGCAACCGAGGAACATGACAAGGACGAAACGGGCACGAAGCACACACGGGAGACATTTCATACAACCAAGCAAGCATCACACGGGTCACGTCTCGGGGTTATACCTTTGAAGCGTGCGTTTCGGGGCGGTTCGAGATCGTAGGAGGAATGTAGTGGTAGTAGTTGTACACGGCCGTAGAGCGAAGTAGGCGTTCACGTTTCCGAAGTGGAAGTAGTCGTTCCGTAGAGGTACTTGGCGCCTCGGTAGTCGTTCACGGGGCGACGGTAGTGGTACACGGCGACGGTAGACGAACTCGTTCGTAGATGTACTTGGCGCATCCGTCTTTTCCGGGCGACGGTAGTGGTACACGCGACGGTAGTCGTTCGGGTCGTCATGGTACTTGTCGGTCATGTAGAGGTACTTGGCGTTCGACGGCGTCGTGGTACTCGTTCACGTAGTCGTACACGGATGTAGTGGTACTTGTTCCGTAGCCGTTCACGAGATCGTTTTCCGTAGATGTTCAAGTCGGCGGTCTTTGGCGTGTAGGCGTACACGGTTCCCTGACAAGTTCAACACAAGCATGCACGAAACAAAAACAAAACTACAGCACGGCGGGACAGCGGCGAGGTCATGGCAGCAGCAAAAACAGCACGGCACGGACAGCGCTCTTGGAGCAGCAGCAGGGAGACCACACGGCAGAAGCAGGCCGCGGGATCCGGTGCTTGGGGCGGCTGGCGAAGAGGAGGCAGCAGCAAGGCGAGAAGATCGACCGGATGGGCTGCACGAGAGGAGAAGCACTGGACGAAGCAACAGTAGGGGCGCGGCGCGGGAGATGAGGCCGCGTCCTGGGGCGGCGCTGCTCCTGCGGCCTTGGACGCGGGGTCGCCTGGGAGGAACGGAGCCGGAGGTCTTGGCGCGCTGGGACGGAGGGAAGCGAGGCCGCTCGGGCCTGGGCGCTGCACGGGGCCGGCCTTGGCTGGAGGGAGCCACGGAACGGAGGAACCATGGGGCGGACGGGCGCCATGGCACGGAGGAGGCGACGGGGCGCCGAGCTCTCTCTCTGGGAGAGGGCGAGGAGAACCAGGCGAGGCGGCCGGCGCCCTGGAGGGACGAGGCCGGGCGCCGCTCGGGGCCTAGTTTGGACGGGCGAAGGGAAGGGAGGATCGAGGGGGAGACAGAGGCTCGGCCTCGAAGGGGATCTTGCGCGAGGTGCGGGGTCGAGAGGTTCGGGGGATCTGCGAGGGGAAAGCAGAGGGGATCGAGAGGGAAAAACGGCGGCGCTGAGGGAACAGAGGGAGCGAGCGATGCGGGAGAGGCGCACGCTAGGGTTAGAGGAAGTGGGTTTGGGCCGATGGGCCAGGGAGCAGAAGGTTCGGCCGGCTGGCCTAGAAGGCTGTGGGGGAGAGGTGAGGAGAAGATGGCCAGGGAAGGCTAGAGAGAGGCCCAAGAGGGCGCGGCTGCTCTGTGTTATATTTCTTAGCAGAAAAAATAAAAGAGAAGAAAGAAAAAAAAGGAGGGGAGTTAGGGAAAAGTGCACATGGAATTAAATTTTTCTCGGGCTCATAAAAATAAGCACGACCGGAGAAAAATAAGAAAGGCATGAACGGAAAAATAATTCAAACATATTTGAATATAATTCAAATAGTTTTGAACCAAAACTTGATTATTGAAGTGTCCAAAAATGTTCAAATTTTTGGAGGAACCTCGAAACAACGGAAAAGAATTATTGGCAAGATTTTGACGGTGAACTTGAAGTGAAAAAGACATGGGGAAATTTGCAAGCGTGTTACGGTGATTCCGAAGCAATGGAATATTTATTATATAGCTCCCTAAAATAATGAGAGACTTTTATAAGTTATAAAGAGAAGTCACCTTCCCTCGATTTAACTGAACCAAAGGTCCACACGAATTATTTGGTTGCAAAAAATTAATGAGATGATGGCATGATGACATGATGCAAAGCAAAAATAAATAACACAAGCTCAAAAGAACACACGGGAGACCCCGGAACATCTGGAATCTTCTGGAATCTTCTGGGACGTCGGTCTCGGGCGTCACAACTCTCCCACACTAACAGAGGATCTCGACCCAAGATCCTAGAGATATCACCGGGTAAAAACGGAAGAGGAAGAGGTAAAACAAAGTTGCTTCTTCGACAAACGATTGAAACCAAAGAACCTTGAGAGGTTAAACAAGTTGAAAGAAAGAAAGCAACGGAGATGAACGAAGTTAAGAGCACTTCGGTAAAAAAAAGGAGGAACAAGGAACAGTACGAGAACCTTGAGAGGTTGAAAGACATTAAACAAGAGCTCACTGCCACTTTTGCTTGATATTGCTATGATATTCATACACTTCCATACACTTTTGCTTGCTCCATGCCACTTTTGGGTGATATTGCTATGATATTCATACACTTCCATACAGTTTTGATCATATTTGGACTAACTTACTAATCAAGTGCACCCCAGTGCCAGTTTCTGTTTTCGGCTGTTTTTGTATTTCAGGTTTTCACGTTTCGAGAACTGCCCAGAAAAATCCAGAAAAATTATATAAAAAATCAGCGATACGAAAACAACACTGCGTCCGAAGGGCAACCTGGGGGGGGGGGCACACGGGCTCCAGGCGCCCTATGGGCGCGCCCCCCCTGGGCCGCGCCGGGGGGGCGCCTGGGCCCCCCGAGGCTCCCCCAGTGCCCTACTTTGGCATATATTTAAAGGACTCTCCGAAACCCTCAGAACAGGACTTCTTTTCGCGATCCCATCTTTGTTCCGCCGCCGCCGCCGCTTCCAAGATCGGGAGCACCAGGAGAACTCTTCCCGGCACCCTGCCGGAGGGGAGGATCACCACCGGGAGCTTCTCCACCACCATGGACGCCTCCCGGATGACTCGTGAGTAGTCTCCCTTGGACCATGAGTCCATGACCAGTAGCTATGTGATGTTCTCCTCCCGTTCTTGTGCTTCACCAATTAGTCCTCGTGAGCTGCCCTACATGATCGAGGCACCTATGTAATCCTTATGGTGTTGCTATGTTGAGTTTGCTGGGATCCGATGGATTATGAGATTATGATCAGATTGATCTTGAGTAATATATTTGATTCACCTCTTTTATATTTTAGTTCATAAGTAATTCTTGCATGTTCTCCGTTGTTATTTATTGCTTTGGCCGAGTAATAGGTAGTGACTCCAAGAGGGAACGTTATGCTCGATTGTGGGTTCATGCCCCTCGATGACTAGCTTGAGTGACAGAAACATGAGTCTAGGGGATGTGCTGTTGCCACAAGGGGGAAAACAACGGTGCTTGTGCCCGCGGGTGCAAGGATTGTTTACTTTACGCAAAGTTCTTTTAATGCAGTTGTCTGTTGCATTGAGTTTACACTATGGGGGGGGGGGGACTCGCAACTTAATACCAGCGAGATGTTCTGGATAGATATCTCAAGGTGGATGATTAGTAGTAGATATTGATGGATTTCGGTCTACTTACTTTGGCGTACCGCCCATGCTTTGAACCTCAACCTTTCTTGCAATGTAGTCAGCATTGGTTTGCGTTCGTGGTCCTGTCAATTGCCCAGCTGTAATTTGTTACCTCACATAGCTGTTTTATCGTATTTTGGGAGAGAGACATCACTAGTGAACATCATGAGACTCCGGTCCATATTACCATCATTGATCACATACACTATTTACTTTCCCGTTATTATTTACTATTGCAAAAACTATCTATCACTACTATCATTGCTTTTAACCCTTTGTGAACTACAAGGCCGGAGAGATTGACAACCTCTCTGTACTCGTTGGGAGCAAAGTTATTTGTATCTGTGTGCAGGTCCACGTTGGTTGCTACTAATCTGGCGTCGTAGCAATTGACACCTACCTGTTGAACCTAGGAGTCTCTGGGGAATCGATCCTTGGCATCTTTGCTAGGGGAAAACACTTCTACTTACTGCATCTTACACCTTCCACTTGGGGTAACCAACGAGGGGTTCGAGGCCCATCAACTGCGGGGTGTGAGCGTTTGTCCTTTCTGGACGCATATTCCGGGTACCATCAGATCCGACTGTTTGGGCCCGACGAAATAAAAACAGCCTTCATCACCCCATTCGGGAGTTTCTGTTACGTTACCATGCCTTTTGGCCTCAAGAATATTGGCGCAACATTCATGCACATGATTCAGAAGTGTCTACTGAAGCAAATCAGTCGGAATGTGGAAGCATACATGGACGACATCGTGGTCAAGTCACGTAAAGGTTACGACCTACTGGCTGGCCTCGCCGATACATTTGCAAACTTGAGAAGTTATGATATCAAGCTCAACCCATCGAAGTGCACATTCGGAGTCCCAGCTGGAAAGTTACTCAATTTTCTCGTTTCTGAACGGGAAATTGACGCAAACCCAGAAAAAGTCAGCGCAATCCTTCGAATGAAATGCCATGTACGCATGCATGACGTTTAGAAGCTTACTGGTTGCTTGGCTGCATTGAGTCGATTCCTCTCACGACTCGGTGAAAAGGCATTGCCTCTTTACCGACTGATGAAGAAGTTTGACAAGTTCGAGTGGAATCCTGAAACTGAAGCAGCGTTTGAGGAACTCAAAGCCCTGCTTTCCACCCAGCCGGTGCTTGCTGCCCCAGTCAGCAAAGAGCCTCTGTTATTATATATCACAACCACTGGACAAGTTGTCAGCATAGTGCTCAGGGTCGAGCGGGAAGAAGAAGGCAAGGCCTACAAGGTTCAACGCCCAGTCTACTACATTTCTGAAGTCTTGACTCCATCTAAGCAGAGATATCCTCATTATCAGAAGCTTGTGTATGGGATCTACTTGACCGCCAAGAAAGTTGCACATTACTTCTTAGATCACTCAATTTCAGTCGTCAGCGATGCTCCGTTATCGGAAATTCTGAAGAATCAGGACGCAACCAGTCGAGTGGCTAAATGGGCGATTGAATTCCATCCATTAGATATCAAGTTCGAAGCAAAGAAAGCAATCAAGTCTCAGGCAATAGCGGATTTCGTTGCCGAGTGGATTGAACAGGAACAACCGACTCAAGTTCAGTCGAATCATTGCACTATGTTTTTTATGGATCCAAGATGATGAGTGGATCCGGTGCAGGTGTGGTTTTGGTGTTCCCCAGAGGTGACAAGCTCAGCTATGTACTCCAAATTCACTTTGATTCTTCAAACAATGAAGCTGAGTATGAGGCACTTTTGTATGGGTTGCGTATGGCCATCTCACTCGGCATCCGTCGCCTGATGGTATACGGTGACTCAGACTTAGTAGTCAATCAAGTGATGAAGGAGTGGGATGTCAGGAGCCCAGTGATGACAGGTTATTGCAATGCACTGAGAAAGTTGGAGAAGAAGTTTGAAGGGTGGGAGCTCCACCATGTGTCTAGAATCAAGAATCAACTTGCTGATGATCTGGCAAAGATAGGTTCCACTCAGAAACCTATCCCCAGTAATGTGTTCTTGGAACATCTCCACACCCCATCAGTCAAAGAAGACCCCTTCACGGAAGAGCCCCTGCAACCGATAAGTTGTACCAATCCGACTCAGATCGAAGTCCCAGCTGTAGTCGACTTGATCATGGAGGTTTTGGTGATCACTTCCGACTGGACAGTGCTGTATATCGCGCATCTGCTCAGACGGGAACTCCTAGAGGATGAAAATGAGGCTCGCCAAATTGTCTGTCGATCCAAAGCCTTCACGGTGATACACGGATAGCTTTACAGAGAAAGTGTCACGGGAGTCGCCCAGCGTTGCATTACCCCAGAAGAAGGTTGAATGATTTTGAATGAGATCCACTCGGGGGTCTGTGATCACCATGAATCCTCTCAGACCATTGTTGCCAAAGCATACCGAGACGGATTCTACTGGCCGCGAGCAAATGAGATGATGAAAGATATAGTCGACAAATGTGAAGGCTTTCAGTTCTACTCGAACATGTCCCACAAGCCTGCATCTGCCTTGAAGGCTATCCCGTTGGTCTGGCCGTTTGCTGTTTGGGGATTAGACATGGTTGGGCCCTTCAGGACTGGCAGAAGTGGCTTCACTCATTTGCTTGTGGCAGTCAACAAGTTCACCAAATGGATCGAAGCCAAGCCTATCAAGAACCTCGATGCAAGCACCACCGTCAGTTTCATCAAAGAACTGATATTCAGATATGGAGTCCCTCACAGCATTATCACAGATAATGGCTCCAACTTTGATTCGAATGAATTCAGGGCATATTGCACTTCCCATGGCACTTGAGTCGACTACGCATCCGTTGCACATCCGCAGTCGAATGGGCAGGCAGAAAGGGAGAATGGCTTGATCCTTCAAGGATTGAAACCACGACTGATGCGCGATCTTAAGCACACCGCTGGAGTTTGGGTGACTGAGCTGCCATCTGTTTTGTGGGGACTGAGAACAACCCCGAACCGGTCGACTGGGCGGACTCCCTTCTTTATGGTGTATGGTGTTGAGGCTGTACTTCCGAGTGACTTGCTGCACAACGCTCTCCGGGTGGAACTCTTCTCAGAAGCTGAAGCAGAACAGGCACGCCAAGATGCAGTTGAACTCCTGGAGGAAGAGCGCGAGATGGCTCTGATCCGGTCGACCATATATCAACAAGACCTGTGTCGATTCCATGCCCGTAATGTCCGAGGCCGAGCATTCTAGGAAGGAGATTTGGTACTCTGAGTACATCAGAAATGACCTCACAAACTCGCTCCGCCCTGGGAGGGCCCCTTTATCATCATCAAAGTGCTCCACAATGGGGCATATCACCTCTACAACGTGGCCAAGAAAATAGATGAGCCATGCTCTTGGAATGCAGATCTGCTCCGCCACTTTTACACTTAAAGCACACGAACAGACGAGTTGTAATAAGAATCCTTCAGTTTGCTTGTCAAAGACAAGTTTTTGGTAGTATCATAATGATTGTTGTTCCAAAAGCACATGTGTTCAAATCCCCCAGTGGGTGGCTTAGCCACGAATCCAATTCGTCTAAGTTTCAAAAACACTCCGAGTGAAGAGCAACCCTCTTGTTCGGGGGCTTAGCTGCGACCCCATACTCGCCTAAGTTTTACAAAACACTCCGAGTGAAGAGCAATCCTCTCACTTGGGGGGCTTAGCTGCGACCCCGTACTCGCCTATGTTTTACAAAACACTCCGAGCGAAGAGCAATCCTCTCACTC
>LR738714.1:115868720-115942568 GCA_902687465.1 Secale cereale | reverse complement strand
CTGTGACCTCGTGCTCGCCTAAGTTTCACAAAACACTCCGAGTGAAGAGAAATCCTCTCACTCAGGGGCTTAGCTGCGACCCCGTACTCGCCAAAGTTTCACAAAAAATTCTGAGTGAAGAGCAACCCTATCACTCGGGGGCTTAGCTGCGACCCCGTACTCGCCTAAGTTTTACAAAATATTCTGAGTGAAGAGCAACCCTCTCACTCGAGGGCTTAGGTGCGACCCCGTACTCGCCTAAGTTTCGCAAATGCTCCGAGTGACGAACAACCCTCTCACTCGGGGACTTGGTAGCACTCCGAGCTATGGCATAAGTACAACGTACCTTGCTCTCCGAGATGCGCCATAAGTGTCGGCGTTCTGGGAACGGGGGTAACCAGACTTGCCTGCCTGCGGCCCAGGGCGTGGCCCACAAGGCGGCCAGGTATGGCCTAGCATCTTCAGCAACCACTCAAGACCCTCACGAGGGGCCAAGCCTCATGAGGCGGACGATGCAAGGCATCCCTTGGGGCGGCCTCGCCAGGCTGACTCGTGAGGATCAGAGATATCGAGGCGAGGGGAACCTCGCGAGGTCCTCGTGACATGAGCAGTGACGACCAATGCCAGGCGGGCGCCAGCGGGAGCAGAGAGCCAGTTTCCTCTTTGGTGCTAAAGGAGCAGGTGCAGGCGAGGAGTCCCGAGGCGTCAGGCAAAGGTTTCCATATCGGTGCAACAAGACCAAGACCAGCAGGACGGCAGGACAAAGGTTATCGTGGAGCCTATGGCGGCATCACCACCAGAGCCTTTGGCAGGCGAAGACCACCTTTTGTCAGGATAGCTTGTACTAGGTGTCCCCCTGATACGTCTCCAACGTATCTATAATTTTTGATTGTTCCATGCTGTTATTTATGAAGTCTTGGATGTTTAATGGGCTTTATCATACACTTTTATATCATTTTTGGGACTAACCTACTAACCCAAAGGCCTAGTCCAGATTGCTGTTTTAGCCTGTTTCAGGGTTTTGCAGAAAAAGAATATCAAACGGTGTCCAAACGGAATGAAACCTTCGCGAGAGATATTTTTGGAGAAAATCATGCACGGGGGACTTGAGAACCACGTCAGGGGATCAAGGGGCTGCCCACGAGGGTGGGGGCGCGCCCCTTGCCTCGTGGGCCCCCGAGCACCCCCCGGTGTTCTCCTTCTTTCTATATAAGTCTACGTACCCCGAAACCTTCGACAACAGAGAGAAAACCCTAATTCCACCGCCGTAACCTTCTGTTCCCGTGAGATCCCATCTTGGAGCCTGTTCCAGAGCTCCATCGGAGGGGGATCCATCACGGAGTTCTTCTTCATCATCATCACCATGAGTTGTGAGTAGTTTACCACAGACCTTCGGGTCCATAGCTAGTATCTAGATGGCTTCTTCTCTCTCTGGATCTCAAGACAAAGTTCTCCTCGATCTTCGAGGAGATCTGTTCAATGTAATCTCTTTTTGCAGTGTGTTTGTCGAGATCCGATGAATTGTGAGTTTATGATCAAGATTATCTATGAAAGATATTTGGTTCTTCTCTGAACTTTTTATGTGTGCTCATAATATCCTTGTAAGTCTCTTCAAATTATTGGTTTGGTTTGGCCTACTAGATCTATAGTTCTTGCAATGGGAGAAGTGCTTGGCTTTGGGTTCAATCTTGCGGTGTCCTTTCCCAGTGACAGTAGGGGCATCAAGGCACGTATTGTATTGTTGCCATCAAGGATAAAAAGATGGGGTTTATATCATATTGCTTGAGTTTATCCCTCTACATTATGTCATCTTGCTTAAGGCGTTACTCTGTTCTTATGAACTCAATACACTAGATGCATGCTGGATAGCGGTCGATGTGTGGAGTAATAGTAGTAGATGCAGAATCATTTCGGTCTACTTGTCTGGGACGTGATGCCTATATACAATGATCATGCGTAGATAATCTCATAATTATTCGCTTTTCTATCAATTGCTCGACAGTAATTTGTTTACCCGCCGTAGAATATCGCTATCATGAGAGAAGCCACTAGAGAACACTATGGCCCCCGGGTCTATTCTCAACATATCAATCTACATCTACTTTAATTTTATCGCTTTTATTTGCTGCTCTTATAAATCAAAAATACCAAATATATAAACTATCATCTCTATCAGATCTCACTTTCGTAAGTGGGCGTAAAGGGATTGACAACCCCTTATCGCGTTGGCTGCGAAGTTCTTATTTGTTTGTGCAGGTGGGAGGGACTCGCGCGTGGTCTCCTACTGGATTGATACCTTGGTTCTCAAAAATTGAGGGAAATACTTACGCTCCTATGCTGCATCTCCCTTTCCTCTTCGAGGGAATACAACGCAAGCTCGAGAAGTAGCACCCCCTTCAAATTTGGCTATTGTGGGATTCCTTCCCGCTCAATATTTGGGAAGAGGACTCGGGCCACTATAAATAGGACCTAGCCACCATCATAGAGGGGGACGGGAGTTGATCGGATCATCGAGAGCTCTCATACAAATCAAGCTCATCCAAGCTCAAGAACACCTCTCTCGAGGTGGCAGTTCATCCATGTACTAGTTCTTTCTCAGCCTACAAGGCAATTGATGACCTACAACCGTAAGGGATCTATTGCAGCGTTTTCGATAAGTAAGAGTGTCGAACCCAACGAGGAGCAGAAGGTATTGATAAGTGATTCTGAGCAAGGAATAACTGCAAGCACTGAAAGATAACTTTTTAGGGGTTTTCTTGATATAAGCAACAGGAAAGTAAAAGCGAGCAAAGTAAAAGGCACTGGAGAGTAACAAGTGGCCCAATCCTTTCTGAGCAAAGGAGAGGCCTAGCAACTGAACTTATAAAGGCTAAAGTGTTCTTGAGGACACACGGGAGAGGTAGTCATGTGCTTTCGCCATATTCCGTATCGGTACTATGTGATGTGTTGATAAGTGTTGAGTGGGTGGATCTATGCTAGTACACCCTCTAGACTAAGATGAGTGCACTCTTATGATTAAATACCTTGCAAGCATCCGCAAATACAAGATAGTATTTAAGGCAAAAGCCTAACCATAGCAATACGATCGATGATCCATTGTTCCCTTGTGCAAAAGCGTGCGAACTGGGGTTCAGGTTTCTGTCACTCCGGCAACCCACGGTAAGCATTCTTTGTACACAATGTATTCCCCTAGGTCCTTAATAAGGCGAAGTGTTGAGTGTTCGACTCACACAACACCACTAGGAAAATAACAACACAACTTAAGTATCAAACAACACATATTACTTCAACATCATATGACTACTAACAACAAGACTTCTCCCATGTACTCAAGAACTAAAGTAACTACTCACAAGACATAAAAGAGATCATGATCAGTGGAGATAGATGGATGATAAACAATCTGGACACAATGATATTTCTCCAACAAAACTCAATAGCATTCACCACAAAGTAGTAATCAACACCGATAGGGTAGAGAGGATGGATAGTACGGATTACAACACAAGTTGCAATTGTGAGATGAGATTGGATGAAGATGGAGATGGTGCTGATGTTGGGGATGATGTTGATGATGATCTCGATGATGCCTGTGATGATGGTGATGACGATGGCGATGATCTCCCCTTCCGGGAGGTGATCTCCCCGGCGGAATCTGCCCGCCGGAGATGGCTTTTCTTCTCTGTAGGTTTCCGCCACGGAGCGGCGGCGGAACTCCGTAAACTCTCCCCCTTTTAGGGTTTCTGGAGGACGAGGAGTATATAGGCCAGAGGGGGGAGCCTGGAGTGGGCCAGGGGCTCCAGGCGCCCTCCCGGCGCGGCCAGGGTGGGGGCCGCGCCAGGTGGCCGCCTGGGCACCCTGTGGCCCCCCTCTGGTTGCTCTTTTGCGTATCTTCATGATCCTTCTGGAAAATACCCTCCGTCGATTTTCAGGTAATTTGGAGGTATTCTTCTTCAGCAACTCATCGTCCACTTTTTACCGCTGAATCCTGCGTCTGCTGCTTCGGCACCGGAAAGTTGCAAACTGTGTAAAATAGGCCAAAACAACATAAGAACATCATCGTAATGTGAAATATATCAATGAATAAGGATGAATTACGATATAAAATAGTGATGCATTTTGGACGTATCAACACCCCCAAGCTTAGACCTCGCTTGTCCCCAAGCGAATACTGAGCTCGGTAAACCTGTCCACAAGTTTAGAGAGTGAAGTGTCGATAAGTAGAATACGGACAAGAAGCACCACAGTTTCTTCACCAAACTCAAATATCCTCAACAGCAATCTTCAACTCATAAGGCCCTTATAAAAGAGTGGTAACACTTATAATCGAAAGTAGGGCTAAGGAAACTCATCAAATCATGGCAAACATGTCCTTTGGTCAAAAAACAACTAATAGCTTTTACTTTTGCTCTTTCTCTTTATGTTTTGATGAGATTAATTGAAGCTTTTGAAAGAACATGTTATTAGGCAAGAAGTGAAAGTGTTAACACAAAGGAAGATGTTTGCTTTAGCTGGGCTTGACAAACAACTTACTTATCAAATGATAATGTCAACAAGGATATGATATGACAAATCTTAATGCAACTTTATATGAATGAATCCTCGTCAACATCAAATGTCTGCTCTCTTTAAGAATAGAAGGAAGTAGGAATAACTGACTCAACCTAAAACTAAGAGATAGGCCCTGCTCTAGGGAAGTAGGGAAAACTCATGTGCTATCCTTAAATCAAACAGAATGAAAACAAGTTTTGAGAGGTGCATGATTTGTCAACGAATGCTAATAGATAACTCAATTACTTCTCAAACTGGACAAGTTTCAAGGAACGGCTCCCGCACGGGGACGATCACATCTCCTTAATCTCCTTTGTTTATCACTGCCAAAGTTTTCTGATTTCTCATGAACAAAGCGTGAAGGAGGGTTTGTTTGTTGTATTATCTTTTATGAGCCGGGCGCACTCATGCCAGTTCCTCCTCGTATTAGGGGTTTGCAGATTAGACATGCAATCCCGGGGTAAAACTTGTCCAACTTAAAAAGATCATGAATTAACTACTACTTCCTCATGAGCTAAAACAGGGGCACAAAATAGAAGATTTTGAACATTTAAGGATAACACATAAATTCTATACTTTAGGAGGTGGTAGTGGAATACCACGAATAGGAAGGTATGGTGGACTCATATGGAAGGTATTGGTTTAAGGGTATGGATGCACAAGCAGAATTCCGCTTAGTACAGAGTTTAGGCTAGCAAAGGCTTTGAGAGAACAGACAATTGATGATGACTAAGATGCAAAGCAATATAAAGCATAAACATTAAAATAAGCATAACGCATCAAGTTGTCTTCCTTGTCAGCATAACACTTCAAGCATAATAACATAAAGGTTTTGGCTATGTCGCTACTTTAAGAAAATCATGCTTGTTGTTATGACCAAAGCTATGTTTGCCAAGATTAAATAAAGTTTTCAAAGCCATACCTGATATAAGGTCAATACTCCCCATAAGAATCATCATATAAGGTCGATTGCGTGAAGAGAATACCGAGTGCAGCAAAGGAACCAATAGACTTCTCATTAATATTCCATCATAGACGACTCCACACTCACGGATACAATCTCTCCACAGAAGGAGTGATAGACCTCAATGCACACACCTATTTCATATAATAACCTCCCTAGACATGATACGGCTCTACTTGACTCTAAAAGACAAAAGATAAAGATAAAGATACCGGGCACTCCCCCAAGCTTGGAACAAGCCAATGGGATGCCATTACCCAAGGAGATTTCACTCCTCATTCTTGTTGACGTTGATCACGTAGTCCTCGGCGAAGCGCTTCCATGGAAGGGGTTCTCCAGTCTCATATGAGAAGTTTGTCTCCTGAATCCGGCATGATGTACTCCATAGGGACTTTCAAGCATTTGGTCGATGAACGGCAACGGGTAGTGATCCTTCCTGGTTGCCTTGTTCAGCTTCCTGTAATCAATACACATTCTATATCCAATAATAATTCTCTGAGGTATTAGTTCATTCTTATCATTAGGAACCACAGTTGTACCTCCTTTCTTAGGACCACAATGTACCGGGCTTACCCACTTACTATCAGCTATAGGGTAGATAATACCTGCGGCTAGAAGCTTGAGAATCTCAGTTCTTACAACATCCATCATCTTCGGGTTCAACCGTCGTTGATGATCAACAACTGGTTTAGCATCGGGCTCAAGGTTGATAGTATGTTGACAGATAGATGGACTAATCCCCTTAAGGTCATCAAGGGTATAGCCAATTGCACCTTGGTGTTTACGAAGTACTTCCAATAGTCGCTCTTCTTCATATCCTGAAAGGTTAGAGTTGATAATAACAGGATATACTTTCTTTTCATCTAAATAAGCATACTTGAGCGTATCGGGAAGAGGTTTAAGATCGAACACCGGGTCTTCTTTTGGTTTTGATAAAATTCCCAAAGGTTCAACCGGAAGGTTGTGCTTCAGGATAGCAGGTTGTCTCAAGAATATTTCATCTAGTTCATTTCTTTCCTGCATATGCAAATCATTCTCGTGGTCCTCCATATATTGCTGCAAAGGATCATTAGGGGGAATATCAATAGAAGCAATACTTTCAATAATTTTATCATCACTAGGTAAATCGGTACCACGAGGCTGCTTAGAGAACTTAGAAAAGTTAAATTCATATGGCTCACCATTGAATTCAACAGAAACTTTACCTTTCTTGCAATCTATTATAGCTCCACAAGTTCTGAGAAAAGGTCTACCAAAAATAATAGGACAAAAATTGTCCCTCACTGAACCAAGTACTAGAAAGTCGGTAGGGTATTTTACCTTTCCACATAGGACTTCAACATCTCTCACAAGTCCGATAGGAGAGATAGTTGCTCTGTTTGCAAGATGAATGGTAACATCAACTTCTTCAAGTTCACAAGGTGAAATATCACCGATGATCTCTTGATAAAGTGAATAGGGGATAACACTAGCACTCGATCCCAAATCGCATAGCCCATAATAATTGTGATCTCCTATTTTAACAGATACTACTGGAGTACTTGAAATTGGGCCTTTCTTATTGGCTGTGACAAGGTTAGTGGAAACAGCACAAAAATTTACATTGGAATCCAAAACATCATTAGTAACAAGGTCTTTAACCAATGCAACTTGAGGATCGACCTTGATCTGGTCCTCAGGCTCATCAATTCTTCTCTCACTTTTATTTATTATGCCTGTCACAAGAGAGTGCTCCCTTATCCTTTCGGGAAAAGGCGGCTTTTCATATATAACTACAGGCAAAATAGGGTCAGCAACATGAATATCAACAGGTAACTCTTTGAAAGGTTCATGATGCTGATCTCTCTTGTTTTTAAAAGAATCAACGTGAGAGGCAAAATCCTTACAGAAATCAATCATTAGATGGGAATCAAGACCAATCTTAGAGCAAAAGGTATTGAAGTAATCAGTTTTCACATAGCTCTCAATATAATCATGCTCATAATTTATAGCGGGTTCAATACCTTTATCGATTTACCAATCTTCGGTATTCCTCTGGATCCTTTCAATGAGATCCCACCTTTCTTCAACGCTCTTTGTCTGAAATACCCCACTAGAGGAGGCATCCAGCATCTCATTATCCTGACGAGAAAGCCTGGCATAAAAATTTGTAAGTATAATTTTCTTGGGGAGCTCATGAATAGGACATTTGAGCATTAGGGACTTCAATCTCCCCCAAGCTTGAGCAATGCTTTCTCCGTCACGAGACCTAAAGTTATAGATATAGTTCCTGTCTCGATGAATTTCATGAAGAGGATAAAACTTGGTATAAAAGAGAGACATAAGCTCTTGCCAATCAAGAAAGTGTGAGATATCGAGAAGCTTATACCAATCTGAAGCTTTATCTATAAGCGATACGGAGAACAATTTCCTCATGACAAACTCCATTGATACACCTGCAAGCTTAAATAATGAACATAGTTGTGACAGATATAGCAAGTGTTCACCGGGATGTCTGTCTCCTGCATAACGATTAGCCAAAACATAATCGATAATACCAGCTGGTATTTTATAGGGCACAATTTCAGTAGGGGGAAGAGCAACCACCACAGATGTGGGGCGTCTTCCCACAAGCAACGATCCAATAGCAAGGTTGTCCATAAGGACAAAGAGCAGCAACAGCAAAATAAAAACAGAAATATAAAAACTTCCTTACCAGCTTCACTTACCAATAGCGCTACACTCCCCGGCAACGGCGCCAGAAAATGGTACTTGATGACCCACAACCGTAAGGGATCTATTGCAGCGTTTTCGATAAGTAAGAGTGTCGAACCCAACGAGGAGCAGAAGGTATTGATAAGTGATTCTGAGCAAGGAATAACTGCAAGCACTGAAAGATAACTTTTTAGGGGTTTTCTTGATATAAGCAACAGGAAAGTAAAAGCGAGCAAAGTAAAAGGCACTGGAGAGTAACAAGTGGCCCAATCCTTTCTGAGCAAAGGAGAGGCCTAGCAACTGAACTTATAAAGGCTAAAGTGTTCTTGACGACACACGGGAGAGGTAGTCATGTGCTTTCGCCATATTCCGTATCGGTACTATGTGATGTGTTGATAAGTGTTGAGTGGGTGGATCTATGTTAGTACACCCTCTAGACTAAGATGAGTGCACTCTTATGATTAAACACCTTGCAAGCATCCGCAAATACAAGTTAGTATTTAAGGCAAAAGCCTAACCATAGCAATACGATCGATGATCCATTGTTCCCTTGTGCAAAAGCGTGCGAACTGGGGTTTAGGTTTCTGTCACTCCGGCAACCCACGGTAAGCAATTGTGAGATGAGATTGGATGAAGATGGAGATGGTGTTGATGTTGGGGATGATGTTGATGATGATCTCTATGATGCCCGTGACGATGGTGATGACGATGGCGATGATCTCCCCTTCCGGGAGGTGATCTCCCCGGCGGAATCTGCCCGTCGGAGATGGCTTTTCTTCTCTGTAGGTTTCCGCCACGTAGTGGCGGCGGAACTCCGTAAACTCTCCCCCTTTTAGGGTTTCTGGAGGACGAGGAGTATATAGGCCAGAGGGGGGAGCCTGGAGTGGGCCAGGGGCTCCAGGCGCCCTCCCAGCGCGGCCAGGGTGGGGGCCGTGCCAGGTGGCCGCCTGGGCACCCTGTGGCCCCCCTCTGGTTGCTCTTTTGCGTATCTTCGTGATCCTTCTGGAAAATACCCTCCGTCGATTTTCAGGTAATTTGGAGGTATTCTTCTTCAGCAACTCAGTGTCCACTTTTTACCGCTGAATCCTGCGTCTGCTGCTTCGGCACCAGAAAGTTGCAAACTATGTAAAATAGGCCAAAACAACATAAGAACATCATCGTAATGTGAAATATATCAATGAATAAGGATGAATTACGATATAAAATATTGATGCATTTTGGACGTATCAGCAATCCACCACACCACACTGGATTAGGGTGTTACACCGCAATAGTGGCCCGAACTAGTATAAATCTTGTGTCTCTTGTTCATCGGATCCGTCGAGCCAGGCCTAGGACTGTCGAGTAGCTGAGTTAGGGCGGAAGGAGAGATCTTCGTGCGCACCCCAGAGTTCGAACCTTAAGGGTTTTGCCGGAATCCCAGATCCGACAATAAGTACAATTTACCTTTGTTCTCTGAGCTGCACCACAAGTACAATGTCCGTTCCGAGTGAAGTACCAAGGTCCACTCGGAATCGAAAGGTCAGAAAGCAGCAGAAGCAAAGCAAGCATATTCCAAACAAAACCAAGTTCAGATAAATCCCGCAAGGTTCGGGCAGAAGTACTCGGGTATCAGGCCCGAAAGAGTTTAACAATTACAAAACCACTCGGCATTACGTGGCAAATTGAATCAAGGCATAAAGTTTGCTCACTCCTCAGGAGGAGCAGGGCACGCAGGCTCAACAAATTCGTCTAGGTGGATTCCGTCATCAATGCGGGTGGCAGCGTCGATGAAAGTCTCCATGAATGACTGGAATTGAAGCTTCTTGGTGTTGGCAACCTTGAGAGCCGCCAGCTTCTCTTCCTTGGCCCCCTTACAATGGACACGGACCAGAGACATAACCACATCAACACCACACCTAGCAGACGACTTCTTCCATTCCCGCACTCGACCAGGGATCTCATTAAGTCGAGTCATCAGAGACTCGAGGTCATTTTCGAGCACCATTCCCCGCCAGAGAGCCGTGTCGATCCGCGACATCGCCACCATCAGTTGTGCAAGATAATCAGTAACGCTGGCAAGGCGAGATTCCGGCTGCAGTACATTCATCAAAACTTCATCCTTGACAAGAGAATTGGCGGGATCTAGACCCGTCTCTATCCGTCCAGTATCTTCCTTGAAGTCTTGGCAAAATTCTGCACATATAGAGATATCGTGAGCTGACAGTTGGATGGTGAGTCGACAGTTATGAATCAGTCGGACAAAGGAGGATACCTTCAAGCATGAGGAACATCTTTTTGGCGAGTCCTCCCAGATAAGTCTCCAACTCGTCCCTCTTCTAGGTGAGACCTCCAACTTGGTCATCCAAAGCCAGCTTATCCTTCTTCAGTCGCGTCACTTCTTTGTTGGCTTTGTCAAGGGCAATCTTTAGATTAGCATTTTCTTCATCCAACTTGCCAACTGAAGCCAGCTTCTGGTCAGCAAGTTTGGTCTTCTCATGTGCCTTCTGCTGCGCCGCTGCCAAGTCGAGATCCTTTTGCTCCAAGGCTTGCTTCATTTGATCTATAAGAGATAACGCTCGTCAGATGAGCCTGAAGTGGTCGGTTTTTCACTATACATGTTCATTCAAATACAGTCGACATGCTTTGTACCTTTCATACCAGATGCTTCATCTTTGACTTTCTGCAAGTTCTCCCTGGCCAGCCCGAGGTCGAGATTGAGTTGGATCTTCTTCTTCTCAAGTTCCACGAATTGAGTCCCGAACTTGCAAGATTTCTACAGTCAACAAAAAAAGACAAGTCAATCGACAAGGATAAAGACAGTTGCTTCCGATTGATAAAGTGAAAAGATCGAATTATTACACCAAAAGAGTTCTAAGACTACCGTTGAGTCAAATAATCAACAGTAGCCTCGGGGACTACACCCAGTGAGTGCACTTGGCATGTCCCCACTGGTTTCCACTCGAATAGATCCGTCCAGCACGAGTGGAAGGAGTTCAAAAAACAGCAACAACATTCATTCTTAGACCACAGCCGTCTGCCCGCAGTCGACCATGGTCTCGGGGACTACACCCAGTGGGTGCACTGTGCGTGCCCCCACTGGTTCAATCTATACAACAGGGCCGATTGAAATACAAGACTTACATAACAGAACCTAGAACACCCAGTGGGTGAATGAAACAAGGACAGTCTCAGGACAGACGTCCAGTAAAGGTTTCAAACGCCCATCCACGGACTTCATCTTACGAACAAAGCAGCGGTTTTTAGGTAGAATATCCTAGCAGAACAACAACTAGTCGGAAGAGAACTCAGTTGGAAAAGGACTCACCTGGACGTTGGTCTCAAGAGCTGAACTGACATTATAAGCAACCATGCTAGCCTCGTACGCTGCCCTCGTCTGTTCCATCATCAGACCTGCTTGACAAATAGCTTCCTTAGCTGCATTCACTAGGTCCTCCGGGAAATGGTGGGTAGCAAAGAGCGAAGACGATGGAGCAGTTGGAGCAGCCAGAGGATCCGAAGCTTAGGGTTACATGGGCAAGGCAACAACTTGGGCAGTCGGCGCCGAAGGACGATTAGTCGATGCATGAACGTCAAAAGAAACAGCAGCCCGAAACTGTGTCGCCCTATTGCTGAGCGCCTGAAGCAGCAGGCACCTTCCTGCCTCCTCTTCTTGTATTCCTCCGAGGCACTTCTACATACTCATCATCATCATTCGGCAGCTCGATAATGTTGGGTGGTGCTGCGAACCATTCGACCAAGAAGAGCACTCAGTCGACTGACAAAGCAATCAACAAAGTAAAGACACGGTCGAGGAGCTATACCTGCGCTGGAAGTGGCCACGTCCGCAGTCTCCTTGTCGTTGTGGCCCTTGTCAATCTCAATAGAGGTCCCAGAAGCAGGAGCACTAAAAGTTTCAGAACTCACTCGGTCAAACAAACAGATGAATCGACAAGATGCATAAGATTTCTCAAACAAGAGAAGAACATAGAAGAATGACACTCACGTGGAAGCAATGAGAACGTCCACCTTGATCTTAGGCAGGGCCTTCTGAGGCTTTTAAGGCACAACCTTAAGCTGCTTCGGGGCCTTCTCAGTCGGATCAGGTGAAGTCGTCCAAGTGCATTTCTGTACATGAGTACTTCAGTGAGCTGTCTTGGCGCACGCGCTTTCTGGATCGTGTGTAAGCTTGGAGCACCTCTCGATGCGAGGCGGCGATTCGACCTCATCACCATTGCTTGAGTCCTCACTATCCTCATCGGTCTCTTCATCAAAAATCCAATCGGTGATCTCGCCAACACCCTCCTGGACTTGCTTTCCGTTGGGCACCGAATACATCTCAGTATAAATCTACAGGGCAAAGAGTTGATCAAACGACCATCGGATTCAGCAGCTACAAATCGAAACAGAAAATTCACTCGGAAATAGATGTCAAACCTTGTCCAGCTCGTGGGCTGCGTCGAATGGACGGACTCTCCTGGCCCCCCTGGGGTTGTCCTTGTTCCCGGTGATGCTCCGCAACCACTGCTCCACCGTCTTCTCGGTGACCTCCTCCGGGTGGACCCGAGCGGTGTCATTGGTGCCCGAGTACATCCACATCAGATGATCATGGGCTTGGAGAGGCTGAATCCGTCGACTGAGAAATACCTCCAGCAGGTCCATCCCAGTCACACCGTCGCGGACTAGCTGGACCACTCGCTCGACCAACATATCCACTTCTACTTTCTTAGCCGGACTCACAACCAACCAGGGAGGCTGATTGAATCAATCTAAGGTGAAAGGAGGAAGACCGATCAACCGACCCGCGGTCAGAATATCCTTGCAGTAGAACCAGGTTGACTGCCACCCTCTGACCGACTCACGAAGGGTCATGCTGGGAAAGGTGCTCTTACCCCTAGTCTGTATACCCAAGCCTCCGCACATCTGCATCACACGTGTCTTCTCGTCAGTCGGGTTTTCCTTCCTGACGGCTTGGGAGCGGCAAGTGAAAATGTGCTTGAACAGACCCCGGTGCGATCGACAGCCCAAGAAATTCTCACACAAAGAGATGAAGGCAGCGAGATATGTGATAGTGTTGGGAGAAAAGTGGTGGAGTTGGGCGCCGTAGAATTTCAGAAAACCCAGGAAAAAGGATGCGGAGGTAAGGAGAAACCTCGGTCGACATGGGTCGCGAGGAGGACACACTCGCCCTCCTGCGGTTGCGGATCGATCTCGTCCCCTGGCAGCCTCCAAGACTTGTGGGAAATCAGACCTCCATCAACTAGCTCCTTCATGTCCTCCTGCTGCATCGAAGACCAGATCCAGTACCCCTCGATCCAACCGGGCGAGAGCCCAGTTCTTGACGTCGACCCCCGGTTCACCTTCTTGCCCTTCCCCGTCGCCGGCGCCTTCTTCGCGCGACTAGGGTACCCAGACTTGCCTGTCTGCGGGCCACGACGCGCTCCTACTATGGCCTGGTACGGCCTAGCTGATCGACCAGCTGTCCAAGACCCTCGCGAGGGGGCTAAGCCTCGCGAGGAGAGCGACGTCAAGACCTCCTCGGGAGCGGCCGCAGCTGGGTGCTCCGGAGGGGCGGAGAATCCAAGGCCAAGCCTGCCTCAGGAGGAGGCAGTGATGTCAGCGATGACGCACCACGCCAGCGGGTGCCAGCGTCCGCCAATGGCACAGTTACCATTTCGGTGCAAAGGGGACAGCGCAGCCGCGGGTTCCTGAGGAGAGGGGCAAAGGTTTCCTCATTGGTGCAACGAGACCGAAGACCGCAGGGACGACAAGGAGGATGTCACCGTCGAGCCCACCACCACGTCATTGCCTGATCCTCTTGCAGGCGAAGACTGCTTTTGTCAGGGTAGGAACATCCTTGTGTTCCCGCTCAAAAATGGCCGTTGTGGGAGCCCTTCCCGCCTAAACATCTCGGGGGAAGAGGACCGTGGCCGCCTATATAAGTAGCTAGGATTCCCACTATGAAGGGGATCGACTCATACACTCTGCCACCACACAAGGAGCAATAACACTTGCCTCCTGACCCTCCTGAGCTCACCTCCTGAGCTCAGGAACCATTGTACTAGCTCATATCCCAACTTACCTGAGGCTAATCCACCAATACAGGAAGTAGGGTCTTACAGCACAAGGTGGCCCGAACGTGGATAAACTCTTGTGTGTTCTATCGGTTGTTTGCTTGAATCCCCCCACCGAGACGAGAGCGAGACGCTAGGTAGACGCGAGTGGGAGAGATCTTCGTTCACACCCCTGTGTTCGAACTTCTTTGGTTTTGCGGAGCCCTAAATCCGACATTTGGCGCGCCAGGTAGGGGGCGTGTTGAAATCTTGCCTCTCCGACGACCTCGCCCCTCTCTCGTCCATCAACCCCGCGTCGCCCAGCTCCAACAAACCGCGACCACGATGGCAGAGGCGCACCAGACACGTGCGGAAGCCCGTGGTGCCCGCGCCGCTTAGGCATCGCCCTTCAGCCGCGGGACTCGCCGCCACCCATCCTTGATCGGGGTCGACGACACGATGAGCATCACCGACTCGCCGCCTGGAGACCGGCAGCACCCACCGCCCACTCGATGCCAAGCCGTGCGGCGGCTCGGGCTACCGAGCACGTAACGGCAAGCTCACGGGACCGGCGCGAAATGGCGAACATGAGGGCCGCGCTACTGGTGGCAAGGGAACTTCTAGGGTGCCGGTTGCTCGATAGCGGCCATGACGCGCTACTCTTCAGGGTGGCGAAGCTCCTCGACGCTGCTAGCACCGGGGCCGAGCCATTCTACTTCCACATGACAACGTCGGGGACTGGGTGCCACCCCGGCCACACCCAGTCGCCCGTATGGTCAAGACCCGCGGCGACCTACGAGGGCGACATGGGGTATGATCTGCTGAACCCTGCGTATGACGCTGCCCCTCTGCCTCGAAGCCCTTTGTACTCAGGAAGCGCCCCCGTCGAGGAGCCATCAGGAGGCGACCCCAGGACTACGCGGAGCGCCGGGTGGAACCAGGCGCCGGCACCAGGGGGCTCAGGAGCGGAAGGTCGGGAGGCAGATCCCCCGCTCTTAGCCCTCAACCCTTCATCATCATCGCCCATGGCCATGGAGCGCGAATGAGACGCGCGCTGGTGCCTGCGGGGGGCCGGCACTCGCAGCACCAGCCGTAGGCCTCGGGCCAACAGTGTCTCTGGCCCCGAGCCTCTGCAGGCCAAGGAACTACTTTGGTTGCCGCGTCAAGACAGAAAGGGAAGGGAAGGCCCGGGTCAGGCCCTCGCCCCCCGCGCGTGACCCGTCGCGCATGAGCCTACCCTGGATTTCACCAGGGGTCGCTGGCGGCGGGTATGATGCGCGTGGGGAGGGGCCTTCTCCCCCCTCCTTTCAACCTCAAGACGCCGCGCCTCCTAGCGTACCATCCCCCGGGCTGCGGAGGGTGCGTCTGGAGGCGGTACGGCAGCCCGTCCTACGCGCACTAGGAGGGCCCAAGACCGCGGCTCCGTCCCCCTACTCACGAAATCCCGTACCCACTGGGCCCGACCCTGATCAGGAAGGGTTCATAGGCCATTAGGAGCATGGGTAGGGCGGGGGTCCCTCTCGCACTTCAGGATGCCGCATCTCTGAACGACGTTAGCCCTCATGGGCGAAGCGCGCTCGGAGATCGCGTGAGCGGCGTGCCTGGTGCTTGGAGGGGGGCCTATGGCCAAGGTCCCATCCCCCATTATGCGCAGTGTCCCACTTCATGAATGCCGCCTTCGGGTGAGTTCATGAGGGAGCGGACTAGTGCGGGGCGGGGCCCTCAAAGCAAAGGGGCGGGCACGTCAGAAGATCTCCGCTCGTGACACTCTCACGTAATAATGAGTGGGGCTATACACGCTCTGGAGTCTCCGGAGCGTCGCCCTAGGACCTCGGGGGCTCCCTCCCACGCCGAGTGGATGCACCATGCTCCACGCTGGCCGTCGACACTGCCCCCCAATGGCTATTCCCACATCCGCCGGTGGTAGCCCTATGCTCCGTGCTGGGGAGAAGACTGAAGACCTGCTAAGGGGACAGACGCGGCCCCTCCTTTTTGCCATTCACATTTGCTCCCTCTGTATCCGCTTTTTCAAGCCGATCTCGCCACCGCGCGACTCGTTTCTTGAATAAAATGGAGAATTTTTGTGTGTGTTTTGCGATTTCCGCCGTGTTTCCTCGCCAGTCCGTTTTTTTGTCTTGCTCAGCCGAGCTGGGCTACGTCCGCAACCCCGCCATGTCACTCCTCGTGAGCAGGGGCCGAGGCGTGGGCGCACGTTCTGTCTGATCCGCGGCCAGACCGCCAACCACTGTTACGCTCACAACAGGTACTCGCGAGGCGCGCCCGGACGAGGTCAGCGGACGCTCCTTCCTGACACGCGAGAAGGGCTTAAGGCCACAGCCTCAGGAACAAGCAAGGGAGTGCCTAAAAACCTATCCTTACGGTGTTCAATTACATCATCAAGAGTTTAAGCCTTGTGACACCCATCTCACCTGGCTCTGGAGCCACAACCAAAAACAAATTTACAGTAGGAACTAGACTAAGCATCGACGCCTTCGTCGGAACTGTCGGTGTCGCTCCCCTCAAGCATCGGCGCATCATCAATAGCAGGAACGAGCTTTGTCACCAACGCGTCCACGTGGTCGCTCACCCAATTCTCCGAGGGGCTGGCGACCGCCTCAGGCGCAGGCTCCAGCAGGGCCTCAAAGTCCGTATGAGGGTCAAGGCGGTGCAAGTTGCCGAAGATGCGGGAGACCACTCTCCTCAGGACGCCGCGGCTTTGCTCCTCAACGAGCTGCCGAGCCTTCCCGACCCCGCCTTCAAGACACTCCACCACCCTAGTAAAGAACCCGAGATACCCGGCGTCGTCATTAACCAGGGGGCCGGCGACCCCCGAGCCAAGAAGTTCTCCCAGGGCCCGGCCGGCCCGGTGCCGCAGGGCCTCAAACATCTCCGAGCGGGTGATCTGCATCCCACGGACTCGTGCAGCCTCCTCGAAAGTTCGAGCCGCGAGGGAGGAAATGTCTTCTACTTGCTTATGAAAGCAGGACAGTTCCGCCCTGGCAGTGGAGCGAGCCTCCTCCGACGCCCGCTCGCGGCATTCCGCCTCGGCACACGCCTTCTTCGACGCCCGTTCGCGACGCTTGGCTGCAACACGAGCCTTCTCCGACACCTGCAGACGACGCTCGACATCCGCCAGTTTGCTTTTAAGAGCCGTGATCTCCTTCTGAAGCCCCTTGCGCTTGTCAATGAAGCGAGTCTCGTGAAGCCTGAGCTTCTCGCGGTAATCCTTCCGGAGACGCTCTGCCTCCTTGGCGGCCTTCTTCGCGGCAACCTCGCGATCATCAAGGTTGCCCTTGGCTTTGGCTATCTGGCGCTCCATCATCTCCAGGAGTTCGCGCTCCATGTTTAGCTCCATCGCCTCAAGTGCCAGCGCCTCCTCCCGCGCCGAGAGGCCCGCCAGGCTATCATCATCAACCACAGGTACGGCAAGGGCAGCCCTCCGTGCCCAAACCTGGTACTCGAGCGCGGCGTTCGAGGCTTCAAGCTCGCGCTCACGCTCCTCGGCGGCCACGCAGCGGCGCTCGGCGTCTCGGGCCTCCTTCAAGGCACGGTCACAAGCCTCCTGAGCTGCGACAGCCGACACTTCCGCCTTCCTTAGGGCGATTTCGTGCTCCAGCTGGCTCAGGTTGACGGCGTCCTCAGCTGGCGCCAACCCTTCACCAGAAGTAGACCCTCAGCCTCAACACGCCTATCTATTTCGGCAACCTCGACTTTGAGACGCTTCAGGGCGTCCGACGCCTTCCGCACAAGGTCATGACGGACCACGCTCCTGCGCACTGCAAGTTCCAGAAGACGACCGGGCTCGTTCCCGGCATCCGCGCCGCCCGAACGGGGCTCCCCCTCTCCCTCGTGTTCAGCGTGTGCCTCGGGGCCAGCCCCGGGGGCGCATGGTACTTCCGGCGCAGGGAGAAGGCGTGGTCCTAATGGGTGGACAGCTGCTCGAGCTGCCTCAAGAGCTTGCTGACCCATAATGAAGGCAAGACGCGGGACACGGAGCGGGCTCCCGATGTACCAAGAGCTGCCTTGCCCCAGAGGCGCTCGGGGGCTAGGAGCACGACCTGTGCGATAAGACCCGGGCGCGATTTCAAGAGCCGAAGAGGCAGCTTCGGGCGGGAAGGATAGGAAGAGCCAAAGAACATGCACCTGCTTGGTACAGTCAGCTTCATCCTCTTCAGGGCCCTCGGGGCAGGGCCGAAGATGCTCCTCAACCTCCGCCTCTTACCTAGCGTCGTGAAGGACGACTAGAGGCCACTTGAGGCAGATATACCTAGTCCCAGGGCAAGGTCGCAGCAGGCGCCCGCGGCCGGCGCCCCGCTCCCTGATGTGGTGCTCCCCAGACTCGGCTTGACCAGAGGCCGCTGCACCTCCCCCTCAGTTGCTTCAAAAGCCAGCGGCGTCTCGGCACCTTCCGCCACCTCCGTCAACACCGACGCCTGAGCTTCGTCCACTTGCTCCAGGGACGGAGTTGACCCCTGGCCAGGGGCTCCACCAGGTGCGTCCGCCCCGGAAGGGAAGGACGGGCTCGCAAGCCCGGTTACCACCAAGGAATCATCATGAGGATCAGGGGTGCCTCCCGGGATCAGCTCCCACGCATCGAAGCGGGGCATCCTTTCAGCAAGAGCCCTTCTGGCTACAGGAGCCAAGTACAAGGGAGCCGCGGAACCAGGGCGAGCTTCAGGCACTCCACCGACGAACAACCACATCAGCCCCTGGAGCATATCAGGGGGAGCTGCTTCTGCTGGAGGCGCGCGCGATCATCAAGAACCCACATTGGGCTGGAATGGCGCTCGAGTGGGGCGACACGGAGGACAAGGAAGTCCCTCACCACCATCGCCAGGGTCAATCCGCTTCTCAGGTTGGCCAGTCGGCGCATCACAGGCTCCGCCCGTGGATCTGAAAGGGCCTCATGCCCCCAGCCCGAGTTCGGCACCGCCGGTGCATTAGGGAGATGGAATTGGGGGCTGTACGTGGCGGCGTCAACAAACACCCATTGTCAGCGAAACCCTTCTGTGGCTGGGTGAAGCGAGAAGTCAATTCCGAAGGCAGCAGTTGCTTCCACCGTGCGCAATGACACGCACCCGAGCGCTGCCCCTTGTCAACCAAGGAGAGGGCGAAGAAGTGGCGAAGCAAGGCCACAGAGGGGGAAACGCCAACGAAAGCTTCGCACAGGAACGTGAAGCCGGAAAGCAGGATGATGGACCTAGGGTCCAGGTGTAACGCACGAATCTGGTAATGCGTAAGCACTGCGTAGAAGAAGGCGAAGAAAGGGGGAAGGAGGCCCCCAAAGATAGCATGGAGATGAAGCTAGATGTCGTTAGCACCAAGCTCCGCCACCGGCCGGGAAGCAAGCCAGACCCGGGTCGGTCCCCACTCGTTCGATGCATCGGCCAAGGCGCGACACACCTTGTCCGGACCCTCCTGGTTCACTATGGCGGAGTGGTCCAGCGCCGGCTCGAGCACCAGCGGCGATGCGGCAGGCTCGCCGTCCCCCCTCTTCTTCGCCTTGCGCAACATGATGGCAAGGGGGAAGGGGCAGATGAGGCAAGTAAATAAAGGGAGCGATTGGAAGGCAGAAAGCATAGGCGGCAGCAAGAAGCCCTACCGGTCGTGCGATTGGCAAGGCGCACGACTACCAAGACTACGTGGGAGGCGGGGCCGCCCACGTCCCATCCAACCGTCGCACGCTAGCCTGGCCCGCAGCCTTTGGGGCCCACGGCGCTTCGTCCTCGACTAAGGCTTTGCCCCGAAGCCAACTCCACGCGCGCCTTGGGCCCGGGGTCCGCTGTCAGCGTACTGGGAACCAGGGTACCCAAACTTGCCTGTCTGCGGGCCGCGACGTGCTCATACTATGGCCTGGTACAGCCCAGCTAATCGACCAGCTATCAAAGACCCTCGCGAGGGGGCTAAGCCTCGCGAGGAGAATGACCTCAAGACCTCCTCGGGAGCGGCCTCAGCCAGGTGCTCCGGAGGGGTGGAGAATCCAAGGCCAAGCCTGCCTCAGGAGTAGGCAGTGATGTCAGCGACGACACACCGCGCCAGCGGGTGCCAGCATCTGCCAACAGCACAGTTACCATTTCGGTGCAAAGAGTACAGCGCAGCCGCGGGTTCCCGAGGAGAGGGGCAAAGGTTTCCTCATTGGTGCAACGAGACCGAAGACCGCAAGGACGACAAGGAGGATGTCACCATCGAGCCGACCACCGCGTCATCGCCTGATCCTCTTGCAGGCGAAGACTGCTTTTGTCAGGGTAGGAACGTCCTTGTGTTCCCGCTCAAAAACGGCCGTTGTGGGATCCCTTCCTGCCTAAACATTTCAGGGGAAGAGGACCGTGGCCGCCTATATAAGTAGCTAGGATTCCCAGTGTGAAGGGGGTCGACTCATACACTCTACCACCACACAAGGAGCAAGAACACTTGCCTCCTGACCCTCCTGAGCTCACCTCCTGAGCTCAGGAACCATTGTACTAGCTCATTTCCCAGCTCGCCCGACGCTAATCCATCAAAGCAGGAAGTAGGGTCTTACACCACAAGGTGGCCCGAACCTGGATAAACTCTTGTGTGTTCTATCTGTTGTGTGCTTGAATCCCCCCACCGAGACGAGAGCGAGACGCTAGGTAGACGCGAGTGGGAGGGATCTTTGTTCACGCCCCTGTGTTCGAACTTCTTGGGTTTCGCGGAGGCCTAAATCCGACAGCCGCCGTCTTGTCTTTGCCCATGGTGGCAAGCTGCACGCGGGCAGAGCGACGGTGGGCGAGGAGCGGAGGTGCGGTGTAGAAGCAGAGGAGGAAGAAGAAGTACGAAGCGCACAGTGCCTGCGCATCGGCCCCGACGCCCTTTTACGGACCTGTGGTCGAGTGACTGACTTGTGAGCCCGTGCGATCCTATCAAATCCCGCAATAGTCGCACGCCCGATACGCGGCAAAAAAGGCAGCGCGAGAATTGAGGCGTTCGTGTATATCCAGTCCGATTACTGCGGCTCGCTCCGTTCCGCACACTTCCCCGAAATTCGAGTCCCGCAAAATCCAGGAACCGCAGAGCAGCCAATCGCGCCGAAAATCTCGCGCCTCATCAACACTCGAGGTTACTCGCAAAGTTCACTCAACAATTTCTAAATTGATTCAGGCGACTGAAATAAGGTTGAAGAACCAGCTTGATTCCCACGTTCAAAGAGAATGCTCCCGGAGCACAAGAATTGGATCGGAATCAACTTCAACTCTCTTTTCACTCGGACATCAATCCATTCGGGCGGCTACTGATGATGCCATAGACCTAGGGTAGGGTCATAGGCCTGACCTAGACGACCTACCCAAGGTCACTACCCTAGGATCAAAGACATTCCAAGGATGACAAAAGGTACCGACTGAAGTGACCAAGGAGTGCAATCCACTCAACCATATATCTCGCTTGGATACCCCAATTCCATTCGACCAGAATGAAGTCACTCGATCGTATAAGAAACCACTCGGAGCATAGAAGGTCTGAGGTCACACAAGACTAGCAACGGTCGGGCATTCACTCTGTAGTCTTAAAGGCCATTATAACTCTTTATTACAGGCATTATCAGTAACACCTTGTCTTTATGTACGTTGAACCCTTTGTAACGTGGGGCCGCCGGGGTACTGGCGCACTCTATATAAGCCACCCCCTCCTCCGGTACAAGGGTTCGCACCCCCTGTAACACACACACACACACACACACCCCTATATTCCAGTCGATAGCCTCCGGGCACTGAGACGTAGGGCTTTTACCTCCTCCAAGAGGGGCCTGAACTCGTAAAACACGTGTGTACAACCTTGCCATGGCTAGGACCTTGCCTCCTCCTACGTACCCCCTAATCTCACTTTCAGACCTAGTACCACGACATTTAGTCCATACGCATCTTACTTGCTTATGCAAATCATCATGATATCACATTATACCAAATGGAAATTAAAAGTTCTTCTCACCGTGAAATTGGGGATGAAGTCTATGTTAAACAACCTCCCGGCTTTGTTAATCCCAAGAAACCTAATCGTGTTTACAAGCTTCACAAAGCTCTTTATGGTCTTAAACAAGCTCCTAGAGCATGGTATAAATGCTTGACCAAGTTCCTTATTGAAAAAGGCTTTGAAATTGGGAAAATTGATTCCACAATTTTTACTAAAAGGGTTAATGGTGAATTATTTGTGTGTCAAATTTATGTTGATGATATCATATTTGGTTCCACTAACCCCCATTTTAGTGAAAGATTTGGAAAGCTAATGTTGGAAAAAATTGAGATGTCTATGATGAGTGAACTCAAGTTCTTTCTTGGTTTGCAAATCAAGCAAACTAAGGAGGGTACCTTTGTTTCTCAAACAAAATATACCAAGGACTTGTTCAAGAAGTTCAACATGCAAGAATGCAAAGGTATGACTACACCCATGCCTACTAGTGGACATCTTGACTTGACAAAGGATGGCAAACCGGTTGACCAAAAGGTTTATCATTTTATGATTGGTTCATTATTATATCTATGTGCCTCCCGTCCCAACATTATGCTAAGTGTATGCATGTGTGCACAATATCAAGCAGCCCCCAAAGGATGTCATCTTAAGGCAGTGAAAAGGATAGTGAGATACTTAATTCACACACCAAACTTTGGCATTTGGTATCCTAAGAGGTCTTCTTTCGATCTTGTAGGCTACTCCGATTTGGATTATGCCGGAGACAAGGTTGATAGAAACTCCACTTCGGGTACTTGTCAATTTCTTGGTAGATCTATTGTATCTTAGTCCACCAAGAAATAAAACTCGGTATCCTTATCCACCGCCAAAGCGGAATACATTACCGTTGTTTCATGTTGTGCTCAATTAATTTGGATGACCCAAACTCTTAAAGATTATGGGATAAATGTGAAACATGTTCCATTGCTTTGTGACAATGAAAGTGCTATTAAGATTGCTCACAATCCCGTGAAACATTCTTGAACTAAGTATATTGAAGTTTGTGTAACATCCCAAAATTCTAAATTTTGGAATGTTATATTAAATAAATAGTTTTGATTGCTTGTGTGATGTGCTGTGTGAAATTGAGTGAAATTTGAAACTTTTGAAAGTTAAATGAGAGGGAATAAAATGACTTTCCCAAAACTTTCACCTTCCCTTTATGTTCTCCTTGAATTCAAATTCATTTCATTACTAAAGCCTAGAGTAAAGATAATATGACTTCTTCCATTTAATAAATGAAAAGGGTCTTGAAAAGATTTCAATTCTATTTTTGAAATATTTCAAATTCAGATAACATTATGCAACTCAATGATTTTCCCGAGAGAAGATAAAATGACTTCTGCAAATTGTAAGAAATATGAGTTGGAGGTTCTTTTGAAATTTTCTGAAACTCATTTTAAAAAATTTGAGTTATTTAGTTTTTATTCAAATTATTTTACTCCAAAAATAAAATATATGAAAAATAGGGTAAAATGATTACATTGAAGGAAATATGCCCTAGAGGCAATAATAAAGTTATTATTTATTTCCTTATATCATGATAAATGTTTATTATTCATGCTATAATTGTATTAACTGGAAACTTTGTACATGTGTGAATACATAGACAAAACAGAGTGTCCCTAGTATGCCTCTACTAGACTAGCTCATTGATCATAGATGGTTATGTTTCCTTGCCATAGACATTAGTTGTCATTTGATCAACGGGATCACATCATTAGGAGAATGATGTGTCGGACAAGACCCATCCGTTAGCTTAGCACTACGATCATTTAGTTTTACTTCTATTGCTTTCTTCATGACTTATACATGTTCCTATGACTATGAGATGACGCAACTCCCGTATACCGGAGGAACACCTTGTGTGCTATCAAACGTCACAACGTAACAGGGTGATTATAAAGATGCTCTACAGGTGTCTCCGAAAGTGTTCGTGGTGTTGGCATAGATCAAGAATAGGATTTGTCACTCCGAGTGTCGGAGAGGTATCTCCGGGCCCTCTCGGTAATGCACATCATAATAAGCCTTGCAAGAAAATGACTAATGAGTTAGTCACGAGATGATGTATTACAGAATGAGTAAAGAGACTTGCCGGTAACGAGATTGAACTAGGTATTGAGATACTGACGATCGAATCTCGGGCAAGTAACATACCAATGACAAAAGGAACAAAGTATGTTGTTATGCGGTTTGACCGATAAAGATCTTCGTAGAATATGTAGGAGCCAATATGAGCATCCAGGTTCCGCTATTCGTTATCGACCGGAGATGAGTCTCGGTCATGTCTACATAGTTCTCGAACCCGTAGGGTCCGCACGCTTAACATTTGATGATGATCGATATTATGAGTTTATGTGTTTCGATGTACCGAAGGTAGTTTGGAGTCCCGGATGAGACCGGGGACATGACGAGGAGTCTCGAAATGGTTGAGACGTAAAGATCAATATATTGGACGACTATATTCGGACATCGAAAAGGTTCCGAGTGATTCGGGTATTTTTCGGAGTACTAGAGAGTTACGAGAATTCGCCGGGGAGTATATGGGCCTTATTGTGCTTTAGGGGAAAGAGAGAGAGGAGGTTGTGCCCCCCAACGCTTAGTACGAATTGGACTAGGGGGAGGGGCTGCGCCCCCTCCTTCCTTCTCTTCTCTTCTCCCTTTCCTTCTCTCCTACTCCTACTACTTGGAAGGGCTCCTAGTTCTACTAGGAAAGGCGGAATCCTACTCCCGGTGGGAGTAGGACTCCCCTAGGGCGCGCCACAGAGAGGGCCGGCCCCTCCCCTCCCCTCCTCCTGTACATACGGGGGTGGAGGCACCCCATAGACACACAAGTTGATCAGTTGATCTCTCTCAACCGTGTGCGGTGCCCCTCTCCACAAGAACACACCTCGGTCATATCGTTGCAGTGCTTAGGCGAAGCCCTGCGCCGGTAGCTTCATCATCTCCGTCACCACGCCGTCGTGCTGACGTAACTCTCCCGCGAGGTTCTGCTGGATCAAGAGGTCGTGGGACGTCATCAAGCTGAACGTGTGCTGAACGCGGAGGCTCCGTACTTTGGGTGCTTGATCAGTTGGATCACGAAGAAGTTTGAATACATCAACCGCGTCACTAGACACTTCCGCTCCCGGTCTACGAGGGTACGTAGAAACACTCTCCCCTCTCGTTGCTATGCATCTAGTAGATAGATCTTGCGTGATCGTAGATTTTTTTGAAATACTACGTTCCCAACAGTGGCATCATGAGCCAGGTCTATGCGTAGATGATATGCACGAGTAGAACACAAGTGAGTTGTGGACGATACTAGTCATACTGCTTACCAGCATGTCATACTTTGATTCGGCGGTATTGTTGGATGAAGCGGCCCGGACCGACATTACGCGTACGCTTACGCGATACTGGTTCTACCGACGTGCTTCGCACACAGGTGGCTGGCGGGTGTCAGTTTCTCCAACTTTAGTTGAATCAAGTGTGGCTACGCCCGGTCCTTGTGAAGGTTAAAACAGCACATACTTGACGAAATATCATTGTAGTTTTGTATGCGTAGGTAAGAACGGTTCTTGCTAAGCCCGTTGCAGCCACGTAAAACTTGCAACAACAAAGTAGAGGACGTCTAACTTGTTTTTGCAGGGCATGTTGTGATGTGATATGGTCAGGACACGATAAGTGATACGTTATTGTATGATATGATCATGTTTTGTAAAGTTATCGGCAACTGACAGGAGCCATATGGTTGTCGGTTTATTGTATGAAATACAATCGCCTTGTAATTGCTTTACTTTTTCACTAAGCGGTAGCGATAGTCGTAGAAGCAATAGTTGGCGAGATGACAACGATGCTACGATGGAGATCAAGGTGTTGCGCCGGTGACGATGGTGATCATGACGGTGCCTTGGAGATGGAGACCAAAAGCACAAGATGATGATGGCCATATCATGTCACATATTTTGATTGCATGTGATGTTTATCTTATTATGCTTCTTATTTTGCGTAGTACGACGGTAGCATTATAAGATGATCCCTTACAAAATTTCAAGGTACAAATGTTCTCCCTGAGTATGCACCGTTGCGAAAGTTCGTCGTGCCGAGACACCACGTGATGATCGGGTGTGATAAGCTCTACGTTCACATACAACGGGTGCAAGCCATTTTTGCACACGCATAATACTCGGGTTAAACTTCACGAGCCTAGCATATGCAGGTATGGCGTCGAAACACTGGAGATCGAAAGGTCGAGCGTGAATCATATAGTAGATATGATCAACATAAGATGTTCACCATTGAAAACTACTCCATCTCACGTGATGATCGGACATGGTTTAGTTGATTTGGATCACGTGATCATTTAGATGACTAGAGGGATGTCTATCTAAGTGGGAGTTCTTTAGTAATATGATTAATTGAACTTTAATTTATCATGAACTTAGTCTTGGTAGTATTAGCATATCTATGTTGTAGATCAATAGCTCGCGATGTAGCTCCCCATTTGTTTTATATGTTCCTAGAGAAAACTAAGTTGAAGATGTTAGTAGCAATGATGCAGACTTCTTCCGTGATCTGAGGATTTTCCTCATTGCTGCACAGAAGAATTATGTCCTTGATGCACCGCTAGGTTACAGACCTATTGCAGGAGCAGATCCAGACGTTATGAACGTTTTGACAAAAGCTTGGTATGATGTCTACTTAATAGTTTAGTGCACCATGCTTTACGGCTTAGAACCGGGACTTCAAAAACGTTTTGAACGCCACGGAGCATATAAGATGTTCCAAGAGTTGAAATTAGTATTTCATACTCATGCCCGTGTCGAGAGGTATGAGACCTCTGACAGTACTTTGCCTACAAGATGGAGGAGAATAGCTCAACCAGTGAGCATGTGCTCAAATTGTCTGGGTACTACAATTGCTTGAATCAAGTGGGAGTTAATCTTCCAGATAAGATAGTAATTGACAAATTTCTCTAGTCACCATCACCAAGTTAGTAGAACTTCGTGATGAACTATAATATGCAAGGGATGACGAAAGTAATTCCCGATATCTTTGCGATGCTGAAATCTGCGAAGGTAGAAATCAGGAAAGAGCATCAAAGTGTTGATGGTTAACAAGACCACTTGTTTCAAGTAAAGGGCAAAGGGATAGAAGGGGAACTTCAAGAAGAATGACAAGCAAGTTGTCACTCCCGTGAAGAAACCCAAAGCTAAACTCAAGCCTGAAACTAAGTGCTTCTACTGCAAAGGAAATGGTCACTAGAAGTGGAACTACCCTAGATACTTGGCGGATAAGAAGGATGGCAAAGTGAACAAAGGTATATTTGATATACAGATTATTGATGTGTACTTTACTAGTGTTCATAGCAACCCCTGGGTATTTGGTACCGGTTCAGTTGCTAAAAATAGTAACTCGAAACGAGAGTTGCAGAATGAACATAGACTAGTTAAAGGTGAAGTGACGATGTGTGTTGGAAGTGGTTCCGAGATTGATATGATCATCATCACACACTCCCTATACTTTCGGGATTGGTGTAGAACCTAAATAAATGTTATTTGGCACTTGTGTTGAGCATGAATATGATTTGATCATGTTTGTTGCAATATGGTTATTCATTCAAAGTCATAGAATAATTGTTATTCTGTTTACATGAATAAAGCCTTCGATGGTCATACACCCAATGAGAATAGTTTGTTGGATCTCGATCGTAGTGATACACATATTCATAATATTGAAGCCAAAAGATGCAAGGTTAATAATGATAGTGCAACTTATTTGTGGCGCTGCCATTTAGGCCATATTGGTGTAAAGCGCATGAAGAAACTCCATAGTGATGGACATTTGGAATCACTTGATTATGAATCACTTGGTGTTTGCGAACCATGCCTCATGGGCAAGATGACTAAAACTCCATTCTCCGGAACAATGGAGCGAGCAACATATTTGTTGGAAATCATACATACTGATGTATATGGACCGATGAGTGTTGAAGCTCGCGGCGGGTGTCGTTATTTTCTAACCTTCACTGATGATTCGAGCAGATATGGGTATATCTACTTGATGAAGCACAAGTATGAAACATTTGAGAAGTTCAAAGAATTTCAGAGTGAAGTAGAGAATCATCGTAACAAGAAAATAAAGTTTCTACGATCTGATCGTGGAGGTGAATATTTGAGTTACGAGTTTGGTCTTCATTTGAAACAATGTGGAATAGTTTCACAACTCACGCCACCCGGAACACCACATCGTAATGGTGTGTCTGAACGTCGTAACCGTACTTTATCAGATATGGTGCGGTCTATGATGTCTCTTACCGATTTACCACTATCGTTTTGGGTTATGCATCAGAGACAACTGCATTCACGTTAAATAGGGCAACATCTAAATCCGTTGAGATGACACCTTATGAACTGTGGTTTGGCAAGAAACAAAAGTTGTCGTTTCTTAAAGTTTGGGGCTGCGATGCTTATGTGAAAAAGCTTCAACCTGATAAGCACAAACCCAAGTCGGAGAAATGTGTCTTCATAGGATACCCAAAGGAGACTGTTGGGTACACCTTCTATCACAGATCCGAAGGCAATATATTCGTTGGTAAGAATGGATCCTTTCTAGAGAAGGAGTTTCTCTCGAAAGAAGTGAGTGGGAGGAAAGTCGAACTTGATGAGGTAATTGTACCTTCTCCCGAATTGGATAGTAGAACATCACAGAAACTAGTTCCAGTGATTCCTACACCAATTAGTGAGGAAGCTCATGATGATGATCATGAAACTTTGGATCAAGTTGCTGCTGAACTTCGTAGATCAACCAGAGTACATTCCGCGCCAGAGTGGTAAGGCAACCCGGTTCTGGAAGTCATGTTACTAGACCATGATGAACCTACGAACTATGAGGAAGCGATGATGAGCCCAGATTCCGCAAAATGGCTTGAGGCCATAAAATCTGAGATGGGATCCATGTATGAGAACAAAGTGTGGACTTTGGTTGACTTGCCCGATGATCGGCAAGCCATTGAAAATAAATGGATCTTCAAGAGGAAGACCGACGCCAACGGTAATGTTACTTTCTACAAAGCTCGACTTGTTGCGAAAGGTTTTCGACAAGTTCAAGGAGTTGACTATGATGAGACTTTCTCACCCGTAGCGATGCTTAAGTCTGTCTGAATCATGTTAGCAATTACCGCATTTTATGAAATCTGGCAAATGGATAACAAAACTGCATTCTTTAATGGATTTATTAAAGAAGAGTTGTATATGATACAGCCAGAAGGTTTTGTCAATCCTAAAGGTGCTAAAAATATATGCAAGGTCCAGTAATCCGTCTATGGACTGGTGCAAGCATCTCAGAGTTGGAATATACGCTTTGATAAGTTGATCAAAGCATATAGTTTCATACAGACTTGCGGTGAAGCCTGTATTTATAAAAAAGTGAGTGGGAGCATTACATCCTTTCTGATAAGTATATGTGAATGACATATTGTCAATCAGTAATGATGTAGAATTTTCTGGAAAGCATAAAGGAGTGTTTGAAAGGAGTTTTTTCAAAGAAAAACCTCGGTAAATCTGCTTACATATTAAGCATCAAGATCTATAGAGATTGATCAAGACGCTTGATAAGTTTTTTCAATGATTACAGACCTTGACAAGATTTTAAAGTAGTTTAAAATGGAACAGTCAAAGAAAGAGTTCTTGCATGTGTTACAAGGTGTGAAGTTGAGTAAGACTCAATGCCCGACCACTGCAGAAGATAGAATGAAAGTCATTCCCTATGCCTCAGCCGTAGGTTCTATAAAGTATGACATACTATATACCAGACCTATTGTATGCCCTACCGTGAGTTTGGCAAGGGAGTACAATTTTGATCTAGGAGTAGATCAATGGAAAGCGGTCAAAATTATCCTTAGTTACTGGATGACTAAGGAAATGTTTCTCGATTATGGAGGTGATAAAGAGTTCGCCGTAAAGAGTTACGCCGATGCAAGCTTTGACACTAATCCAAATGACTCTAAGTATCAATCTGGATGTGTATTAAAAGTGGGAGCAATTAGCTAGAGTAGCTCCATGCAGAGCATTGTATACATAGAAATTTGCAAAATACATACATATCTGAATGTAATAGACCCGCTGACTAAACTTCTCTCACGAAGCAAAACATGATCACACCTTAGTACTCTTTGGGTGTTAATCACATGGCGATGTGAACTAGATTGTTGACTCTAGTAAACCCTTTGGGTATTGGTCGCATGGCGATGAGAACTATGGGTGTTAGTCACATGGTGATGTGAACTATTGGTGTCGATCACATGGTGATGTGATATAGATTATTGACTCTAGTTCAAGTGGGAGACTGAAGGAAATATGCCTTAGAGGCAATAATAAAGTTATTATTTATTTCCTTATATCATGATAAATGTTTATTATTCATGCTAGAATTGTATTAACTGGAAACTTCGTACATGTGTGAATACACAGACAAAACAGAGTGTCCCTAGTATGCCTCTACTAGACTAGCTCATTGATCAAAGATGGTTATGTTTCCTAGCCATAGACATGAGTTGTCATTTGATCAATGGGATCACATCATTAGGAGAATGGTGTGATGGACAAGACCCATCCGTTAGCTTAGCACTATGATCGTTTAGTTTTACTGCTATTGCTTTCTTCATGACTTATACATGTTCCTATGACTATGAGATTATGCAACTCCCGTATACCGGAGGAACACCTTGTGTGCTATCAAACGTCACAACGTAACTGGGTAGTTATAAAGATGCTCTACAGGTGTCTCCTAAAGTGTTCGTGGTGTTGGCACAGATCAAGAATAGGATTTGTCACTCCGAGTGTTTGAGAGGTATCTGCGGGCCCTCTCGGTAATGCACATCATAATAAGCCTTGCAAGCAAATGACTAATGAGTTAGTCACGAGATGATGTATTACAGAACAAGTAAATAGACTTGCCGGTAACGAGATTGAACTAGTTATTGAGATACCGACGATCGAATCTCGGGCAAGTAACATACCGATGACAAAAGGAACAAAGTATGTTGTTATGCGGTTTGACCGATAAATATCTTCGTAGAATATGTACGAGCCGATATGAGCATCCAGGTTCCGCTATTGGTTATTGACCGGAGATGAGTCTCGGTCATGTCTACATAGTTCTCGAACCCGTAGGGTCCGCACGCTTAACGTTTGATGACGATCGGTATTATGAGTTTATGTGTTTTGATGTACCGAAGGTAGTTCGGAGTCCCAGATGAGATCAGGGACATGACGAGGAGTCTCAAAATGGTCAAGAGGTAAAGATTGATATATTGGATGACTATATTCGGAAATAGGAAAGGTTCCGAGTGATTCGGGTATTTTTCGGAGTACCGGAGAGTTACGGGAATTCACCGGGGAGTATATGGGCCTTATTGGGCTTTAGGGGAAAGAGAGAGAGGAGGCTGCGCCCCCAAGGCTTAGTCCGAATTAGACTAGGGGGAGGGGTTGCACCCCCTCCTTCCTTCTCTTCTCTTCTCCCTTTCCTTCTGTCCTACTCCTAGTACTTGCAAGGGCTCCTAGTTCTACTAGGAAAGAGGGAATCCTACTCCCGGTGGGAGTAGGACTCCCCTAGGGCGCGCCATAGAGAGGGCCGGCCCCTCCCCTCCCCTCCTCCTTTATATACGGGGGTAGAGGCACCCCATAGATACACAAGTTGATCAGTTGATCTCTCCCAACCGTGTGCGGTGCCCCTCTCCACAGAAACACACCTCGGTCATATCGTTGCAGTGCTTAGGCGAAGCCCTGCGCCGGTAGCTTCATCATCTCCATCACCACGCCGTCGTGCTGACGAAACTCTCCCGCGAGGTTCTGCTGGATCAAGAGCTCGTGGACGTCATCAAGCTAAACGGGTGCTGAATGCGGAGGCTCCGTACGTTCGGTGCTTGATCGGTTGGATCGCGAAGAAGTTCGAATACATCAACCGCGTCACTAGACGCTTCCGCTCCCGGTCTACGAGGGTACGCCAACACACTCTCCCCTCTCGTTGCTATGCATCTAGTAGATAGATCTTGCGTGATCATAGATTTTTTTTGAAATACTACGTTCCCCAACATCCCTACAGTAGAAAATTGGAGAAAAATAAATTTGAAATCATTTTGACATTTTTAAAATGATTTTTATTGGATTTTATTACAATAGTAGCACTATTTGATTTATTTAAATTTTTGAGGATTCTATTTGATTCTAGAAAAATGTTCATGTTGTAGAGTTTATCTTTCTGAAAATTTTGATATATTATACGCCTATATAATATTTTTATTTATTTTGTTTGTCTGGAAAAATGTTTATTTTAAAAAAGGAACTCCCGAACTAGGCCAGCCTAGCCAACCGGGCCATGCCACGGCCCAGTCCCGCGCCGTCTCCCTCCCTGAGCCGGAATCCCGCTCGAGCACGCCGCCGGCCGTGACCGAGCCGGACATCGCCGCCGCCTCTGCCCCCTCCTGCACGCAAGCCTCCTCCTCCCCTCCATAAATAGTGTCGCCCCGTTGCCCACTGCTCCTCTCGCATCGCGCCGCCGCCGCTCTGAACCACCGCTGCCGCTGCCTGAGCGCCGCCGCCCGCGTTGGCTCGCCGCTGCTGTCCCGCGCGCCACCCGCGCCACCCCGCTGAGCCTCTCGCCGGCCAGAGTCGCCGGAGTTCGCCGCTGGCCGACGTCCCGCCGGAGCTCCGATTTGCTCGACCCAATCCGCCCCGAAGAAAACCGCCCGCCGAAGCCGGTTTTTTTAAAAAAACAACCCAAACCGGTATAACCGCAAAACCACCCGGTTTTTCTTTTAGATCGGCTTTGTTTTTATTTAAGTCGGTTATTTAGAGAGCATTCACTGGTTAGGGTTAGAAAGCGAGCGTTCGCTCGGTAGCTTTTTCTTTTTCTTTTTAGTTTTCAGCTAGGGACCCATCTGTAATTATTGCTTTTACACATTAGTCCCTGATCTTAAAACGACCACAACTTTTTACTCGATAGTCCCAATCCAACGAAACCAACGTCCACTTCTTCGTTACGATCCCCTCTAACCAGTAAAACAACTTATACATGTTTTTGAAATTTTTAAAATTGATTTCAAACATATTTGAATTTGAACTTCTTTTGATCATATCAATTTAACCGTAACTCCATTTGAGTTGATTCTTTTTGCAAATCGAAGCTCTTGACCTAAACTTTTTGATAAGGCCAAATTTATTCAATTTTGGTACTGTTAGAAATTGTTTTCTGTTTCAAGAGTCATTCTTTTGTATTCGAAGTTTTCTGAAGTGTTATCTTTGCTCTTTCTTATCTTCTAAGTGATTGCTTATGTGTGGTTACCATTGATTGTTTATGATAGATTGACCGAAGTGTGACGAGTAGAGCTATCACGAGTTATGAGTGCGAAGGTCTACATTAATAGTACAAGAAAAGTTCATACTTTGATCATACTATCCAATACCCAGTTTTCATTGCATTAGTTATATCCTCAAACACTTGCATGAGTAGGACTGGTTACATAATTTGATGCTTTGTAGTTCATGAGGTAGGAACCCAATGACTTGAGATCAACCAAGGGGATATACGCTTTGTTACTTATTGCTTAGCCATGCTCGTAGACGTGGATTGGTATGAGAGTTTCATGGAAGATGCGAGAGTGATATTTAACTAAGGGAAACTTAAGGTGGAAACTTTAATACACATCTGGGTGGATTGGTTGGGGCACCCTGGAGCACCCAGTGGTTTGCCCGGGCACCTGGGGAAACTAGTGTTTGCCCTAGGGGATCCCGGAGGACCCGTGTGATCACCCTATTGGAATGCCATCCAGGCGCAAAGGGATCATATGATATTTTCATGCCTAGAAACTTCCATGTGCAGCCACAAGCCATTATGGGCTCTGGCATAGTTTAGTATGTTGTGTGACCTCTTTTAGTGGTAGACTAGCAGATGTAGCGGATGTAGGTGTACGGGTCTACCCAGGGTAAAGAGTAAATGCTTCTGAAAGACTGTGTCTCGGTTATCCGGTTCTCAAAACACCATGCAGTGCGAGAAATTAAACGGAGGCGATCGAGTCTTGTGGGGAAAAGTGCACAAACATCTATAGAGTGTACAAACTTTCATGAGTAGCCGTGTCCCCGGTTATGGACATCTTTGAGTATCTAGAAGTGGATTATTTGTTGATCTCAACACTCTATTTAATTAATTTGTTGAGTTAATAATGACTTTGGTTTGGGTTTGAGATGGAGAAACTATACTCAATTGTTCATGAAGTAAATTTAACAAAGTAGTTAAATAAATGCATTCCTTTGTGGTAGGGAAAAATCAGCTTTATGCAAAAACAACCTTTCAGCCTCCACCAGCCAAATATGCATGTAGTTGTAGGCCTTGTTCATCATTACTGCTACAGTGTGAATTTGCCAGTACATTAAATGTACTGACCTACATGGCTGCAATGTCTCGTGTTGTAGGAATTTATTCGACGAGTAAGTGCTACGTTAGGGTTGCGCTGTCTACACTCAACTTTGCCATTGGTGTTGATGGGAATCCACAACCTTGTTTTTACTTCCGCTATATGGATTGAGGTAATAGTATTTACGTTACTTTATACATGTGATTTACCTCTGTTATAAATCCTCGAGTACTATGTGTGTCAGCATACCGATCCAAGGATGACACTAAAACACAGAGACTTGATCCATTCAGGTCGGGTCACTATAGTTCGTCATCATTTCATTCAAGATCATGTTGTAGAGGGTAATATCAATCTTAAACATGTTCGTACCGATAAGAAATTAGCGGATATATTTACAAAACCACTTGATGAGAAAGTGTTTTACAGGTTGAGAGGTGAATTGAACATTATTGATGCCTCAAATTTGGAGTAGTAACTCCTTTTTGGATACATGCAAGGCATAAGCCTTTGACTGATTCTTGATATTTCTCTTATGATGATGATCACTTGCCTTGGATCTATTTGTACCCTTGCATGCTAATCTAACTCTTGTAGGAACTTGGATGAACCCAAATCTATGAGATTGCAACTAACTCATATTCTAAGCAATCTCTACATCACCAAGTCTCTACGATACGGTGGTTGAAGTCAAGGAAGCATGAACTCTTTAAACATATCCTTTGACAATTTCTCTAATATCAAATTTCATTTAGTATCAAATTTTCACGATTGTCATTTTGGATACACAAGTGCTCTTCCTTGCAAATCTAACCCATGTAGGTAAATGAACTCAAATTGCAAGTGGTGCTTCCAATTCTTGATGAGCTACATCAACCTTGAGCATCCCGCACAAGTTCAACTACATGATCAAGATAAACACCACCACCCAAGGTATGTTATTCCATCTTAGAGAAGCTTTACCCCAAGACATGACATCAAAGCAACTCAACAAGATGAGAATACATCAAAATGCTTAAACGAAAATTGGCAACCCCATTTTGAGCTTAAACGATGAGTATGACCTATGATCAAGTGTTCTCACTTGACTCCTAAGTCAATATACTCTAACATAGGTGACTCTACCGATCAATTCTAGATGAAGTTCTCTAGTGTTTCTTTGTGCTCTTGCATTTGTCTTTTGCATGCTTGTTCCCCTTTCAAAAAAAAAAACTTCATCTAGATTTGTTTTCTTCTCTATGCATCCAATTCCTTGCAAATCTTTGTGAGATGTTATTTTCCTAGTGAGATGAGTTGACATTTGTTCTCTCTGTGTTGAACTCGGACACAACAGTTTGTCTCTTCCGGTCAAACCGAACCACCTCGGTGCCACCGAAGGAAACAACTCGGTGTTACTGATTTCACTTCTGAGGAGACACTTTGCCTTTTGCATCCTGCATGTTTGTTCCAGCTCAACTCAATGATTCTTGACCTCTATAAGCATCACATTCTACATGTTGCTTTGTACTGTGACTCAAGGACCAACCCTACTTGACTCATAATCCAGAAGAACCCTTCTTGGAAATTGATGGCAAAGGGGGAGAGAGATGTCACATCAAAGCTTACTCACACCAAAGGGAGAGATAGACGAGAAAAATTTCTTAGTCCTCCCAGATGCTTGGTATTAAAAGGGGAGAGAAGTCATATGTCTTTTAGAGGGGAAAGACATGTCAGTATTAGTTATGATTATTTGTATTGCTATGATTTTCTTTCCTCTATCTTCTCCCATTATCACATATAAGATTCAAGGGCACAAAGACATCTAAGGGAAGGAAATCTTCGAATTCATTGCATATCTTTCTGGGGACATGTTTATACTCAATAGAGTACCTAGTATTCACTCACTACATGTCATCCCAATCTTGGTAGTCTTGTGGTTTGCTGTTTTTGCTCTGTTTAGTAGATGTTTCTGTGTTATCTAACTTTGTTTACTCAGGTTCATCTCTTCCAAAGCTAGCTCAAGACCACAAGGTAAATATATGCATCACACTCATGTGCATGATGATCTCTTGCTGATGTACATATTGTTTGCATGAAGGACTCATGAACATTAAGGTACATTTCCTATATCCATTTGCTCTGATGCATACAACCAAGATACATGTAACTCATTGCTTGCTCTAACATGCTTATGCATTCACATGCATCTATATTTCATATTTACATGATTGCATACATGCAGGGGGAGCCTATGAATGTTACATGTCCTTCCAAAGCTTTACTTGCTATTCTCTATATCTTTATCTAAAGCTTTGATGTATGTTGTCATCAATTACCAAAAAGGGGGAGATTTAAAGCACAAGTGCTCACTGGGTGATATTGGTAATTAATGACAACATATCTCTTGCTGGACTAATACTTTCACCTAGTATATTTCAGACAAGTTCAACAGTTGATTGGCATGGACAAGAGGAGGTGGAACCCCTTCAAGATACTAAGGACAGAAGATTGGCAAAAGCTAAAAGCTCAAGACTCTACATTTTCATTTTAGTGATCCAAGATCACATTGAGTCTATAAGAAAGCCAATACTATTAAAAGGGGATAAGGTGTTGCTTAATTGCTTGCTTGCTCAAAGTGCTTAGTGATACACTCTAAAGACCTCAACCACTTTATCATTCCACATATGTCCTAAACCTAAAGTCAGTCTCGGCCCCACCGATTTGATCTATCCGGCACCACTTATTACATTTGACAAAGCCACTGCCAAAACCCTAATCAATTCGGTCTCACTAATAGGGATCCCGGTCTCGCCGAGATGGGAATGTAAACTCTCTGTTTCCTATTTGCAACATTTCGGTCTAACCGAGATGTGAGAATCGGTCTCACCGACTCAACATTGCAAACTCTCTGTTGCCTTTTTGTAACGTATTGGTCTCACCGAAATGAGCGAATCGGTCCCACCGAGTTTGCCTGACCAACTCTGTGTGTGCATATTACAGAAATTGGTCTCACCGAGTTTATGTGATCGGTCTCACTGAGATTACGTTATGCCCTAACCCTAATGAAATCGGTCCCACTGAGTTGATCATATTAGTCCCGCCGAAAAGCCTAACATTCACATTTTGAACTAAATTTGTACGATCAAATTTCATGATTCTGTCCCAACGAGTTTGGTAAATTGTGTGTAACGATTAGATTTTGTGTGGATGCTATATATACCCCTCCACCCACTCTTCATTCGTCGCTAGAGCCATCAGAGCATGCCTACACTTCCATTACTCATTTTCTGGGAGAGAACCACCTACTCATGTGTTGAGACCAAGATATTCCAATCCTACCATATGAATCTTGATCTATAGCCTTCCCCAAGTTGCTTTCCACTCAAATCCTCTTTCCACCATATCCAAATCTGCAAGAGAGAGTTGAGTGTTGGGGAGACTATCATTTCAAGCACAAGATCAAGGAGTTCATCATCAACACACCATCTATTACCTTTTGGAGAGTGGTGTCTCCTAGATTGGTTAGGTGTCACTTGAGAGCCTCCGACGAGATTGTGGAGTTGAACCAAGGAGTTTGTAAGGGCAAGGAGATTGCCTACTTCGTGAAGATAGACCCTAGTGAGGCAAGTCCTTCGTGGGCGATGTCCATGGTGGGATAGACAAGGTTGCTTCTTCGTGGACCCTTTGTGGGTGGAGCCCTCCGTGGACTCGTGCAACTGTTACCCTTCGTGGGTTGAAGTCTCCATCAACGTGGATGTACGATAGCACCACCTATCAGAACCACGGCAAAAACATCCATGTCTCCAATTGCGTTTGCATACTCCAATCCCATCCCTTTACTTTCTTGCAACTTGCATGCTTTACTTTCCGCTGCTCACGCTGCTCACATACTCTTGCCATGCTTGCTTGGAACATATTGTGTATGTTTGAAATTGTGCTAAAACTCTACCTGAACTCAAAGAACTTAAAAACTGTAACTTTTCTTGTTGAGTGTCTAACCCCTCGCCCCTCTAGACACCTCTTCTTCGATCCCCTCAACTCTGAAATGGCAAAGCGAAGCCAGTCTGCTAGGACACCAAGGGTGGAAACCCAAGTCAGCAGAGGTGGTGAATACTTAAGGAAAGTTTAAAGGAAACCCCAAGGGGCCATGGGTGCCCAAAAATTTAAAGGACCAATTCGGCCAGGACGTCCTGGATTTGCTGTGTCACATTCACACGAAGAAGGATGAAGAGGGTAACCCGATTCTACCCAAGCATACCACTCGATAATGCAGGCTCCTGATTCAGCAGTTCCAAGAGGGTCGGCCTAGTGAGAAGGACTCTGATACGGATGAAGATGAGGAAAAGGATGACGGTTGCCCGAAGGTCAATGCTACCTTGGTGATTTTTGCTGATGTTGAGAGCAAAAGTCGACTAAAAGTCATAAACAGAGAGTTGAAAATGTTTGCTCCGGCAACTATGACATACCTGAAGTGGTCGAAAACTCCCACACATTCGACCTACCAGATCACCCCGTGCATGTTGCTACCCCCGGGCAGCAAGCGTTGGTGGTCGACCCAGTCTTTGGGGGCACCCGACTGACTAAAGTTCTCATGGATGGTGGCAGTGGTCTGAACATTCTGTATGCTGAGACCGTTCAAGGGATGGGCATTCCGATGTCCCAGCTCAATGATAGCAACATGCAGTTCCACAGAGTCATCCCACGAAAGAAAGTAAAGTCACTCGGACATATTTCTCTTAATGTGGTTTTTGGTGATTCAAAGAATTTTCGCAAAGAGAAGTTGACGTTTGAGGTAGTGGACTTCCACAGTGCCTATCACACTATTCAAGGCAGGCCCGCATATGCTCATTTCATGGCCCGTACGTGTTACATGTATCTCAAGTTGAAGATGCCCGGACCCAAAGGTGTGATCACAGTCACTGGGAACAGGCAGAAAGCAGAAAAGTGCTTCTAGAGGGGTTCCAATATTGCTGATGAGCAAATGGCGGTGGTGGAATTAGAGGAGTACAATAAAAATGTCGATCCGAGTGATTTATTACGAGCCAAGAAGCCTGCTTCAGAATCCGCATTTCAGTTGACTGGTGAGACAAAGCCAGTCCCATTCACCTGGAAGGCCCCGCTACTGCTCCGACCCACATTTCAATTACACTCAACAATAAATAGGAAGTCGTGCTCATCCAGTTCCTCTGTGAGAACTGGGACATCATCGCATGGAAACCATCAGACATGCCAGGTGTACCCAGGGGCTGGCTGAGCACCGTTTGCGTGTCGACTCAAAGGCAAAACCTGTCAAAGAGCATCTCCGTCGGTCCACCGCAGAAAAGAGGAAGGCGATTGGCGAGGAGGTGGCTCGTCTCCTGGCAGCCGAGTTCATCCACGAGATTTACCACTCCGAGTGGCTCGCCAACGTCGTCATGATTCCCAAGGAGAATTCACTTCGTATGTGCATTCATTTTAAGCATATCAATCGGGCCTGCCCGAAAGATCATTTTCCTCTCGCCCGCATAGATCAGATTGTCGACTCGACTGCGGGGTGTGAGCTTTTGTCTTTTATGGATGCATATTCCGGGTACCATCAGATCCGACTGTATGGGCCCGACGAAATAAAAACAGCCTTCATCACCCTGTTCGGGTGTTTTTGCTATGTCACCATGCCTTTTGGCCTCAAGAATGATGGCGCCACATTCATGCACATGATCCAAAAGTGCTTGCTCATTCAGATCAGTCGGAATGTGGAAGCATATATGGATGATATTGTGGTCAAGTCACGCAAGAGTTCCGACCTGCTGACTGATCTCGCTGAAACCTTCGCCAATCTGAGAAAATATGACATCATGCTAAATCTGTCCAAGTGCACATTCAAAGTTCCATGAGGAAACTTAATCGGTTTTCTCATTTCTGAATGAGGGATAGATGCAAATAGTGAAAAGATTGGTGCAATTCCCCGAATGAAACGCCCTCTGCGCGTGCATGCCATTCAGAAGCATACAGGTTGTCCTGCTGCATTAAGTCGATTCATTTCTCTTCTTGGTAGGCATTAACCCTTTACCAACTGATGAACAATCCTTTGTAGAGCTCAAAGCCCTGCTTTCCACCCAGCCAGTTCTTGCTAGTCCGGTCAGCAAAGAGCCTCTACTGTTATATATTGCAGCCACTGGTCAAGTTGTCAGCATAGTGCTCACAGTCGAGTGAGAGGAAGAAGGCATGCCTATAACATTCAATGTCCAGCGTATTAGATTTCTGAAGTCTTGACTCCGTCCAAGCAAAGGTATCCACATTACCAGAAGCTTTTCTATGGAATTTATCTGACTACGAAGAAAGTTGCACATTACTTCCAAGACCACTCAGTTTCTATCGTCAGCGATGCTATGTTGTCTGAAATCTTGAACAATCGAGATGCAACCTGTCGAGTGGCTAAGTGGGCAATTGAACTTCTTCCTCTGGATATCAAGTTCGAAGCAAAGAAGGCAATCAAGTCTCAGGCAATCGCAGATTTCTTGGCCGAGTGGATTGAGCAACAACAACCGACTCAAGTTCACTCGCACCACTGGACCATGTTCTTTGATAGGTCTAAAATGTTACACGGTTCTAGTGCCGGAGTGGTCCTGGTGTCCCCAAGAGGTGACAAACTCAGTTATGTCCTCCAGATTCACTATGATTCCTCCAACAATGAAGCTGAGTATGAAGCACTTATCTATGGGTTGCGTATGGCCATCTCACTCAGCATCCGTCGCCTGATGATCTACGACGACTCAGATTTGGTAGTTAATCAAGTGATGAAGGAGTGGGATGTCAGAAACACTGCCATGATCGGATATTGCAATGTAGTGAGGAAGTTGGAAAATAATTTTGAAGGATTGAAGCTCCACCACATACCCCAAATCAAGAATCAAGCAGCGGATGACCTGGCAAAAATAGGTTCCACTCGGAAGCCTATCCCCAGTAACGTGTTCTTGGATAATCTCCATACCCCGTCAATACAAGAGGATCCCTTTACTGAGGAACCTCGCCAACCGACAAGTTCTACCAATCCGACTGAAGTCGAGGTGCCTGCAGTTGTCGACCTGATTATGGAAATTTTGGTAATCACCCCGACTGGACAGTGCAATATATTGCATATCTGCTCAGGGAGGAGCTTCTAGAGGATGAAGTTGAAGCGCGTCAAATCGTGTGCAGGTCCAAGGCCTTCATAGTAATAGGTGGGCAGCTCTACCGAGAGAGTGTTACCGGTGTGGTTCAGCGATGTATCTCTCCAGAAGAAGGTCGACTGATCTTGAATGAGATTCACTCGGGGATCTGTGGTCACCATGTGTCCTCTCGGACCATCTTGGCCAAAGCATACTGAGCAGGATTCTACTGGCCACGGGCCAATGAAGCAGCAAAGGAAATCGTCCAGAAGTGCGAAGGTTGTCAATTATATGCAAACATGTCCCAAAAGCCTGCATCGGCCTTGAAAACCATTCCACTCGTCTGGTCGTTGGCCATGTGGAGTTTGGATATGGTTGGACCTCTCAGGACTGGCAGGAGTGGCTTCACTCATTTGCTCGTAGAAGTCGACAAGTTCACCAAATGGATTGAAGCAAAGCCTGTCAAAAACTTAGACTCGAGCACAACCATCAGTTTCATAAAAGAGTTGATATTCCGATATGGAGTTACACACAGCATCATCACAGACAACGGCTAGAATTTTGAATCGGAAGAATTCAAGGAGTTCTGCGCTTCTCAGGGCACTCGGATGGATTACGCATCCGTTGCGCACCCGCAGTCCAATGGGCAAGCCGAGAGAGCAAACGGTCTGATCCTCCAAGGGTTGAAGCCTCGGCTCATGCGCGACCTTGAGCACGCAACTCGGGCTTGGGTGACTGAGCTACCTTCTGTCTTGAGGGGATTGAGGACAACTCCCAACCGATCCACCAACCAAACCCCCTTCTTCATGGTGTATGGGGCCGAAGCCATGTTGCCGAGTAATATATATCACAACGCGCCTCGAGTGGAACTTTATTCGGAAGCTGAAGCAGAGCAAGCGCGTCAAGATGCAGTAGACCTTCTAGAAGAAGAGCGAGAAATGGCTTTGATTCGACCAACTGTTTATCTGCAAGATCTTCGTCAGTTCCATGCTAGGAACATCAAAGGCCGAGCATTTCAAGAAGGAGACCTTGTGCTCTGAGTGGATCAGTAACGGCCTCACAAGCTTTGCCCCCATGTGGAAAGGCCCACTCCTCGTTACCAAGGTGCTGAACAACGGAGCCTATCACCTCTAAAACTTTGCAAAGAACATTGACAAGCCACGGGCTTGGAACGCGGATCTTTGATACGTCTCCAACATATCTATAATTTTTGATTGTTCCATGCTATTATTTATGAAGTCTTGGATGCTTAATGGGCTTTATCATTCACTTTTATATCATTTTTGGGACTAACCTACTAACCCAAAGGCCCTGTCCATATTGCTGTTTTTTGCCTGTTTCAGGGTTTTGCAGAAAAGGAATATCAAACGGAGTCCAAACGGAATGAAACCTTCACGAGAGATATTTTTGGAGGAAATCACGCTCGGAAAACGTCAAGACCAAGTCATGGGATGAAGGGCCAGCCCTCGAGGGTGGGGGGCGCGCCCCCTTCCTAGGGCGCGCCCCCTGCCTCGAGGCTGGCCCACACGGCCCCCGGTGCCCTCCTTCTTCCTATATATACCTACGTACCCCAGAAACTCCATACGCAGAGACAAAACCCTAATTCCATCGCCGTAGCTTCTGTTCCCGTGGAGATCCCATCTTGGAGCCTGTTCCGGGAGGGGATCCATCACGGAGGCCTTCATCATCATCATCATCGCCCTCACCATGAGTTGTGAGTAGTTTACCACAGACCTTCGGGTCCATAGCTAGTATCTAGATGGCTTCTTGTCTCTCTCTGGATCTCAATGCAAAGTTCTCCTCGGTCTTCGAGGAGATCTATTCGATGTAATCTCTTTTTGCGGTGTGTTTGTCGAGATCAGATGAATTGTGAGTTTATGATCAAGGTTATCTATGAAAGATATTTGGTTCTTCTCTGAACTTTTTATGTGTGCTCATAATATCCTTGCAAGTATCTTCTAATTATTGGTTTGGTTTGGCCTACTAGATCTATTGTTCTTGCAATGGGAGAAGTGCTTGGCTTTTGGTTCAATCTTGCGGTGTCCTTTCCCAGCGACAGTAGGGGCACCAAGGCACGTATTGTATTGTTGCCATCGAGGATAAAAAGATGGGGTTTACATCATATTGCTTGAGTTTATCCCTCTACATCATGACATCTTGCTTAAAGCGTTACTCTGTTTGTATGAACTCAATACACTAGATGCATGCTAGATAGCGGTCGATGTGTGGAGTAATAGTAGTAGATGCAGGCAGGAGTCGGTCTACTTGTCTCGGACGTGATGCCTATATACAATGATCATGCCTAGATAGTCTAATAATTCGCTTTTTTATCAATTGCACGATAGTAATTTATTTACCCGCCGTAGAATAACGCTATCATGAGAGAAGCCACTAGAGAAAACTATGGCCCCCGGGTCTATTATCAACATATCAATCTACATCTACTTTACTTTTCTTGCTTTTCTTTGTTGTTTCATTAAACCAAAAATACCAAAAATATAACTATCATCTCTATCAGATCTCACTCTCGTAAGTGACCGTAAAGGGATTGACAAACCCTTATCGCGTTGGCTGCGAACTCCTTATTTGTTTGTGCGGGTGCGAGGGACTGGCGCGTGGTCTCCTACTGGATTGATACCTTGGTTCTCAAAAACTAAGGGAAATACTTACGCTACTATGCTGCATATCCCTTTCCTCTTCAAGGGAATACAACGCAAGCTCAAGAGGTAGCAAGAAGAATTTCCGGCGCCGTTGTCGGGGAGGCTTACGCAAAAGTCATATACCATGTACCTATCACAAACCCTTAACCTTCGCATTACATTTATTTGCCTCTTGTTTTCCTCTCCCCCACTTCACCCTTGCCGTTTTATTCGCCCTTCTTCCACCGCGTGTTTTTTGTTTGCTTGCTTCTTGTTTGCTTGTGTGTGTAGAGTGCTTGCTTGCCCTCATGTCTGAGATGGGGGACGATTTTGTCGAGAAGGGTAGCAATGCCGAGGGCAATGTTAAGAAGACCCGGGTTGGTAGTGAAAATATTATTGGAAAAGGGGTTCTTCAAGACTTCTTTACTTGTGCCAGTGCTTTGCCCACTATGGGTGGCTCTGTTCTTCACAGAACTAGTAGCCTTGCAGATGTTGTATCTATGCTCATAGTAGAAATTGAAAGGCAATTTATCCATATGCATCCCTGTATTCAGAGAGTATTTTTGGAGGTCTCCAATATTGAGCATTCTTCCGTTAAGCGTGCAGCTAATATCTTTTTGGCTCATGAATTTAGATATATCATGAAAGAGGCCAGAGAAATCTTTGCTCATTACGGAGTAGATGCCGGTCGACCTCCTATAGAGGCTATCTTGTTCAATCAAGAAGACCTTATGCGTTTGCGATCTCCTGATTATGTTGCTTTTAATAAAAACCTTAGAAAAAAGGTTCATGTTGAGATCTTGATTGATAGAATTTCTGAGATAAACGATGACTTTTCTGTTCAAAATATTGGGTTAGGCTTCTCCCTTGAACGAAGGCTTATGGCCTTCTGCCAAAAGAATGCCTATAATGATGAATTGGTCATCCACTACAAAGGGCCAAAGGAGGAACCTGTTCCTCCCGAGATTGATGTAGGGGACTTTTGTCCCATTAAATTTAGCCCTTTTGATTACTTTTGCTTGCCACAAAGGAAGCTTTCTGCTGAACGTAGGGAATATGAGGTGAGCTATCGTGACATATCGTACCACTATGGCTATCCCTAGATCTATCTTGTATCGTGCCTAGCTAGGGGCGTAAAATGATAGCGCTTGTTGGGAGGCAACCCAATTTTATGTTTTTTGCTTTTGTTGCTGTTAGGGAATAAATATTGCATCTAGCCTCTGATTAGATGTGTTTTCATATTTTGTTTAGTGTTTGTGCCAAGTAGAACCTTTGGTAGGACTTGTGTGAAGTTTATACAATCTTGCTGTGAAAAACAGAGTCGTTAGCGCTCGCTAAAGTAGTCTTCAGATTTTACCGGAGCGTGATTTTTAGTTTATTCTTTTTGCTGCTGATTGGTAGACAAATTGTACAAATTTATCAATTTAGTTTGAATGTTTTGGAGTTCCAGAAGTAGGCGAACCCAGCAGATTACTACAGACTATTCTGTTTTTGACAGATTCTGTTTTTCTTGTGTTGTTCGCTTATTCCGATGCATCTATGAGTAATATTGGAGGATATGAATCATAGAGAACTTGGCGTATAGTAGGTTTAAAACCAATATAAACAAATAATTAATTCCTTGCTGTACCTTTGAGTGGTGGTTTGCTTTCTCTTACTAACGGAGCTCACGAGAAGTTTTGTCTAAGTTTTGTGTTGTGAAGTTTTCAAGTTTTGAGTATTGCTTTGGTGGACTATGGAACAAGGAGTAGCAAAGGCCTAAACTTGGGGATGCCCATGGCACCCCAAGAAAATTCAAGATAATCAAAAGCCTAAGCTTGGGGATGCCCCGGGAAGGCATCCCCTCTTTCGTCTTCATCCATCGGTAACTATACTTGGAGCTATATTTTTATTCGCAACATGTTATGTGTTTTGCTTGGAGCGTCTTGTATAATTTGAGTCTTTGCTTGTTAGTTTGCCACAATCATCCTTGCTGGACACACCTATTTGAGAGAGTTAAATATAGCCTAGAAATTGTTGGAACACTCTATGTGCTTCACTTATATCTTTTGAGTTGAATAGTTTTTGCTCTAGTGCTTCACTTATATCTTTTAGAGCATGGTGGTGGTAATATTTTGTAGAAATTGTTGAAATCTCATGCTTCACTTATATCTATTTGAGAGTCTATTAAACCAGCATGGTAAAGCATTTAGGCTAAAGAAACTAGTCTTCACATGATAAACATCTAATGCCAATGTAGTAAAAAAATTCACATCAAGTGCATTGAATAGAAAAAGATGTTGGATGTTTGATAATTGTTTTGAGACATGAGGATAGTGATATTAAAGTCATGCTAGTGGAGTGATTATGAAATTGAGAAATATTTGTGTTAAGGTTAGTGATTCCCGTAGCATGCACGTATGGTGAACCGTTGTGTGACTAAGTTAAAGCATGAGGTATTTGTAGAGTGTCAACCATTGTGTGGAGGTCGGGGGCACGCGATGGTTAACTCCTACCAACCTCCCCCTATGGGCATGTGTTGATTGCTTTGTTTTGATGACTCGTAAATTTTTGCAATAAGTATATGAGTTCTTATGGCTAATGTTGAGTCCATGGATTATACGCACTCTCACCCTTCCACCATTGCTAGCCTCTCTTGTACCGCGCAACTTTCGCCGGTGCCATAAACCCACTATATATCCTTCCTCAAAACAGCCACCATATTGTTCCTCAAAACATCCACCATACCTACCTATCATGGCATTTCCATAGCCATTCCGAGAAATATTGCCATGCAACTTTCCACCGTTCCGTTTATATGACACGCATCATATTGTCATATTGCCATGCATGATCATGTAGTTGACATCGTATTCGTGGCAAGGCCACCATGCATAATCTTTTCATACATGTCACTCTTGTTTCATTGCACATATCGGTACACCGTCGGAGGCATTCACATAGAGTCATACTTTGTTGTAGTATCGAGTTGTCATTTCGTGTTGTAATGAAAGTGTGATGATCATCATTATTAGAGCATTGTCCCATGGGAGGAAAGGCTAAATCTATAAAGCCCCTCCGCAAAAAAGAGGAAAGGCCAAAAAGAAAAAAAAAGAAAGGCCCAAAAAAAGAAAAAGAAAAAGAAAAAAAAGAAAAAGAAAAAAAGGGACAATTGCTACTATCTTTTTCCACACTTGTGCTTCAAAGTAGCACCATGTTCTTCATTGTAGAGAGTCTCATGCTTAGTCACTTTCATATACTACTGGGAATTTTCATTATAGAACTTGGCTTGTATATTCCAACGATAGGCTTCCTCAAATGCCCTAGGTATTCATGAGCAAGCAAGTTGGATGCACACCCACTAGTTTATTTTGTTGAGCTTTCATTCATATTTAGCTCTAGTGCATCCGTTGCATGGCAATCCCTACTCACTCACATTGATATCTATTGATGGGCATCTCCATAGCCCATTGATACGCCTAGTCGATGTGAGACTATCTCCCGCTTTTTGTCATCTCCACAACCACCTCTATTCCACCCATAGTGCTATGTCCATGGCTCACGCTCATGTATTGCGTGAAAGTTGAAAGGTTTGAAAAGATAAAGTATGAAAACAAGTGCTTGGATGAAATCGGGGTTGTGCATGATATGAATATTTAGTGTGATAACGAGGGAGCATAGCCAACAATATATGATTTTCTAGGGATAACTTTCTTTATCCACAGTATTTTGAGAAGACATGATTGCTTTGTTAGTATTGCTTGAAGTATTGTTATTTCTTATGTCAATATAGACTTTTATCTTGAATCCTTTAGATCTGAACATTCGTGCCACAATTAAGAGAATTACACTTAAAAACTATATTGGTTAGCATTCCACATCAAAAATTCTTTCTTTATCATTTACCTACTCGAGGACGAGCAGGAATTAAGCTTGGGGATGCTTGATACGTCTCCAACGTATCTATAATTTTTTATTGTTCGAAGCTATTATTTATGAAGTCTTGGATGCTTAATGGGCTTTATCATTCACTTTTATATCATTTTTGGGACTAACCTACTAACCCAAAGGCCCAGTCCAGATTGCTGTTTTTTTGCCTGTTTAAGGGTTTTGCAGAAATGGAATATCAAAGGGAGTCCAAACGGAATGAAACCTTCGCGATAGATATTTTTGGAGGAAATAACGCTCGGGAAACGTCAGGAACAAGTCAGGGGACGAAGGGCCAGCCCTCTAGGGTGGGGGGCGCGCCCCCCTTCCCAGGTTACACCCCCTGCCTCGAGGCTGGCCCAATCGGCCCCCGGTGCCCTCCTTCTTCCTATATATACCTACGTACCCTAGAAACTCCATACGCAGAGAGAAAACCCTAATTCCACCGCCGTAGCTTCTGTTCCCGTGGAGATCCCATCTTGGAGCCTATTCCGGGAGGGGGATCCATCACGGAGGCCTTCTTCATCATCGTCATCGCCGTCACCATGAGTTGTGAGTAGTTTACCACAGACCTTCGGGTCCATAGCTAGTATCTAGATGGCTTCTTCTCTCTTTCTAGATCTCAATACAAAGTTCTCCTCGGTCTTCGAGGTGATCTATTCCATGTAATCTCTTTTTGCGGTGCGTTTTTCGAGATCCGATGAATTGTGAGTTTATGATCAAGGTTATCTATGAAAGATATTTGGTTCATCTCTGAACTTTTTATGTGTGCTTATAATATCCTTGCAAGTCTCTTCGAATTATTGATTTGGTTTGGCCTACTAGATCTATAGTTCTTGCAATGGGAGAAGTGCTTGGCTTTGGGTTCAATCTTGCGGTGTCCTTTCCAAGTGACAGTAGGGGCAGCAAGGCACGTATTGTATTGTTGCCATCGAGGATAAAAAGATGGGGTTTACATCATATTGCTTGAGTTTATCCCTCTACATCATGTCATCTTGCTTAAAGCGTTACTCTGTTTGTATGAACTCAATACACTAGATGCATGCTGGATAGCGGTCGATGTGTGGAGTAATAGTAGTAGATGTAGGCAGGAGTCGGTCTACTTGTCTTTGACGTGATGCCTATATACAATGATCATGCCTAGATAGTCTCATAATTATTCACTTTTCTATCAATTGATCGACAATAATTTGTTTACCCGCCGTAGAATATCGCTATCATGAGAAAAGCCACTAGAGAAAACTATGGCCCCCGGGTCTATTCTCAACATATCAATCTACATCTACTTTACTTTTCTTGCTTTTATTTGTTGTTTCATTAAACCAAAATACCAAAAATATAACTATCATCTCTATTAGATCTCACTCTCGTAAGTGACCGTAAAGGGATTGACAACCCCTTATCGCGTTGGCTGCGAAGTCCTTATTTGTTTGTGCAGGTGCGAGGGACTGGCACGTGGTCTCCTACTGGATTGATACCTTGGTTCTCAAAAACTGAGGGAAATACTTACGCTACTGTGTTGCATCTCCCTTTCCTCTTCGAGGGAATACAACGCAAGCTCAAGAGGTAGCAATCTGCTCCGCCGATTTTATACTTAACACTCGGATCGTCGAGATGTAATAAGAGTACTTTCAGATTATTTATCCAGACATGATTCTCGCAGTCTCTTAATGGTTGTGCTCGCATAAATATGTGTTCAAATCCCCGAAATGGGTGGCTTAGCCGCGAACCTATTTCCCCTAAGTTTCAAAACTACTCCGAGTGGAGAGCAATCCTCCCACTCGGAGGCTTAGCCGCGAACCTATTTCACCTAAGTTAAAAACTACACCGAGTGGAGAGAAATCCTCCCACTCGGGGACTTAGCTGCGATCCCGTACTCGCCTAAGTTACAAAAACTACTCCAAGTGGAGAGCAATCCTCCCACTCGGAGGCTTAGCCACGAACCTGTTTTGCCTAAGTTAAAAACTACTCCGAGTGGAGATCAATCCTCCCACTCGAGGACTTAGCTGCAATTCCGTACTCGCCTAAGTTTGAAAACTACTCTGAGTGGAGAGCAATCCTCCCACTCGGAGGCTTAGCCATGAACCTATTTCACCTAAGTTAAAACTACTCCGAGTGGAGATCCATCCTCCCACTCGGGGACTTAGGTGCGATCCCGCACTCGCCTAAGTTACAAAAACAACTCCGAGGGGAGAGCAATCCTCCCACTCGGGGGCTTAGCCACGAACCTGTTTCGCCTAAGTTTAAAACTATTCCGAGTGGAGAGCAATCCTCCCACTCGGGGGTTTAGCTGCGATCCCGTACTCGCCTAAGTTACAAAAACTACTCCGAGTGGAGAGCAATCCTCTCACTTGGGGGCCTAGCCACGAACCTGTTTCGCCTTACTTAAAAACTACTCCGAGTGGAGAGAAATCCTCCCATTCGGGTGCTCAGCTGTGGTCTTGTACTCGCCTAAATTACAAAAACTACTCCAAGTGGATAGCAATCCTCCCACTCAGGGGCTTAGTCGCGAACCTGTTTGGCGTAAGTTAAAAACTACACCGAGTGGAGATCAATCCTCCCACTCGGGGGCTTAGCTGTGATCCCGTACTCGCCTAAGTTAAAAAAACTACTCCGAGTGGAAAGCAATCCCCCCACTCGTGGGCTTAGCCGCGAACCTGTTTCGCCTAAGTTAAAAACTACTCCGAGTGTAGAGCAATCCTCCCACTCGGGGGCTTAGATGCGATCTCGTATTCGTCTAACTCACAAAAACTACTCCGACTGGAGAGCAATCCTCCCACTCGAGGGCTTAGCTGTGAATCAACTTCGCCCAAGTTACAAAAACCACTCCGAGCGGAGGGCAACCCCCCACTCGGAGGCTTAGCTGCGAACCAGCTTCGTCCAAGTCAAATCCGAGCACACAAACATTCTAGAAGTGAGAAAGCAATATTCAGATAAAACCATCAAATTCGGATAAGTCCGACAAGTCTCAGAACTGCAAACAAAAGTACTCGGGCATCAAGCTCGAAGGAGTATTATGGTTACATGACCACTCGGCATTCCGAGGCAAATAAATTCAGATCCTTAATCTTTTTCACTCGGTGGGAGGAGGACTTCCTGGATCGATGAAGGTGTCCAAGTGAATGCCATCGGCTATGTGAGTGGCTGCTTCTATGAAGGTCTCCATAAAAGATTGGAACTGGAGTTTCTTCGTGTTTGCCACTTGGAGAGCCTTCATTTTTTTCCTCCTTGGCATCCTTGCAATGGACTCTGACGAGTCAAAGAGCCACGTCGGCTCCACAACGAGCAGCCGATTTCTTCCACGCCTGCACTCGACTAGGGATTTCATTGAGTCAAACCATCAGCGACTCAAGGTCATTTTGAAGTTTGTCTTCTGGCCATAGCTCTTGGTCTATCTTGGATAATGCAACTTTCAGTCGGGCGATGTACCCCAAGACGCTGTCAAGACGAGCTTCAAGTCGCAACACATTCATTGCGGCCTCGTCTTTGATAAGTGACTTCGTGGGGTCCAAGCCTGGTTCGATCCGCTCGGTCTCCTGCTCAAAGTCCTGACAGAACTCTGCACGAGGATGACAAATGAGTCGGCAACAAAATGATTTAAAGGCTTTTTGGATTCACACAGTTGGAGAAAGGTACATTCAAGCATGACGTACATCTTCTTAGCAAGACCTCCCAAGTAAACCTCCAGCTCGTCCCTCTTATGAGTGAGCTCGTCCACCTTGTCAGCCAGGGCCACCTTCTCTTCTCTCAGTTGTGCATCTTCATTCTTCGCTTTGTTGATAGCAGTCTTCAGATTGGCGTTTTCCTCTTCGAGTTTGCCGACTTAAGCCAACTTCCTCTCAACTGTCTCAGTCTTCTCCCTCATCGTCTTCTACGCTACTGCAAGATCGTTGTCCTTTGCCTCCAAGGCCTTCTTCACAGTGTCTAAAGAAACAACAGCCCTGAGTCGAGGTTGTAGCCGATGGTTTTCACTACGCACATCTGTTCGAGTGGAATTACTAAATTCAAGGAGCAGAGTGAGAAGACAACAATGCTCTCAGTCGACATTTTTTTACCTCCCATGGTCTTCACTTCAGTCTGGGAACGCTCCAGCTTCTTGTTGGTCGCCTCCAGCTCCACCTGGAGCGAGATCTTCTCCTTCTCCAATGCAACATATTGGGCTCCAAGTTCACAAGATTTTTGTAATCCACAAAAAGACAATTCAGTCGAAGGAAACAAAGGCCCTATAATTCTGAGTAAATAAGAGCAAGTTCAGATCGCTATTACAAAGGAATTCTAAAGACCACCGCTAAATCAAACATTCGACGACGGTCTCGGGGACTACACCCAATGGGTGCACTCAACGTGCCCCCACTGGTTCGATTTCCCACTTTGGTACGGCCTGCCCGACCCTGAGTGGAAGGAGCAAAAAAAGAGAAGAAATCATTTGTTCTCAGACAACCGCCGACTTCCCACAGTCGACAACGGTCTCGGGGACTACACCCAGTGGGTGCACTGGGCGTGCCCCCACTGGATCAGTTTCCCACTCGGCACGACCCGATTGAACCGAGTGAAGAGCTACAAACAGACATATTCTAAACACCCCCACCGAATCAAATATTCGACGGTGGTCTCGGGGACTACACCCAGTGGGTGCACTCAGCGTGCCCCCATTGGACCAGGTATCCACTCGACGTGACCTGACTAACTCGAGTGGAGGAGCTACACAACAAAAGAAAACACCAAGTGGGTCTATAGATGCAAGGTTCAGTCCATGATAGATGCACATTAAAGGTTAAAAAATGCTCATCCACGAACAAATGCAAGGCTCGGACCCATGATAGATGCACATTAAAGGTTCCAAAACGCTCATCCCTGGACATCTTGGGAATAATAAAACAACAGTTTTCAGGTAGCATATCCTAGCAAGGCAAAGTTCAAGCTAAAAAGCCAATTGGAAATCAACTTACAATCCCACTTACTCGGACATTGGTATGGAGGGCAGAGCTGGCATCGTAAGAAGCCATGCCGGTCTCATACACCACCTTCAGTCGGTCCATCATCAGGCCAGCTTGGATCATCGCTTCCTTGGCAGCCCCTGTTTGGTCCTCAGGGACGTGATGCAAAGCGAACTAAGATGACGATGGAGTCGACGATGCTGCTGGAGGGGTCAGAGTTTGAGGTTGCCTAGTCGGACCCGAAGTTTGAACAGTCGACATAGGAGGCTGGTCGGTCGACAGGGGAACAGCAAAAGAAACAGCAGCTCGAGATGAGTCACCAAGCTCTTGAACAATGGGTTCAGACAGCGGGCGAGATGCCCGGCTGGAAGGCACTCTCTTGCTAGAGGCCCTAACCCTTCTTTCTACACTCTTCTGGGGTTCCTCCTCTACATTGTCCGGAAGTTCGATAACGCCTATTGACACTACAGCCACTCGATAGTAAGATTCTAGTCGATCACCCAAGACAGTTGACAAGGTGTAAATGTATCTGTAATAGCATACCTGCTCGAGAGGTGACCATGTCTGCGGTATACGTGTCAGCCTGCTCCTCATCAATTTCCATATGAGACATTGCAGAAGTAGCAGCCATGAAGGCTCAAAAATCTCACTCGGTCAGATAAGTAAAACAGTCCACGACGACGATGAAGGGCAAAGAAAGGAAGCACTTACCCCGAAGTGATAGGCACGACCACCTTGATCCTGGGCAGAGCCTTTCGGGGCTTGAGTGGGGCGATTTTGGCCTATTTCACGGTCTTCTTAGTCGCCTCTGGGGTCGACGTTTGAGTGCGCATGGAAATCCTCACACTCGATGATGCTGCCTTGCCGTGGCCACCCGCAGGATCTTGCGACTGCTTGGAGCGTCTCTTGGAGTGTGGTGGCTACTCGACCTACTCGCTATCATCAGAGTCCTCGCTGTCGTCGTTGCTATCATCTGCATAGTCGATATCGACGCCTTCGTCTTCACTTCCTGCTTCTTCAAGGTGCTGCTCTACGTTCGGCATAGAATACATCTTTGTGAAAACCTGCGAGGCACCAGCCAAAAATGTCAGCTGGATTCAAGAATAACTGCATATTGGAGAGTACAAGAAAAAAACGCTCGACAAATCATGCCTAACCTCTCCTGGAGCATCGCGGTGTCGAATGGCAAGATTGTCTTGGCTCCGCAGGGGTCGTCCTTGTTGCGAGTGATGCTTTGCAGCCACTGAGGCACTGTCTTCTTGGCGACCTCCTCTGGGTGGACCCGAGCAGTGACTTCTGGGCCCGAGTACATCCACATGGGGGGGTTGCGGGCTTGCAAGGGTTGGATGCGTCGATCGAGGAACACCTCTAGCAGATCCATGCCAGTCACTCCACCCTGGACCAACGTGATGACCGCGTCAACCAAAATTGCTACCTCACCCTTCTCCTCCACGGATACAGTCAAGGAACATGGGTTGCCGAGTATCTCCGCAGAGAAAGGGGGAATCCAGTCGACTGAGGAGTCGGGACATCTTTGTAGTAAAACCAAGTCGGCTGCCATCCCCTAACTGATTCGGGAAAGGTCATAGGAGGAAAAGTGCTCCTACCTCTCATCTGGATCCCTAGCCCCCCACACATCTGGATCACGTGCGTCCTCTCATAAGTCGGATTAGCTTTCTTCACCGACTGAGATCGGGAAGTGAATATATGTTTAAACGGTCCGTAGTGTGGGTGGCACCCGAGGAAGCTTTCGCACATCGTGACAAACATAGCGAGATAAGAGATGGTATTCGGAGGAAAATGGTGGATCTGAGCACCGAAGTAGTTCAAAAAGCCTCTAAAGAATGGGTGAGGAGGCATTGAGAAACCTCGATCGACGTGGGTGGTGAGAAGAATACGCTCACCCACGCGTGGCTCGGGCTCGATCTCCCCCTCCGGCAACCTCTAGGACCCGTGTGCAATCAGGCCATCGACGGCGTGATACGTCTCCAATGTATCTATAATTTTTGATTGTTCCATGCTATTATGTTATCTGTTTTGGATGTTTAATGGGCTTTAATATGCACTTTTATATTATTTTTGGGGCTAACCTACTATCCAAAGGCCCAGTGCAAATTGCTATTTTTTTGCCTATTTCAGTGTTTCACAGAAAAGGAATATCAAACGGAGTCCAAAGGGAATGAAACCTTCGCGAGGATCGTTTTTGGAACAAACGCAATCTAGGAGACTTGGAGTACAAGTCTGGGAAGCCACGAGGTGCCCACGAGGCAGGAGGGCGCCCCCCCACCCTCATGGGCCCCTTGTAGCTCCACCGACGTACATCTTCCTCCTATATATACTCATATACCCTTAAAACATCCGAGAGCACCACGAAACCCTATTTCCACCGCCGCAACCTTCTGTGCCCGTGAGATCCCATCTTGGGGCCTTTTCCGGAGCTCTGCCGGAGGGGGAATCAATCACGGAGGGCTTCTATATCAACACCATAGCCTCTCCGATGATGTGTGAGTAGTTTACCGCACACCTTCGAATCTATAGTTATTAGCTAGATGGCTTCTTCTCTCTCTTTGGATCTCAATACAAAGTTCTCCTCGATCTTCTTGGAGATCTATTCGATGTAATACTTTTTGCGGTGTGTTTGTCGAGATTCGATGAATTGTGGGTTTATGACCAAGATTATCTATGAATAATATATGGTTCTTCTCTGAATTCTTATATGCATGATTTAATATCTTTGCAAGTCTCTTCGAATTATCAGTTAGGTTTGGCCTACTAGATTGATCTTTCTTGCAATGGGAGAAGTGCTTAGCTTTGGGTTCAATCTTGCGGTGTCCTTTCCTAGTGACAGCAGGGGCAGCAAGGCATGTATTGTATTGTTGCCATCGAGGATAAAAAAGATGGGGTTTATGTCATATTGCATGAGTTTATCCCTCTACATCATGTGATCTTGCTTAATGCGTCACTCTGTTCTTATGAACTTAATACTCTAGATGCATGCTGGATAGCGGTCGATGTGTGGAGTAATAGTAGTAGATGCAGAATCGTTTCGGTCTACTTGTCATGGACGTTATGCCTATATACATGCCTAGCTATTCTCATAACTATGCGCTTTTCTATCAATTCCTCGACAGTAATTTGTTTACCCACCGTACGATTTGCTATCTTGAGAGAAGCCAGTAATGAAACCTATGGCCCCCGGGTCTATTTTCCATCATATTAATCTCGAGTCAAATAGCTATTTTTATCATAGTTCATTTTGCAATCTATACAACAAAAATACCAAAAATATTTATCTTATTATCTCTATCAGATCTCACTTTTGCAAGTGGCTGTGAAGGGATTGACAGCCCCTTTATCGCGTTGGTTGCAAGGTTCTTAATTGTTTGTGTAGGTACTAGGGATTTGCATGTAGTCTCCTACTGGATTGATACCTTGGTTCTCAAAAACTGAGGGAAATACTTACGCTACTTTGCTGCATCACCCTTTCCTCTTCAAGGGAAAAACAACGCATGCTGAAGAGGTAGCAAGAAGGATTTATGGCGCCGTTGCTGGGGAGATCTACGCACAATTCAAGACATACCAAGTACCCATCACAAACTCTTATCCCTCACATTACATTATTTGCCATTTGCCTCTCGTTTTCCTCTCCCACACTTCACCTTTTCCGTTTTATCCCCCCTTTTTTCCGTTCGTCTCTTTGAGCTTGCTTCTTGTTTGCTTGTGTGTTGGATTGATTGTTTGTCACAATGGCTCAAGACAATACTAAATTGTGTGACTTTTCCAATACCAACAATAATGATTTTATTAGCACTCTAATTGCTCCTATTACCAATGCTGAATCTTGTGAAATCAATGCTGCTCTGTTGAATCTTGTCATGAAAGATCAATTTTTTGGCCTTCCTAGTGAAGATGCTGCTACCCATCTAAACAACTTTGTTGATTTGTGCGATATGCAAAAGAAGAGAAATGTGGATAATGATATTGTTAAGCTGAAGCTATTTCCGTTTTTGCTTAGAGATCGTGCTAAAACTTGGTTCTCTTCTTTGCCTAAAAATAGTATTGATTCATGGAATAAGTGCAAAGATGTCTTTATCTCTAAGTATTTTCCTCCCGCTAAGATCATCTCTCTTAGAAACGATATTATGAATTTTAAGCAACTTGATCATGAGCATGTTGCACAAGCTTGGGAGAGCATGAAATTAATGATAGGTAATTGCCCCACACATGGTTTGAATTTATGGATGATTATACAATTTTTTATGCTGGATTGAATTTTGCTTCTAGAAATATTTTAGATTTGGCTGCGGGAGGCACTTTTATGGAAATCACTTTAGGAGAAGCTACTAAACTCCTAGAGAATATTATGGTTAATTACTCTCAAAGGCACACCAAAAGATCCACTAGTAAAAAGGTTCATGCGATTGAAGAGATTAATGTTTTGAGTGGAAAGATTGATGAACTTATGAAATTATTTGCTAATAAGAGTGTTTCTTCTGTTCCTAATGATATGCCTTTGTCCATGTTGATTGAGAATACTAATGAATCTATGGATGTGAATTTTGTTGCTGGAACAATTTTGGTAACAACGCATATAGAGAAAACTTTAATTCTAGGACGTTCCCTAGTAATTCCTCTAATAATTATGGTAATTCCTACAACAAATTTTATGTAAATTTTAATAAGATGCCCTCTGATTTTGAGACTAGTGTTAAAGAATTTATGAATTCGCAAAAGAATTTCAATGCTTTGCTTGACGAAAAATTTCTTAAGATTGATGAGTTGGCTAGGAACATGGATAGAATTTCTCTTGATGTTGATTCTTTGAAACTTAGATCTATTCCAGCCAGGCACGATATCAATGCGTATCTCAAGGCCATGAGAATTTCCATTGATGAGTGCAAAGAAAGAACCGCTAGGATACGTGCTAAAAGGGATTGCTTTGAGAAAACGTATACTTCAAGTTTAGATTATAATAAAGATGAAGATCTAAAAGTGATTGATGTGTCTCCTATTAAATCTTTGTTTTCCAATATGAATCTTGATAAAGATGGGACTGGAGATGAGTCAACTTTAGTTAAAAGGCGTCCTGATACGTCTCCAATGTATCTATAATTTTTGATTGTTCCATGCTATTATATTATCCATCTTGAATGTTTTAATGGGCTTTAATATGCTATTTTGTATGATTTTTGGGACTAACCTATTAACGTAGAGCCTAGTGCCAGTTTCTATTTTTCCTTGTTTTTGAGTTCTACAGAAAAGGAATACCAAATGGAGTCCAATTGACATGCCAATTTTTTATGATTTTTTATGGACCAAAAGAAGCCCCAGGAGTAAAAGAGTTGGGCCAGAAGAGTCCCGAGCCGTCCACGAGGGTGGAGGGCACGCCCTACCCCCCCCTGGGCGTGTGCCCCTATCTCATGGACGACTCAGAGACCCCCCCCTGACGTGAGACCGATGCCAAAAATTCCTATAAATAAAGAAACCCCCGAAAAGAAACCTAGATCGGGAGTTACGCCGCCGCAATCCTTTGTAGCCACCAAAAACCAATCGGGGCCCTGTTCCAGCACCCTGCTGGAGGGTGGATCCCTCACCGGTGGCCATCTTCATCATCCCGACGCTCTCCATGACGAGGATGGAGTAGTTCACCCTCGAGGCTGAGGGTATGTACCAGTAGCTATGTCTTTGGTCTCTCTCTCTCTCTCTCTCTCTCTCTCTCTCTCTCTCTCTCTCTCTCTCTCTCTCTCTCTCTCTCGTATTCTTGAGATGGCACGATATTGATGTATCGCGAGCTTTGCTATTATTGCTGGATCTTATGATGTTTCTCCCCCTCTACCTTCTTGCAATGGATTGAGTTTTCCCTTTGAAGTTATCTTCGGATTGAGTCTTTAAGGATTTGAGAACACTTGATCTATGTCTTGCGTGGGATACCCGTGGTGACAATGGGGTATTCTATTGATTCACTTGATGTATGTTTTGGTGATCAACTTGCGGGTTTCGTGACCTTGGGAATCTATGCATAGGGGTTGGCACACGTTTTCGTCTTGACTCTCCGGTAGAAACTTTGGGGCACTCTTTGAAGTTCTTTGTGTTTGTTGAATAGATGAATATGAGATTGTGTGATGCGTATCGTATAATCATGCCCACCGATATTTGAGGTGACAATGGAGTATCTAGGTGACATTATGGTTTTGGTTGATGCGTGTCTTAAGGTGTTATTCTAGTACGAACTCTAGGATAGATCGAACGGAAAGAATAGCTTCATGTTATTTTACTACAGACTCTTGAATAGATCGATCAGAAAGAATAACCTTGAGGTGGTTTCGTACCCTACAATAATATCTTCGTTTGTTCTTTGCTATTAGTGACTTTGGAGTGACTCTTTGTTGCATGTTGAGGGATAGTTATATGATCCAGTTATGTTATTATTGTTGAGAGAACTTGCACTAGTGAAAGTATGAACCCTAGGCCTTGTTTCAAAGCATTGGAATACCCTTTGTGCTCACTTTTATTATTAGTTACCTTGATGTTTGTATATTTTCAGATTACAAAAACCTATATCTACCATCCTTATTGCACTTGTATCACTATTTGTTCACCGAACTAGTGCGCCTATACAATTTACCATTGTATTGGGTGTGTTGGGGACACAAGAGACTCTTTGTTATTTGGTTGCAGGGTTGTTTGAGAGAGACCATCTTCATCCTACGCCTCACACAGATTGATAAACCTTAGGTCATCCACTTGAGGGAAATTTGCCACTGTCCTACAAACCTCTGCACTTGGAGGCCCAACAACGTCTACAAGATGAAGGTTGCGTAGTAGACATCAAGCTTTTTTCTGGCGCCGTTGCCGGGGAGGTGAGTGCTTGAAGGTATATCTTTAGGTCTTGCAATCGAATCTTTTAGTTTCTTGTTTTATCACTAGTTTAGTTTATAAAAGAAAACTACAAAAAAATGGAATTAAGGTTACCTCATATGCTTCATATTTTTAATATCTTTCTTGAAAATGATGGGTAGTAAAATTGTGCCCAAGTACTAGAAGAAGAATGCATTAAAATGTTTGGCACTAAATCTTTGAATGATGAGCATGATTGCAATGTTGTTAGTACGAGCTCCTTGAATATCCATTGTACTAATGATGATTGCAATAGTCATGATGAAAATATCTCATATAAGCATGTCAATTTTTGTGGGGTGCATAGAGTTTGCAAGTACACACCAAATAGGGAAAATAGGTTTTGCAAGAGGCATAAGTATTTAGAAACTAAATGGTTGCAAGAAAGGCTAGATGTTTGTGCGGAAAATTTAAATTTTGTTAGCCATCCTTGTGAACTTTGCAATGAACGTGGTCATTTAAATATTCAATGCAAATTGTTTCATGATCGAATCGTGTCCAAAAATTGTGATGACTTGATTTCCCTTGCACATCGTAATGAACTTAGTTTGCTTTTGGGTTATGAAGAAATGAAATGTATAACTAAGATTTCCAGAATTTGTCCTTGATAAAGTTCCTGATTTTGATCTAGAGGAAATTTATATGTATTGTGCGGTGAATTGCATTGAAAATCCTTATATTGCCAATTACATAAAGAAAAGTAAACAAATAGAAGATGAAGATAATACTAATGAAAGGGAAGAGGTTTCCCCATATCCTCCTATTCTTTCTTATGATGAATCAGGTAACGAGGACGAGCCTTCTATTCAACCAATCTCATTAATAAGGAGCTCCAAAAAGAGGATTAAACCCACACATGATGCGAAGAAGAAAAAGAAAAGACGGAGAAGCAAAGGTAAAAAATTATCCCTTCCAAATGATGTTGCTCCTATTACTCATTGTGATGATGATAATTGCTATAATATCCGTGCTATCCATACTATTAATGATGAGAGTGATTATGCTTATGATATGAAAGGCCCAAGCTTGGGGATGCTATGTTTGATGAGAATGACATGTTTGAGAATTTATTTGCTGCAATTAAGGTTTGTCCCAAGCTTGGGGATGCTACGTTTGATGAATATGATATTTTTAGCCTCCCAAATTTTGATATGCAAATTTATTATGATGTTAGCATGCCTCCTATTTATGATGATTATTGTGATGACAGTTATGCTATAAAAAGTAGTGATGATTATATTTATAAAACTTTTCATGATTATGATTACCCTTTTTCTGAACATTACTCTTTTAGTGTGGAAACAATTTATAGTATTCGAGTTCCATATGATACTCCCACTATTCCGAATGAGAAGAATTTTGCTTATGTGGGGAGTAGTAAATTTTCTATGCTTGTAGATCATGAAAAAAAAATGCTTTATGTGATGGTTATATTGTTGAATTCATTCATGATTCTACTGAAAATTATTATGAGGGAGCAATATATGCTTGTAGGAGTTGCAATAATATCAAGTTTCCTCTCTATGTGTTGAAAATCTTGAAGCTATGCTTGTTTTGCTTTCCTATGCTAGTTGATTCTTGTTACCATAAGTTGTTTGCTCACAAAATCCCTATGCATAGGAAGTGGGTTAGGCTTAAATGTGCTAGTTATATTCTTCATGATGCTCTCTTTATGTTTCACTTCTTACCTTTTATGCGAGCATCATTGAAATCATCATGCCTAGCTAAAAGGCATTAAAGAAAAGCGCTTGTTGGGAGACAACCCAATATTTACCCTTACTATTTTTGTGTGTCCACATGATTAAGATACTGTAGTGATCATGTTTTATAGCTTTTGTTTCAATAAAGTGCCAAGTAGAACCTTTGGGAAGACTTGGGTGAAAGTTAATGTGATCTTGCTGTAAAAAACAGAAACTTTGCGATCACGAGATTAGCTGCCATTTTTTACTGGCGAGTGCTTTTGAGTTGATTCTTTTTGCAGATGATTAATAGACAAATTCCTCATGTCCTAATATTTATTTCAGAATTTTTTGAGTTACAGAAGTATTCGGAAGTTACAGATTGCTACAGACTGTTCTGTTTTTGACAGATTCTATTTTCTATGTGTTTTTTGCTTATTTTGATGAATCTATGAGTAGTATCGGAGGGTATGAACCATAGAGAAGTTGGAATACAGTAGATATAACACCAATATGAATTTAGAATGAGTTCACAACAATACCTAAGTGGTGGTTTTATTTTCTTATACTAACGAAGCTTACGAGTTTTCTGTTAAGTTTTGTGTTGTGAAGTTTTCAAGTTTAGGGTAAAGATTCGATGGACTATGGAATAAGGAGTGGCAAGAGCCTAAGCTTGGGGATGCCTAAGGTACCCCAAGGTAAAATTCAAGAACAACCAAAAGCCTAAGCTTGGGGATGCCTCGGGAAGGCATCCCCTCTTTCGTCTTCATATATCGGTAACTTTACTTTAAATTTGCATCTTGCGGATTCCACCATTAAGAAACCCGTGGGAAGGATTAATGATGTTCTTATTGTTGCAAATAGGAATTATGTGCCCGTATATTTCATTGTTCTTGATATAGATTGCAAGCCTACATGTCTTGTTATTCTTCGTAGACCTTTCTTTGAACGGTTGGTGCAATTATTGACATGAAAGAAGGAAATATTAGATTGCAATTTCCGTTAAGGAAAGGCATGGAACACTTTCCTAGATAGAAAATCAATTACCTTAGGAATCCATTATGAGAGCCACTTATGGATTGCCTGCCAAAGATGATAATACCTAGATCTATTCTTGTTTTGTGCCTAGCTAGGGGAGTTAAACAATAGCGCTTGTTGGGAGGCAACCCAATTTTATTTTCTTTGCTTTTACTTCCGTTTAGTAATAAATAATTCATATAGCCTCTGGTTAGATGTGGTTTTGTGTTTTAATTAGTGTTTGTGCCAATTACAACCTTTGGGAAGACTTGGGTGAAGTCTTTGCGATCTTGCTGTAAAAAAACATAAACTTTTGCGCTCATGAGATTAGCTGCCATTTTTTTTACCGGAGAGTGATTTTAAGTTGATTCTTTTTGAAGATGATTAATAGACAACTTCCTCATGTCCACCAATTTATTTCAGAATTTTTAGACTTATAGAAGTATTCGAAAGTTACAGATTTCTACAGACTGTTCTGTTTTTGACAGATTCTGGTTTTCGTGTGTTGTTTGCTTATTTTGATGAATCTATGAGTAGTATCGGGGGGAATGAATCATAGAGAAGTTGGAATAAAGTAGGTTTAACACCAATATAAATAGATAATGAGTTCAATACAGTACCTTAAACTGGTGGTTTGTTTTCTTATACTAACAGAGCTCAGGAGATTTTCTGTTAAATTTTGTGTTGTGAAGTTTTCAAGTTTTTGGGTAAGGATTTTATGGACTATGGAATAAAGAGTGGCAAGAGCCTAATATTGGGGATTCCCAAGGCACCCCAAGGTAAAATTCAAGGACAACCAAAAGCCTGAGCTTGGGGATGCCCCAGGAAGGCATCCCCTCTTTCGTCTTCGTCTATCGGTAACTTTACTTGAGACTATATTTTTATTCACCACCTGATATGTGTTTTTCTTGGAGCATCTTGTATGATTTGAGTCTTTGTTTTTTTAGTTTACCAAAATCATCCTTGCTATACACACCTTTTGGGAGAGACACACATGAATCAGACTTTATTAGAATACTCTATGTGCTGCGCTTATATCTTTTGAGATAGATAATTTTGCTCTAGTGCTTCACTTATATCTTTTTAGAGCACGGTGGTGGTTTTATTTTATAGAAATTATTGATCTCTAATGCTTCACTTATATTATTTTGAGAGTCCTTTAGAACAGCATGGTAATTTGCTTTGGCTATAAAATTAGTCCTAATATGATAGGCATCCAAGATGGGTATAATAAAAACTTTCATATAAAGTTCATTGAATACTATGAGAAGTTTGATGCTTGATGATTGTTTTGAGATATGAGGATGGTGATATTAGAGTCATGCTAGTAGAGTAGTTGTGAATTTGATAAATACTTGTGTTGAGGTTTGCAAGTCCCGTAGCATGCACGTATGGTAACCGTTGTGTGACAAAGTTGAAGCATGAGGTATTTCTTTGATTGTCATCCTTTGTGTCGAGGTCGGGATCGTGCGATGGTTAACTCCTACCAACCCTTCCCCTAGGAGAATGCGTGTAGTACTTTGTTCTGATGACTTGTGGATTTTTGCAATAAGTATGTGAGTTCTTTATGACTAATGTTGAGTCCATGGATTATACGCACTCTCACCCTTCCGCCATTGCTAGCCTCTCTTGTACCGCGCAACTTTTGCCGGTACCATACACCCACCATATATGTTCCTCAAAACAGTCACCATACCTACCTATTATGTCATTTCCATAGCCACCCCGAGATATATTGCCATGCAACATTCCGCCGTTCCGTTTATTATAACATGTTTCATCATTATCATATTGCCTTGCATGATCATGTAGTTGACATCGTACGTGTGGCAAGGCCACCATGCATAATTTTTCATACATGTCACTCTTGATCCATTGCCCATCCCGGTACACCACCGGAGGCATCCATATAGAGTAATATTTTGTTATATTATCGAGTTGTAATCTTTGAGTTGTAAATAAATAGAAGTGTGATGATCATCATTATTAGAGCATTGTCCCGAAAAAAGGCCAAAAAAAGGGAGGCCCAAAAAAGGGGACAATGCTACTATCTTTTTTTCCACACTTGTGCTTCAAAGTAGCACCATGATCTTCATGATAGAGAGTCTCTTGTTTTGTCACTTTCATATACTAGTGGGAATTTTCATTATAGAACTTGGCTTGTATATTCCAACGATGGGCTTCCTGAAATGCCCTAGGTCTTCGTGAGCAAGCAAGTTGGATCCACACCCACTTAGTTTCTTTTGTTGAGCTTTCATACATTTATAGCTCTAGTGCATCCGTTGCATGGCAATCCCTACTCACTCACATTGATATATATTGATGGGCATCTCCACAGCCCATTGATGTGAGACCATCTTCCACTTTTTGGCTTCTCCACAACCACCACTCTATTCCACCTATAGTGCTATATCCATGGCTCATGCTCATGTATTGCGTGAAAGTTGAAAAAGTTTGAAAAAATTAAAGTATGAAACAATTGCTTGGCTGAAACCGGGGTTATGCATGATTTGGGTATTTTGTATGATGAAGATGGAGCATAGCCAAACTATATGATTTTGTAGGGATGAACTTTCTTTGGCCATGTTATTTTGAGAAGACATAATTGATTTGTTCGTATGCTTGAAGTATTATTATTCTTATGTCAATATTAAACTTTTGTCTTGACTCTTTCAGATCTGAACATTCATGCCACAATAAAGAGAACTAAATTAAGAATTATGTTAGGTAGCATTCCACATCAAAAAATTTGTTTTTATCATTTGCCTACTCGATGACGAGCAGGAATTAAGCTTGGGGATGCTTGTTATGTCTCCAACGTATCTATAATTTTTTATTGTTCCATGCTATTATATTATCTGTTTTGGATGTTTAATGGGCTTTAATATGCACTTTTATATTATTTTTGGGACTAACCTACTAACCAAAGGCCCAGTGCAAATTGCTGTTTTTGCCTATTTCAGTGTTTCACATAAAAGAAATATCAAACGGAGTCCAAATGGAATGAAACCTTTGCGAGGATCTTTTTTGGAACAAACGCAATCCAGGAGACTTGGAGTACAAGTATGGGAAGTCACGAGGTGTCCACGAGGCAGGAGGGCGCGCCTAGGGGGGGGGTAGGCGCGCCCCCACCCTCGTGGGCCCCTCGTAGCTCCACCGACGTACCTCTTCCTCCTATATATACTCATATACCCTGAAAACATCCTAGAGCACCACGAAACCCTATTTCCACCGCCGCAACCTTCTATACCCGTGAGATCCCATCTTGGGGCCTTTTCTGAAGCTCCGCCGGAGGGGGAGTCGATCACGGAGGGCTTCTACATCCACACCATAGTCTCTCCGATGATGTGTGAGTAGTTTACCAGAGACCTTCGGGTCCATAGTTATTAGCTAGATGGCTTCTTCTCTCTCTTTGGATCTCAATACAAAGTTCTCGTCAATCTTCTTGGAGATCTATTTGATGTAATAATTTTTGCGGTGTGTTTTTGAGATCCGATGAATTGTGGGTTTATGATCAAGATTATCTATGAACAATATTTGGTTCTTCTCTGAATTCTTATATGCATGATTTAACATCTTTACAAGTATCTTCGAATTATCAGTTTGGTTTGGCCTACTAGATTGATCTTTCTTGCAATGGGAGAAGTGCTTAGCTTTGGGTTCAATCTTGCGGTGTCCTTTCCTAGTGACAGCAGGGGCAGCAAAGCACGTATTTTTATGTCATATTGCATGAGTTTATCCCTCTACAACATGTCATCTTGCTTAATGCGTTACTTTGTTCTTATGAACTTAATACTCTAGATGCATGCTGGATAGCGGTTGATGTGTGGAGTAATAGTAGTAGATGCAGAATGGTTTCGGTCTACTTGTCACGGACGTGATGCCTATATACATGATCATGCCTTGATATTCTCATGATCATGCCTAGATATTCTCATAACTATGAGCTTTTCTATCAATTGCTCGATAGTAATTTGTTTACCCACCGTAAGATTTGCTATCTTGAGAGAAGCCACTAGTGAAACCTATGGCCCGGGGTCTATTTTCCATCATATTAATCTCCAGACAACTAGCTATTTTTATTGTAATTTATTTTGCAATATTTACTTTTCAATCTATAAAACAAAAATACCAAAAATATTTATCTTATTATCTCTATCAGATCTCACTTTTGCAAGTGGTCGTGAAGGGATTCACAACCCGTTTATCGCGTTGGTTGCAAGGTTCTTAATTGTTTGTGCAGGTACTAGGGATTTGCGTATAGTCTCCTACTGGATTGATACGTTGGTTCTCAAAAACCGAGGGAAATACTTACGCTACTTTGTTGCATCACCCTTTCCTCTTCAAGGGAAAAACAACGCATGCTCAATAGGTAGCACAGCGAGGTTCTCCAGATCCTCCTTCGTGATGGTGAAGCGGATCCAATCCCCCTGGATCCAACCAGGCGGTAGACCGGACCGCGAGGTTGACCCCTTCGCCACTTTCTTACCCTTAGCCATTAACTTCTTTGTGCGCTCCGGAGCTGCGGCCTTGTCCTTCACCATTGATGCGGAGCTCAAGAGGAGTGGGCTAAGGAGCATGGCGATGGAGGAGACGAGGCGGAAAGGCGGAAAAGAAAGGAGCGAATGCAGAGCACAGTACCACGCATCGACAGTAGTGCCTTTTATGGCCGCAATTCCGAGTGACTGACCCATGGGCCCGTGCAATCATGGAGCATCCCATAATTCACGTTGGCCCGATACGTGGCGAAAAAGGTGGCGTGAGGATCGAGGAGTCCCTATCCACCCTCCCCGCTTACCGTGCCGCGTCCCATCACGCGCGCTTCTCCAAATTTTGAATCCCGTGAGATCCGTGAGCCGCAGAGCAGTCGATCACGCCAATGATATCCAAATATGACTCGAAGACATACAACCTAGTTCACTCGGAAGTTCCGGAAGCCAGAATTGATCAAGGCGACTAACGAAGGGTCAAAATACTGGCATGCTTTCAGGCCCTTGAGGAACCGTCTCCAAGATGTTGAATCGGGGTGGAATCAACTTGAATCCTTCTTCACTCGGTCCTCAATCCATTCGGGGGCAAATGATGAGGACATGTACCTAGGGTAGGGTCTTAGGCCTGTCATAGACTCCCTACCCAAGGACACTACAAATGAGTCCAAGGCCTAAAAGGTTCTATAGAAGATACCAACTGAAATCCTCATGAAGCGCAGTACAGTCGACAGAAGATCCCACTCGGATATCCCAATTCCGCTCAACCATGCTTATTCACTCGACCACACAAGAATCCACTCGGAGTACAGAATACCTAGAGTCACCCCAGGATGAAAAGGGTCAGGCATTCACTCCGACGTCATAAAGATCATTTCACACGAGTGTTACCAGTAATGTCCTGGACTTAACTCTCATTGAACCCCTATGTAACTGAGGGCTGGGAGGATCCGGTGCACTTTATATAAGCCACCCCTCCCCTCTGGCACAAGGGTTTGCACCCCCTATAACTATTCCACATTCCAATCGACAAGCCTCCGCGGCACCGAGACATAGGGCTGTTACCTCCTCCGAGAGGGGCCTGAACTCATAAATCTGTGCGTACAACCTCACCGTAGCTAGGACACTTCCCTCTCTAAAGTACCCCCTACTTGTACTATCAGACTCGTTCCCACAACAGGCATCCGAACCGCAACCCATGCCCGCGTCCGGTTAACCTACCCGCCAAATAACCTCTCCCTCGCACGTGTGTGTTCCCTCCCAACTTTGGCCAGCACCGCTTTAGAGCGTCAATGTCACATTCATGATGACTCAGAGTAGACGCAGCCTATCACTAGAACCGGCATCGACGCGCTGGTCAGGAGTGTCACCACACCGCTTCTCGATGCATGCCTTGTCTCCCTGCATTCAAACGATAACATTCCATCTATCTTCCTCCATTAAACGTACGCAGTTGCCGAGGAACCTGCTCCGATGCCACTGGTCCATCTGTCTGTCGCCCACCATTAAGGTCCTCACTGCCTGGCCTACCCTCCGCCCGCTATTTAATCCCACATGCTAGCAGCACAGTCGCATCCATCGACCCTCCTATGCTCTCTATACCATCTCCGCACCAAACGCGCCATGGTCTCCTCGAGCTCCAAAGTCTTGTGGGACGTCCCCTCGTTTGAAAAGAAGGAGGAGATCGCCGCCATTGCAGCTGACTAGCAGGGCGCGAGACAAACGAGCTCACCGGAAGTTGATGATGCATATGCACCAATGGTAGAGGCGATCAACGACTAACTGGCATGAAATGCCATCATCACCATGGGCGACACCGATTCTCACTACATGGACATGGTGCAGGAGGATCGGGAGATCCAATTCTGATAGGCGCAGGACGGCCAGGCCTACAACCTCCGCCTCCTTGACGAGCATTGGCGCATGGAGGAGCTACTCGCCACCAGCACTGTCATCTCATCGGAGGTGGAGATGGGCAAGCAAGATGTGCTGCTCAACACCTACCGCTTTGCCGTGGCATCCGCGAAGAGCGCTGGCGCTACCAACAATATCAGGCAGTTTTAGATGCCGCCTACAAGGAGATGGACGTGGCAATGGATGATGTGTTTGGCAAGTGTTTGGAAACGTAGTAGAAAACAATAACAAAATCTGCCCTACGAACACCCACGAACAATATGAATATGCAGTTGTTGGGGATATGCCCTAGAGGCAATCATGTAGGATGATATTTCCTATGTGTTTATGAATAAAGATAGTCTTTGGACATTATCAGTGATGTGTATCGACAAGTATGTGACTTGTTTGTGAGACTATCCATTGTATGACGAGTGTCCTAAAAGGTCCCTAGTCGAAAGGGCTACGTGGACGCGCAACCGATTAGACTAGCATATGAAACGGGGGATGGCTTGGTCTCACTAGCCATGGAGCATTCGATGCCAACCGGATAATATGGGCTCGGAAGGATCTGCTCGGATTCGAGATAGTCGAATCCAAGTCAAGAAAATGTCAGATTCAGATAGATCCAACTATGAGACGCAACGATATGCCATCTGTGAGTCTCTAGAACAACATACGTTCTATGTCCTAAGACTTGAGCTAACACATGTACTCGGGATAGCGATAGACCTGGTTTGGGCCGACCAAACGCTACTTAGTAACTGGGTAGTTATAAAGGTAGGTTTCGGGCTTGTCCAAAACCATGCCGCGAGACATGGTTGAGCAAGATGGGATTTGCCCCTCCTATCAGGAGAGATATGCTATGGGCCCCTCATGTGATCCGACCTAGATAAGCATGGCCATGCAACAAGGATTATGAGATAATCTGGTTTGTGGTCGGCATCACTGTAACGAGAAAGAGGTCAGGCTAGCACAAGGATGACAGACTTGCCTTTATCCCAACAACATATATCATGTGGCAAAGGGAACATAAGTGTGACATGTTGTACAAGTGCACCAATCGGCTTTCTACTTGGTCATTAGAACGCCTTGCTAGAGGCCGCTACCAACCGAGCAGGGCAGAGGTGACCCGACTTGCGACTAAGTTGACTTGAACCTAAGGGGTCGCATGTTTAAGCGAAGGAACCTCTGAGCTTGGATCTGACTCCACATGTCAGAGGTGATCCTACTCGGACTTGGATCCATGCCGAACAGACTTTGGGCTTTAGGGTTTGTGCGAGGCCCAATGTTGTGCCCACGACAGATGCCTATATATAGTATATGCGCGGCACACTCATTGTTTGATCGCTTTGGCATCGTCACTAGGGATTTGCATGTGTTGCAACTAGCAACCTTGACTCTCCCTAGTTGCATGATCGCAGCTAGCAGTCCAGTGCACAATGTTCCTCTTGCAAGCGTGTATACTGTTCGAGGCCGTGCACTTGCACCGCTCGGCCCTGAGCCTGTTCCTGGGATCCGATTGGCTACGTGAGAGATCGACAAGGAGGAGGCAACTCCAGAGACACACTGCCCTAACTCTACTTATGCTTCGTGACACTGCGCATCCGGTGGTAACTATTCGTTGTCCATCTCCCGTATCATGTTCCTGGTTGTTCTACGGGTAGGAGTTTTAAATTGCAGTCGATGCACTCTACATAGAACTCAACAGTGGTATCAGAGCCTCTGTTGTAGGATTTTTATTCAGATCGGATGCATATTTGATATGTGGAGGTGGCAACCGGGATTTGTTTTGTGTAGAGATCGGTTGTGTGCATGGTTGATGAGAGCAATTGCACATGGGGATCATTGTGGCTATGTTTTCTGTTGATCGAAATTGATAAGGTCATGACACAACCTACCTCTACCAGTCGGTTTCAGCTTTCGGGGTTAACAGTAAAACATAAATCCAAATCGGGTTCATGATGATCCATGAGATCGGTCATATCAGAAAATTCGGCGTGAACGGAGTACAAATGAGATATGTGATTTCCGAGAACGTCGTGTGCGTAGCGCCATGTATTTTTTACCTAATCACTCAAACCTATAGGACGTGATTATATGCATAACTTTGTTTTACAGGTTTCATGTGAATAGTATGGCTCATGTGTATGTGAAGCACATGTGTAAATTATACATGGCCCGCACATCATGATTTGTCAGCCGCCAAGAGCCAAAGCATTGTCATTATAATGTATAATGACCTGCATGTCGACTTTTGATTCACTGTAAAATTCATTACTAGTTGTAGTAGAGTGAGGACAGAGATCAAGTTCATGGCTTGGCGTCCCGGCGTGACGAACAAGATGGAGTTCCTAGATGGTCATTGGAGTCGGAGCCGGCCTGGAAGAATGTCCATGAAGGAGCCATACTATTTCACAGTATATATTTCATTGTGATTGTTATGTTTCTTGTTTCTATGCATGTTAAAATGGTAGAAAGACCCCTCATTAATATCAGGCGAATTACCATCCCCGATGTTGCACCTTCGCATGTCAAGTACGTCTAGTAGTGGGCTCATAAAATTCGGGAGTTACTAGGTGTGCTTGAACTGAAGGGTTCGTGTCAGACACGGACATGCACTACATCAGGTTAACTTGAGAAGGCTATCAAAATGGTTTTGGTCCTTGTGGCAAAGAAGGTTAGGAGTCGGGGTATAAGATACCTACCCGATCAACATGAGTCATATAGAGATACGATTAGCAAGGAGTTGCTTACCGGATAGACACGTTGGCTAGCAGTGGTGCTAAAGCTCACTAGTCGCATGCGCTAGTCGGATCTTTAATTATTGAGAGTTTGCGGAGGGAGGCCAACTTTAGTTGGAGTATTTCAGTTTAAGGCTTGAAATTACTCTACATAAACACATTGCTTATTTGCATATTTTTCTGCTATAGATCAATGGCACCACCTGCTCAACCCAACTTTGCATTGAAATCAATCTTGTAAAAGGATAAACTTAATGGAACAAACTTTACCACCTGGTATAGAAAATTGAGAATTGTTCTCAAGCATGATAAGAAGGAACCTGTTCTATTGGATCTAATTCCAGAGGAACCTGACGATAATGCTAAAGCCACAACCAAGAATGCCTACCAAAAACTCGTTGATGAATCAACAGAGATCATTTGTTTGATGTTGGCTTGTATGGAGCCCGATTTACATCAACATTTTGAAAACATTGAGGCTTTCAATATGATCGAGAGTCTTAATAGCATGTTTCAAACACATGTTAGGACCAAAAGTTTCAACGTCTGGTGACCCTTGATGGATTGTAAGCTAAAGGAAGGTGATCAACTGAGCCCACAGGTGATCAAGATGACCGGATATGTGCAAGATTTGGATTGGTTAGGCTTCCCGCTCTTGGATAAGCTGGCTACCTATGCAGTTCTAGGTTCTTTTATAGCTAGCTATGGGACATTCATATCAAACTATTTCTACTTCTTGAGCTTGCGTTGGTTTTTTCCCTTGAAGAGGAAAGGGTGATGCAGCAAAGTAGAGATAAGTATTTCCCTCAGTTGAGAACCAAGGTATAAATCTAGTAGGAGAAGAACGCGCAAATCATCAATACCTGCACAAACAATCAAACACTTGCACCCAATGATATAAAGGGGTTGTCAATCCCTTCACGGTTACTTGCAAAAGTGAGATCTGATAGAGATAGAAAAATAAAAGATAAAATATTTTTGGGTTTTTGATTTATAGATTTGAAAGTAAAAGATTGCAAAATAGTAGATCGGAAACTAATATGATAGAAAATAGACCCGGGGGCCATAGATTTTACTAGAGGCTTCTCTCATGATAGCAAATAATATGGTGGGTGAACAAATTACTGTCGAGCAATTGATTGAAAAGCGCAAAGTTATGACGATATCCAAGGCAATGATTATGTAATATAAGCATCACGTCTGTATGGAGTAGACCGACTCTTGCTTGCATCTACTACTATTACTCTACACATCGACCGACTCCTGCCTGCATCTAGAGTATTAAGTTCATAAAGAATAGAGTAATGCCTTAAGTAAGATGACATGATGTGGAGGAATAAAATCAAGCAATATGATGTAAACCCCATCTTTTTACCCTCGATGGCAACAATACAAAACATGGCGCGCTACCCCTACTTTGTCACTGGGTAAGGACGCCGCAAGATTGAACCCAAAGCCAAGCACTTCTCCCATTGCAAGAAAAACCAATCTAGTTGGCCAAACCAAACCAATAATTCGAAGATAATTACAAGGATATCAAATCATGCATATAAGAATTCAGAGAAGATTCAAATAATATTCATAGGTAAGCTGATCATAGATCCACAATTCATAGGATCTTGACAAACACACCGCAAAACAAGATTACATCGAATAGATCTCCAAGAACATCGAGGAGAACAAGGTATTGAGAATCAAAGAGAGAGAAGAAGCCATCAAGCTACTAGCTATGGACCCGTAGGTCTGTGGTAAACTACTCACGCTTCATCGAAAGGGAAATAGAGTTGATGTAGATGCCCTCCGTGATCGAATCCCCCTCCGGCATGGTGCCAGAAAAGGCCCCAAGATGGGATCTCACGGGTACATAAGTTTGCGGCGGCGGAAAAGTGTTTTCATGGATGCTTCTGAGGGTTTCAAAATATTTTTGAATTTATAGGACGAAGAAGTAGGTCGATGGAGTCACGGGG